>SJYX01014880.1:31520-52974 GCA_006410675.1 Oreotragus oreotragus | reverse complement strand
TTCTGCCATAAGGGTCGTGTCACCTGCATATCTGAGGTTATTGATATATCTCCTGGCAATCTTGATTCCAGCTTGTGTTTCTTCCAGTCCAGCTTAGTTACATTTAACTCTTTGTGATCCCATGGACTGTAGCCCACCAGATTCCTCTGTCCATGGCATTTTGCAGACAAGAATACTAGAACTGATTGTCACTTCCTCCTCCAGGAGATCTTCCACACCCAGCAACTGAACCTGAGTCTTTGCATTTCCTGCATTGACAGGCCAATATTTTTTACCACTAGTGCAATATGTATACATATGAGATTTAAATCTTTTTTTCTCTTTTCAGATATACCTATATTCTACCACGATGCCTAAAAAAAATCACTCTTTAGCAGCTTATATACTATGATCATAACAGCTAAATCATAGTTATGATGAAGGAGAAAAATATCACAAATTGATCAGCAGGATTTGCACTTTAAATACAAATTCACTAACATGAGAGATTTCTCTAAGAACCTGCAGTAAAATCAAATGTTGAGTGGAAAACAAAATGCAGCCTTGATCTATTAATAGTGAAAGGAGACAAGGGTTTGAGACATTCTGCAGTCTGGAAACCAAATCTTCAGTTTTTAAGAGTAGATGTTTTAGTAATATTATTTAGTCCACAATTGAAGTGATGGAAATTCATGTCATTTTCCACTGAATCTCAACAGAAGTTTATGGGAGGATGTTCTTTAAAGAAAATAACAGCGACGTCTTCCTAATTCATTTCCTGATCTTACTCAGTCAGTTTTTAATAAGAGTCTGTGGAATACTGAGACACCTGATTTCTGTGAAAGAACTCTGTTTATTCCATCATTCCTGTAATCCTCAAATAATCACACACTGGACGCCTTCTCCATATTAGGAACTGAACCCAATATTGTGGGTATAAGGTTATCATCCCTGCCCTTGAGGAGCTCCTGATTTAAGGAGGGAGTCAGGTGAGGTATAGAGTCAGATGGTTAAAGTACAATTTGATACATACTAGAAGAGAATTCTGAATAGTACTATGGAGACAAAAATAAAGAACAGGTACTTGCCCAAAGGAGTTTGGAAGGCTTCAGGGCTTGTGACTCTTGAGTAGAGTCTGTAAAGATGAATTAGACAGCACCAAGCAGAAGAGGGTCAGAAAAACACCCCATAAAGGAAAGAGCATATCCAAATGCAAGAAGGCTTGACAAAGCCTCTCATCTTTGACAGAAAGCAATGATGGCAAAATATATGCGTCAAGATCAGATAGATGGGCAGAAATGAATTTTCAAGGAGACTTTAGTAACATATTGAGGCCTTTCAGTCTTTCTCTTTTAGGTATTAGGGAAACATGAAAATTCTTTAGGGAGGGAGTCAAAACTCTGGGTTCTTATCTTTGAAAAAAGTAACTTTGACAGACATATATTACAGGATTAGTATGAGAGGGAAGATTAGCAGTAAGAAGCTCAGGGAGAAGACTACTATATTGATCAGGAGACAGTTGAAAAAAATCCAGGCAAGCTAGTGGTCATTGAGCTGGGTTGGGTGGAGAGCAGGATTTAGACTGGCTATTTTCTATCAGACTCTTGGGCCATTGAATGTTGAGAAGGAAGTGATATGAGGCAAACTTGTTTAGACAACAGGTTGGATTGAGCTTTCTAGATGGGATTTTACTGGGTTAAGCTATCTCTGTAGCATGTGGAGAGTCATATGTAGCATGTGCAGAGTTATAAGAAGAGTCTGTTTTTGACCATGAGGATGGTTGGGGCTGCTGTGACTTTGAAAATGTGGAATTAAAAGAATAAAGCTTCTTTTAAACAATAAGGGAAAACCGAGTAATCTTAAAGTCTATGAATTCCCAGAGGAAAGAAACTGATCCAGAAAGAATAGGATTCAGGTTGTCAAGGTGAGCCCAGGGTACAAAAATCTTATAGTGACAGCCTACACTGGCACAGAATGTGCATTTGAAACTTCAAACAGGCTGCTTTTAACTTAGAGATAGGGCCACTCCTTCACAGAGTGTCTAATGCTTTCCAGGACCCCAAGCAATATTCAACATTTATCTTGGGTTAAATCTAGTCTTTGAATTCAATAAAAGGATTGTCTCTTAGAGAATCAAGCCAGCAAACAGTACTATGGCAACTGGAATGCATGAAGAGAAAAGTGTGCCTTTGGGTGCTGGCAAAGCTTAAAGAACCTAGATGAAATCTTTAAGTAAACAAAAGTAGAGCAATGAACTACAGCAAATTAATAGATAAAAGTGTTGTAAGTGGAAGGGATTTACCAGAATCCCCTTTTAAACCAGGCCACAGAGCCATCTTAACAAGCTATAAATACTTGTAAAATGTAAATAACTATTATAATAAAAGAAGCTGGCACAGTTAGGCCAATTTCAAGGGAAGTAGATGAAAATGGGCAAGAAACAACTGGTACTGGGAGCTCTCGGTAGGTGAAGCTGAAAGGATGAGGTTACATGGAAAAGAAAAAGTGTCATGTTGACCAGTGAAGGAAACATTTTTCTTTATAAAATCCTGATTTGAAAAAATACAAATACATGTTCATTATCACAAATGAAACAATAAAAGAAGAATATAAGCAAGAAAAAAATATTTTCAGTTCACTACCCGCCACATACTTCTGGAAGTAGAAGATTAACTATGTCAATTACAAATCCTTATACAGACAAGTGGGTTTGTGTGGCAATGTTTTTACAGAACCAAGATATGACCACATTTGTCTGCAACTGTCTTTTTTCATTTTGCAGTGGATTATGGCAGCTCTTTAGTTGAGTAGGCAAAGATTTATTCCATCCACGATGAGCACTCCAATTGTTTCCAGTGTTGCCATTATAAGCAGTGGTGCAAACAAACAAAAACTTTGTAGGTACTTTTACACATGGCACTACCATTTTGGTGGAGCAAAACAAACGGCTTATAAAATTTTAATTATAATAGATATTGCCAAACTACTTTCAAGAAAAGTTTCAGCTAACACTGTCTTACTAGCAATATGACTAAGAAAGTTTCTGTTTTCTCACATTATTAGACTTGAAAGTTATAGATTTTTTATTATTGTTGCAACCTGCATTTTCCTGAGTTTTCCTTTGAACTCTGGTTGACACCTTTGAAATAAATTTTTTTAGTCTTTGAATTTTCTCTCCTGTGAATTGTCTGTCCATCTCTTTTACCAATTGATGCTTTCCATTTTGATTGTTTTGTATCAATTTGTAGGAAGTCTTTATATATTCTGGAACATAGGTCATCTCCTAATTTATTCAGGTTTTCTTTTATAGTTTATTTCATATAGGGAACTTACTTATATTACTAATTTTGTCACTAGGTATTATAGTTTTTTTGTGGTTAGATCTTTTGTCTTTTTATTAAGAAGTAGAGCACATTTATACAAAAGTGCAAGAAAATATAAATGTACAATTCAGTGAATCAATACTAAACATGCATCTAAGTAACCATTTTTAGTGCTTTTAAGTCAGAAAATAGGTTATCACAACCACCCAAACTGCTCTCTGATATGCCACCTCCAAATTGCTAACTCTTCCTTCTCCCAAAAGATCACTCCTTTCTTAACTTTGAGTACTATACATTTTTGCTTTTTGTGTATTATTTCAATTATACTATATCCACAAGGAGTAATATGACATCTCTTCTTTTCTATCTGACTATTTGAGGGCAGCATTACATATTTCAGGCTTCCCTTGTGGCTCAGCTGGTACAGAATCCAGCTGCAATGTGGGAGACTTGGGTTTTACCTCTGGGTTAGGAGGATTCCCTGGAGAAGGGAAAGGCTACCCACTCCAGTGTTCTGCCCTGGAGAATTCCATAGAGTCCATGGGGTAACAAAGAGTCAGACATGACTGAGTGACTTTCACTTATGTATTTCAGATCCATAGTATGCATACTTAGATACTTTATTTTCACTACTCTATATATCCACTCTGTTGTTAATGGGCATGAAGATTGTTGTCAGTTTTGGATTATTATATATGCAATTGTTGATTTTTATCTGTGTTTACCTAGTGATTAGTGATGTTGAACATTTTTTGTGTGTGCTTATTGGCCATTCATGTCTTTGGATAAATATTAACTCAAGTCTTTTGCACATTTTTTAATAAGTTTATTTCTTTGTTGTTGTTAAGTTTTAAGATGTCTCCAATATTGGATATCAACCTCATCAAATGATTTGCAAATATTTTTTCCCATTTCATGGATCACCTTTCTACTATGTTGATAGTATTCTTCAATGTACAAACATTTGTAACTTTTATTAAATTTAATTTGTTTAATTTTGCTTTTATTGTCTTGATATTTCTGTCATATCAAAAAAAATAAATAAATACTGCCAGATCCAATGTTGTGAAGTTCGCCCTGTGTTATCGTCTAAGAGTTTTATTGTTTTGGATATTATAAATAGGTATTTGATCCATTTTAAGTCAACTTAAGCATATATGTTAGGTAAAGTTCACATTCATTTTTGCACTTGGATATCCAATTTCAAATGATCTTAGAAGCCTTGTTGAAAATAATTTGATTATTTATGTAAGGGTTTATTTCTGGGCTCTCTGTTCTAATCCATCTGTCTATATGTACTTACGCCAACATCACACGATTTTGATTATTTTTGCAGTAAGNGTCAACTTAAGCATATATGTTAGGTAAAGTTCACATTCATTTTTGCACTTGGATATCCAATTTCAAATGATCTTAGAAGCCTTGTTGAAAATAATTTGATTATTTATGTAAGGGTTTATTTCTGGGCTCTCTGTTCTAATCCATTTGTCTATATGTACTTACGCCAACATCACACGATTTTGATTATTTTTGCAGTAAGTTTGTATCTTTGTAGTAACTTTGAAATCTGAAAGTACAGATCCTCCGACTTTGATCTTTTTCAAAATTGTTTTGTCTTTTGGGGGGGGGGGTGTCCCTTGAAATTGCATATGAATTCCAGATGGACTTTGCTATTTCTCAAAAAAATGTCTTTAAAATTTTGATTGGGATTTCATTGACTCTGTAGATCATTTTGATAAATGTTGACTTCTTAATATTAAATTTTCCAATCTATGAACGTGGATTGTATTTCCATTTACTTTTGGTTTTCATTTCTTTCAGTGATATTTTAGAGGGTTGCTATGTGCATGCCAAGTTGCTTCAGTCGTGTCCCACTTCTTGCAACCCCATTTTCTGTAGCCCACCAGGCTCCTCTGTCCATTGGGATTCTCCAGGCAAGAATACTGGAGTGGGTTGCCATGCCCGCCTCCAGGGAATCTTCCTGACCCAGAATCGAACCTGCATCTCATGTTGCCTGCATTGACAGACAGGTTATTTACCACTAGCGCCACCTAGGAAGCCCATAGCATCCTTATATGCTATTGCAAATTGAATCACTTTCTTAATTTCCCTTCCAGAGTGTTCACTGTTACTGTAGAGAAATGCAGCTGACTTTTGTGTATTGACTTGGTACTCCACAACTTAGCTAAATTTGTTTTATTAGTTCAAACAAAATTTTTGTTATATATAAAAGATCATATTATCTAACAGAGATCATTTTCCTTTTTTCTTTTTAATTTGGATACCTTCTTATTTATTTTTTTCTTGCCCAACTGCTATTTAAGACATCCAGTGCTATGTTAAATAGAGGTGATGAAAGAAATCATCCTTGCCTTGTTCCTGATCTTAGAAGTAAAACTTTCAGTATTTCATTGTTGAGTATAATGTTCACTGTGGATTTTTCATGCATAGATTTTATTATGTTGGGGTATTTTTCTTCTATTTCTGTTTTTTCCTTATATCATAAAATGTTGAATTGTGTCAAATGGTTCTTTCTGCATCAGCTGAGGTGATCATGTGTTTTTTTGTTTTTTGTTTTTCTCTTCATCCTGTTAAGTGATGTATTCCACTGATCAACTTTCACATGTTGAATGTTCCTTGCATTCCAGAAATAAATTCCATAAGGTCATTGTTCATAATCCTTTACATTGTTGAATTTAGTTTGCAAGTATTTTTTAAAAGAATTTTTGCTGTTTTTCTAGGTACCTTTGTTGTACAACAAATTGAATCAGTTATACTTAAACATATATGCACTGTTTTTCATATTTTCTTCCCATTTAGTTTACTACATAGCAATGAGTAGAGTTTCCTGTGGTACACAGTAGGTTCTCATTAGTTATACATTTTATATATTGATAATAGTATACACATGTCAATCTCAATCTCCCAGTTCATCCCACCCCCTTCCTACCCAAAGCCCAAATCACTTTTTAAATTGTTTCCTACTAAATCACATGTATCAGCTTAGATCTTGCTATTAAGCATTATAGCAATAAGTAGATAAAAAACTAACAATGCTCTTGGGGCACTGTGTCAGCTCATAAAAAAATAAATAGTATTATTGTTATGATTTTTTGTTTTTATGTAATATTCAGAAACACAGGAATATGTTTTATCTTATCCTAGAATTTATTACCAAGCTCCGATTTTTAGAGTTGAATTTTAATAGCAACCATTGGCCAAAATATTATTAAATCCATTATATTAATCAAATTTTATTAGTTTAAAGCTATATCTAACTCATAACTAAAAGTATACAAGGAGTATTTCTGTTGATTGAATTGATATATTTGATGTTAAAATTAAATATAATTATTATGATTTTGTAATAGTGGCTAATAGTTGTTACACCAGGGATTAACTGTTGGAAACTTTCAATGACTGACAAGTCCCAGAGTGATGAACACGTCCTACTACTCAGAAACAGAGAAGGCACTAGTGTGTTCCTTTGAAATCATGCAAATGCAGGAGGGACAGGGTTACTTGACAGTGATGGATTGATTAGAGAATGAATACTTAATCCTTGAATAGCTAAAATTTTGTCCAATTTTTGTCTGTTTTAGGTCTTGCCTTCTCAAGAAAATAAGGCTGATTGTCTCAGAAGAAAATCAAGCAAGTGTCATGCAAGAGTACTGGAGTGGGGTGCCATTGCCTTCTCCACATTCTAAGAGTATATCGCTTGTCAAAGTCAATAAAACAGGGTTTTGCTTTGATGGTGTCTCCTCAAGTGGAGAAAAGATTGGATGTTTTTCTTTTTCTCCAGTATGTTTGATTACGTGGATTCAGGTGCTGAGTAGATAAGAAAGGGGATTTAACCAAGGTTATGGGTATAGCTACCCAGGTGAGGACAATGGGAATGAAAATATGTGCCAAGTAATGAATGTAATGTAGATAATGAAATCAAAAGTAAATGAGAAGTATGACCATGACTATAAAGAAAGTTGAGCACCAAAGAACTGATGTTTTTGAACTGTGGTGTTGGAGAAGACTCTTGAAAGTCTCTTGGACTGCAAGGAGATCCAACCAGTCCATCCTAAAGGAAATCAGTCCTGAATATTCATTGGAAGGACTGATGCTGAAGCTGAAACTCCAATACTTTGGCCACCTGATGTGAAGAGCTGACTCAGTGGGAAAGACTCTGATGCTGGGAAAGATTGAAGGCAGGAGGAGAAGGGGATGACAGAGGATGAGATGGTTGGATGGCATCACTGTCTCGATATACATGAGTTTGGGCAAGCTCCAGAACTTGGTGATGGACAGGGAAGCCTGGCATGCTGCAGTCCATGGGGTCTCTAAAAGTCAGACACGACTGAGTGATTGAACTGAACTGAACTGAACTGACTGATGGACGTGACAGGAACAGTGAAAAGGTCACAGGGCAAGTAATTATAGGATTGCCAGAGATGGGATACTAGGGAAATACAGATCAAAAGTGGGCTAACTGGGACTTCCCTGCTGGTCCAGGGGCTCAGACTCTGCACTCCCAATGCACGAGGCCTGGGTTTGATCCCTGATCAAAGAACTAGATCCCACTTGTCACAACTAAAGATCCCTCAAGCTGCAATGAAGATCAAAGATTCTGCATGTCACAGCTAAGACCCAGAGCTGCCAAATAAATAAATGCATACATATATTTTTTAAATGGGCTAACTGAAATCAAGAAAAAGGAGTGGCACTTGTTGATAATGACCAACTCTAAACTATGACTTGGGGCTTCCCTGATAGCTCTATTGGTATAGAATCGGCGTGCATTCCAGGAGACTCTGGTTCAGTTTCTGGGTTAGGAAGATCTGTTGGAGAAGGGATAGGCTGACTTTGAGAATAGCTGACTGGAATAGAGTGATGGACAAAGACAAAGGGAAAAAATGGATGTGAGGGAACAAATAAGCCAGAAAATTGGAAAGATAATTTATGTGGCTATTGAGATCATCATTAAGGATCAGATAAGAAATGTTGGAAAGAATGACTGAGGTAAGAAACTCTTTAAAAAATGAATAGAGTAACCTAGGGCCTAATGGATAAGAACATCCAAAAATTGGTATAGTACTCAGATTATAAGACATTTGATGGAAGATGTTTTTATGGAAAGAGGAAGAGAGAGTGGTCTGGAAGGAGCAACTTCTGAAAGAGAAGAGAAGATATCTGGTTGGAGTGATTGGGGGCGGCGGGGGAAGCAATCTAGGATTATGAAGGATGTGGGAGAAAACACAGTCACAACTTGTGAGGGCTGTCAAGTAAACAGTGACCTCAAGGGGAAGATGTAATTCAACTAAAGTTAAAAAAATAAAGGCAGAGGGTCAAAATTAAAGGTAGCAAATTTTGTTGATGACTGACAGTGAGTCAGGTACAAGATATACAGTGATTTGTCAACAGCACAAGAAATGGTTGTGGTTTGGCCTCCAAGGTTTTATTTTTAAAACCACACACACTAATCATTTTTCATATGTGTTCACAGATTTGGAGGTAGAGACACAAGGATGCCAAGTTTTCATAACTGATCTGAATATAAAACACACAGAGCCTTGTCTTGGCTCCAGTGATAGACATCCCTATTGTAAACATCTTTTTGAATTTGATTTTACTTTTCAGAAGAGAGATCATAAGCAGGCATAAAAGCAACAATTCATCAAACTGCCTGAAGGGAAAGATGTGAAAAACAATGATGAAAAACAACCACTTGGACAAGTCAAGGAATGATAACTCAGAGGACATTGAAGAGCTTCTACCCAATTTCCCTAAGTTCCAGGAAGTTTTCTTAGGAGAAATGGTGATTCTTGAAAATCACATCATTCTTAGGATAGTAGAGACTTCTGGTCAGCATATGTGACTTTAGGGAGAAATAAATAATTCACATTTTATTAAAAAAAAAAANACTTTTTAAATTGTTTCCTACTAAATCACATGTATCAGCTTAGATCTTGCTATTAAGCATTACAGCAATAAGTAGATAAAAAACTAACAATGCTCTTGGGGCACTGTGTCAGCTCATAAAAAAAATAAATAGTATTATTGTTATGATTTTTTGTTTTTATGTAATATTCAGAAACACAGGAATATGTTTTATCTTATCCTAGAATTTATTACCAAGCTCCGATTTTTAGAGTTGAATTTTAATAGCAACCATTGGCCAAAATATTATTAAATCCATTATATTAATCAAATTTTATTAGTTTAAAGCTATATCTAACTCATAACTAAAAGTATACAAGGAGTATTTCTGTTGATTGAATTGATATATTTGATGTTAAAATTAAATATAATTATTATGATTTTGTAATAGTGGCTAATAGTTGTTACACCAGGGATTAACTGTTGGAAACTTTCAATGACTGACAAGTCCCAGAGTGATGAACACGTCCTACTACTCAGAAACAGAGAAGGCACTAGTGTGTTCCTTTGAAATCATGCAAATGCAGGAGGGACAGGGTTACTTGACAGTGATGGATTGATTAGAGAATGAATACTTAATCCCTGAATAGCTAAAATTTTGTCCAATTTTTGTCTGTTTTAGGTCTTGCCTTCTCAAGAAAATAAGGCTGATTGTCTCAGAAGAAAATTAAGCAAGTGTCATGCAAGAGTACTGGAGTGGGGTGCCATTGCCTTCTCCACATTCTAAGAGTATATCGCTTGTCAAAGTCAATAAAACAGGGTTTTGCTTTGATGGTGTCTCCTCAAGTGGAGAAAAGCTTGGATGTTTTTCTTTTTCTCCAGTATGTTTGATTACGTGGATTCAGGTGCTGAGTAGATAAGAAAGGGGATTTAACCAAGGTTATGGGTATAGCTACCCAGGCGAGGACAATGGGAATGAAAATCTGTGCCAAGTAATGATTGTAATGTAGACAATGAAATCAAAAGTAAATGAGAAGTATGACCATGACTATAAAGAAAGTTGAGCACCAAAGAACTGATGTTTTTGAACTGTGGTGTTGGAGAAGACTCTTGAAAGTCTCTTGGACTGCAAGGAGATCCAACCAGTCCATCCTAAAGGAAATCAGTCCTGAATATTCATTGGAAGGACTGATGCTGAAGCTGAAACTCCAATACTTTGGCCACCTGATGTGAAGAGCTGACTCAGTGGGAAAGACTCTGATGCTGGGAAAGATTGAAGGCAGGAGGAGAAGGGGATGACAGAGGATGAGATGGTTGGATGGCATCACTGTCTCGATATACATGAGTTTGGGCAAGCTCCAGAACTTGGTGATGGACAGGGAAGCCTGGCATGCTGCAGTCCATGGGGTCTCTAAAAGTCAGACACGACTGAGTGATTGAACTGAACTGAACTGAACTGACTGATGGACGTGACAGGAACAGTGAAAAGGTCACAGGGCAAGTAATTATAGGATTGCCAGAGATGGGATACTAGGGAAATACAGATCAAAAGTGGGCTAACTGGGACTTCCCTGCTGGTCCAGGGGCTCAGACTCTGCACTCCCAATGCACGAGGCCTGGGTTTGATCCCTGATCAAAGAACTAGATCCCACTTGTCACAACTAAAGATCCCTCAAGCTGCAATGAAGATCAAAGATTCTGCATGTCACAGCTAAGACCCAGAGCTGCCAAATAAATAAATGCATACATATATTTTTTAAATGGGCTAACTGAAATCAAGAAAAAGGAGTGGCACTTGTTGATAATGACCAACTCTAAACTATGACTTGGGGCTTCCCTGATAGCTCTATTGGTATAGAATCGGCGTGCATTCCAGGAGACTCTGGTTCAGTTTCTGGGTTAGGAAGATCTGTTGGAGAAGGGATAGGCTGACTTTGAGAATAGCTGACTGGAATAGAGTGATGGACAAAGACAAAGGGAAAAAATGGATGTGAGGGAACAAATAAGCCAGAAAATTGGAAAGATAATTTATGTGGCTATTGAGATCATCATTAAGGATCAGATAAGAAATGTTGGAAAGAATGACTGAGGTAAGAAACTCTTTAAAAAATGAATAGAGTAACCTAGGGCCTAATGGATAAGAACATCCAAAAATTGGTATAGTACTCAGATTATAAGACATTTGATGGAAGATGTTTTTATGGAAAGAGGAAGAGAGAGTGGTCTGGAAGGAGCAACTTCTGAAAGAGAAGAGAAGATATCTGGTTGGAGTGATTGGGGGCGGCGGGGGAAGCAATCTAGGATTATGAAGGATGTGGGAGAAAACACAGTCACAACTTGTGAGGGCTGTCAAGTAAACAGTGACCTCAAGGGGAAGATGTAATTCAACTAAAGTTAAAAAAATAAAGGCAGAGGGTCAAAATTAAAGGTAGCAAATTTTGTTGATGACTGACAGTGAGTCAGGTACAAGATATACAGTGATTTGTCAACAGCACAAGAAATGGTTGTGGTTTGGCCTCCAAGGTTTTATTTTTAAAACCACACACACTAATCATTTTTCATATGTGTTCACAGATTTGGAGGTAGAGACACAAGGATGCCAAGTTTTCATAACTGATCTGAATATAAAACACACAGAGCCTTGTCTTGGCTCCAGTGATAGACATCCCTATTGTAAACATCTTTTTGAATTTGATTTTACTTTTCAGAAGAGAGATCATAAGCAGGCATAAAAGCAACAATTCATCAAACTGCCTGAAGGGAAAGATGTGAAAAACAATGATGAAAAACAACCACTTGGACAAGTCAAGGAATGATAACTCAGAGGACATTGAAGAGCTTCTACCCAATTTCCCTAAGTTCCAGGAAGTTTTCTTAGGAGAAATGGTGATTCTTGAAAATCACATCATTCTTAGGATAGTAGAGACTTCTGGTCAGCATATGTGACTTTAGGGAGAAATAAATAATTCACATTTTATTAAAAAAAAAAACTAACTAAAGATGCATGTGTGCATACTCAGTCATGTCTGATTCTTTGAAACCCTTTGGATTATAGCCCATCAGGCCTCTCTGTCCATGGGATTTTTCAGGCAAGAAAACTGAAGTGGGTTGTCATTTCTTCCTCCAAGGGATTCTTTCTGACCCAGGGATCAAACCCATGTCTCTTGTGTCTCTTGCATTGCAAGCAGAGATTCTACCACCGAATCATTGGGAAAGTCCAACTAGAAATGACTCTTTAATGAAAAACAAGTCATAAAGTACGGAGGAAATCGACATATGTCTTGTCTTCCCAAACTCTTTCAGGACTCAGTGAATAAAAAGTGGAGGTAACAGCTTAATTTTAAGGGGCCTATTTTAGTTCTCCTCTCTTTCCAGACTTGCATTAGTGTCTGAAACATTTATCTTATTTCATTGTATATGATGTGTGCCATTGTACTTGCATAAAATTTCCTTAGTAAAGTAAAAGGGAATGCTTCCTTCTGGAAACAGAGTGGATATCCCTCACATTATGGAAACAGAGTGGATATTCAAACACTGAATTGATTTGAAAAACATCAATAGTTCTTATTTTCCAAATTTTACATTTTTTGCAACATGAGTACTAATACCTGGAAAAGTTTCAGCGAGTAAAAAGAATTTTTAAAAAAGATTAAGTAAAATATTCAAAAATAATATCATTGAAAGTTGTTGAGAGTAGATATCAAATATCATCAACAGCAAAAAAAATAAAAAATAATAATTCTGTGAGGGGACTATAGTCATTGTTTCACAATATACATGTGTATCAAATCACCATATTGTACACCTTAAGCAATAATATCACAGTAAAACTGGAAAACAGAAAAAATAATCTGGAGAGTTAAGTAAAAATAAACATAAATGAATATAGACATGTTTGTCATTAGTGTTTGTAACTCGTCATTTTTTTTCTTCTTAGCATTACTTGATAGTAGTTATGTGAAAAAATTTCATCTCTGGGGAGTAGACAGTTGACTTTCTTGGATGTATGATGAATGCACTTATGACTTTTCCACAAAGAAAGTGTCAGCCTTTAAATGTGTCTAAAATCAAGCTTTCTTATTGTCCTGTGCCAGCATCACTTTGAAACAAACAATAGCCTGTCAACAAGGAGTTCAAAGCATATTGCATTTTTACTGAATTCTCTCTCAGAATTACCAAAAATGGGGAAGTGGAGAAAATATTCTTAACACTTAGAAAAAACTTCTCATATATGTCCTTTCATCACATCTCTTAATTTAAAGTATCTCCCCTCAAGAAGTGGCCCTCTCAAATGTCTCTTCTTTCCGATCTTCCCTAAAACTTTCCCTTCACCTTTGCTTGTGTGAACCTTAGATGTTTTTTTCCCTCCATTGCCTTTATTCTACCCTCTCATCTGTTACAGTCTTCATTTACATAAAATTATCCAGAAACCTCTTAGCAAGCCTGAATATTCTTTAGCTGAAGTGGGGAGGAAACTAGGCCAATTAAATTGTAGAGAGGGCTTGAGTAGAAGGTGGTGAGAAAAATTTTTCACTTAATCTTTAAGATTTTCAACTAAAAAACTAATGAGATGTATTTACATTAAGCCAGTGCTCATTCTTTGTTTAGTTTAAGTTGGAATACAGATGAAAACTCAAGGCTTTCATTCCATATATGGATTAATTCCTTATCCAGACATTCTTTTGCTCCTGCTCACTAAGATCCCTGGATCTTAGGGATTTTCTCACTGCCATCCCCATGGAAGAGAAAAGAGTACTCAAGGAGACATTTCCAACACAGAGCTCTGTAGAAAGTTGAGGGAAAAAGGAACTACTATTTTCCAGAAGGTCCTTAAAGTGAAACAGACCACAGATTCTCTAATTAGCAAGAGCAGACCCAATGCAAGCAGGCAGCCTGCTGTTTATCTGAGGACTAGGAAGGAGACCAGCTGGCTTTCCCTCAAAGATAACAAATACTATTTATTGCTCTGTGAAAGAATCTTGCCAGATTAAGCGTATTTGCAAAAAAGAAGAAAAAATAAAGTTCACATTGGTATTTTTTAAACCCTTGAAGAAAATTAGATTGTTATAAGAAGTTGCTCTGGACGTCAAGCTAACTATGTACTGTCCCTTTCCTTCAGTACAAAATGAAAATAGTAATACTGAGCCTACCCAGCCTCTCGAGTTTGTTGTATCACGTAAGATAATTATTCTGATGGCATTAGAATAAATAAGCTCTAGGTTTTTATCTATGTTCTACAAAGTATTGCTCTGTAGCTGATTATTGCCATTATTATTATCAGGCCAGTCTATAAAGCTTGCTTTCCTGAAATAAAATTAATAGGAAAGGTTTGAACACCGGGCCCTCATGAAGCATGTAGAGCATTTTAGAAAATATTTGAATATTAAATAATCACTTAAAAATCACTTGGTTGCAATGTTAGCCTTGAGGCTACTAGGTTATAGTGTACATTTAGTACGTATGATAAAGTTTTTTTGATATTAGCATGTGTGATAACAGAGACAAAATCTGTGAAAAAAAATTAACTAATGAGAAATTAGTTAAGTGGTATCATCATTTGTTAAAAAAAAAGGAAAAGAAAAATCAAAACAACTGCATCTATAGCAGAGGATCTTAATGTAAATAAAAGCAAAATGCAAGCTGAGAGATCACCAAAATAAGTAATAGATCTAGACTTATACATGACCTTTCCTATTGAATTAGAAAACAAAGAAAACCATTTTAATGTAAATATACCATTTATGGACTTCCCTTGTAGCTCAGTTGGTAAAGAATCTGCCTGCAATGCAGGAGAACCAGGTTTGATTTATGGGTGGGAAAGATCCCCTGGAGAAAGAAATGACAACCCACTCTAGTATTCTTGCCTGGAGAATCCCAAGGACAGAGGAGCCTGGAGGGCTACAGTCCATGGGGCTGCGAGAGTCAAACACGACAGCGACTAAACCACCAACCCTGCTGTCATACTATTTACGATATGTACAAAAATGCAAAAATGTTCTTTGTAAGTCAACAAGTTGATGTTGCTTCATATCATCGATAACTCTTCTATGTCAGGTCAATTAGAAGAGACTCCAGTAATGTCCTAGGTTTTTTTCCTGGGATTGAGGCTACTACTGAGATTCAGACTGAGAGAATTCTTTATTGTGTTTGGAAATGTTTGGCATCCTTGTTCTCAGGGAAACAAACTTGAGGTTCTCCTACTCATTTTGGAAAAATTGCCAAAATATCTTTACCAACTCCCAGTACCCCATAGTATCAAAATATTTTGGCAATTTTCTCAAAACGACTGGGAGAGCCTCCCCAAAGTCAACTTCCCAAGAGCCACTTTGTGTTCCGTAAACAGAGTCAGTAAACAGAGTCCCAAGAAGTTAATTGATTCTCCAAAAGCTGCAGAGTGGCAGACCTGGGAAGTGACTTTTCCATTTTGGTGCTTTTCCACTACTTCAAGCTGCCTCCCTTCCAAGTCCCCTGAAAGAGTAATTGGACCAGCTCTGGAAAACGACACAACAAACTTCTGACAGAGATAATGTTTCTACAGTGGGGATGAGGAGACAGCAGCGAAGAGAATTTTGCCTTCTCTCCATCTTCCTGCAACTTTTTTTTTTAAGAATTCACAATAAGTATGTCTTAGATTTGTGATTTTTAAAATAAAAGAAATTCTATTTGGTGATTTTTAAAAATTATTCCTAAGACAGTTGGAGAGAATATTTTGTAACACTCTGTGGAGTATTTCTTTCCATTTTTATACATTGAAAGAAATGACACATAATACTCTTCTGGAGTATTATTTTTCTGTTGTATGATTTTTCTATATGCTTATCACTTCTACTCTCTATGCTCTTTTTAAATATAAAGAATTCTGAATAGAATTTTCCTTCCATTTGATTTTTTTCATTTTTTTCTCCTATTATCTTACTGTACAATGTTGACAAAGTATATTCCACATTTCATATATTAGTACTTGTGTACTGAAAAAATAAGGCAAAATTGTGGCAGAATAAAATAGGTTGGACCACTGAGAATGCAAAGGGCAAAATAAAAAGGATTTCAATCACACATTTACAGATGTGTTTTTTCAATAAAGGCAGAGAAGGCAGACTAGATTGAGTCATTTCAAATACTGACAAGATACCCATTTGAGAATCAACAGCATTCCTTACTGATGTAAGGTCACTAATTTATTTTACCAAATGAAGACCTCCCTCTTAAGTGGTGAACAGATCACAATCTTTGGGGCACTAATTTCTTCATATATTTTCTTCACCAAAGACTTTCATCCTGTATAAATTCAGAAGAGAATCGGCTGAACTGAAAAGAAACTCAGTGTACAATCAAGACCTGTCCTCCAGAACTGGGCCAACCTCTCTCTCCTTTCCCCCACCACATGCACACTTGCTGGGACTTAGCGTCTCCTTTGAATTTATTGTTGTCATAGAAACATGTGTTCCTAGTTGACCTTTTGTTTTTCAAGGGGAAAGATAAACATACCACCCACTTCGGGGACCCAGCGAGAAGCTATTCTCAGAGAATTGCACCTTCCCAGCTGCAGAGCCTGACTTGCACAGAGGAGCAGGCATCTCCCAGCCTTGGCAGCAACAGGCAGGGAATGGACACCAGCTGTACTGGGCCTGGAGCTTCGTGAACCCTTTCCTATTAGGACACATCCTGTCTGTCTTTAGGAGGGAATGCATGCTTCAGGTCAAATAAAGAACAGCCTTATGCGATACAACCCCCTAGGACTCATCTTTTGAAAATAACAGCAGGCAGGCCATCGGAGGTAAAGGGTAAGTAATAAAATATCTCCCATTGGACATAATGGAAATATACTGCATGTTATAGATCAGAATTTTAAAGGGAGGACAATTCTAGTGTTTATAACTCCTGCATACTGCAAATGGATTTTAGACTTGGAAGATATATTAGGTATTGAGGATTAGAATCCAGACCCAAATCAAACCATGATTCATCTACATATCCAGTTATTGTGTAGAGATTTGTAAAAAGTGCCACCCCTGGGGATGTGCCACTGGGTGATTTTGTGTAATGTATCAGCTGCCTAAGCACCATATGAGAGAGCTCTGCTGGTAGATCTATCTGTACGCTTGGCATCTTACTTAGCTGTTTCAGAAACATCTCAGACTCAACATAGAACTCTTGGTTTCTTCCACAAACCTGATTATCCTCCATACCCATCCCCATTGTGGTAAATGGAAGGCAAGTACATCCAGTTGTTTAAGCCAAACTTGTGACTGTTACAGAGCCTCCCCTTTCCCCTTGGGAGCCTCTGACCCGTTTGCCACATTTAAACTGTCAGAAAGCTCATCAGCCTCACCTACGGTGTGCTTCTGGAACATGCCATCTTCCAATAGCCTCTAGTTAATCTCCTTTCTCCCATACATTCCACTGGCATATTTCATTTTCCCTGCAGCAACCACAGTGTTCTTTGACAGAGTGAACCAGGTTAGGTCATTTTTCCTACTAAAACCCTTAAGTGTCTTCCAGATATTTTGGAGTTAAATTCAGCTCTTTATTGTGACCCAGTAGTCATGTACAGATGTGAGAGTTGGGCAGTAAAGAAAGCAAAGCACCAAAGGATTGATGCTCTCGAACTGTGGTGTTGGAGAAGACTCTTGAGAGTCCCTTGGACGGCAAGGAGATCAAACCAGTCAATCCAAAAGGAAATCAACCCTGAATATTCATTGGGAGGACTGATGCTGAAGCTGAAGCTGAAGCTCCAATACTTTGCCCACCTGATGCAAACAACTGACTTTCCTGATGTTAGGAAAGATTGGAGGCAGAAGGAGAAGAAGGCAACAGAGGATGAGATGGTTGGATGGAGTCACCAATTCGATGGCTATGAACTTGGGCAAACTCTGGGAGATGGTGATGGATAAGGAAACCTGGCACGCTGCAGTCCATGGGATCTGCAGGAAAGAGTTTGACACAACTTGGCAACTGAACAACAACAATCGTGGCTTAAAAGGTCATGCACGGCCTGACCCCTGTTTAGCTCTCCACCCTCCTTTCACCATTATCTACCTTACTCTTGGCACTTCATGTTGTAATGTGCTCAGTTGTGTCTCACTCTTTGCAACACCATGGACTGTAGCCTGCCTGGCTCCTCTGTCCATGAGGTTTTCAGGCAAGAATACTGAAGTGGGTTGCCATTTCCTCCTCCAGGGGATCTTCCTGAACCAGGGATCGAACCCCCATCTCCTGAGTATCCTCCATTGCAGGTGGACTCTTTACCACTGAGCCATAGGGGAAGCCGTTGCACTTCATACCCTCCCTTGAAACATACCAAACAATTTCCTTCTCAGAGATTTATGCTGACATTCTGCCTAAACTGTTTTTTCCCCTAGAACTTTCACGTGATACCCAACCTCACTTTACTCAGCTCTGTGCACTAGGAGCANTTTTACCACTGAGCCATAGGGGAAGCCGTTGCACTTCATACCCTCCCTTGAAACATACCAAACAATTTCCTTCTCAGAGATTTATGCTGACATTCTGCCTAAACTGTTTTTTCCCCTAGAACTTTCACGTGATACCCAACCTCACTTTACTCAGCTCTGTGCACTAGGAGCACCTCTTCAGAAAGGCCTTCCCTCACAATAATGAAGATTATTATGAAAATGAAAACACTTAAAGAAATAAAGCCCTTTCCTTGTTACTATTACATCACTCAGTGTATTCTCTCTATACCAGTCATTGCATTTTGAGGTCATCTTTCTGTTTTCCTATTTATTGACCTTCTTACCCTACTAGAAGGTAGGCACTTTGTCTGTCCCTAAAACAGTGCTAGGCAACATTCTGAACCATACCTATGCACTTAACTACTTTTATAGGTGGAAATTATTCCCAACATTGTGGAAAAATGAATTTATCCTGCCTATCCTCCATGACACCTTAGTTCCCTTTCTTTTCTACTCTTCCATTTTAGTCTTCTTACTTCTAGAAGAGAAGCACAACTGAGGTTTACTGCAAAGGAAAAAAAAATGGGTTAATCTGTAAGTGACTTGGTATAACTCCTAAGCGGTAAACCAGGACCCTAGATCACCATTCCCCAAAGAATTCTTCTCAGGAAAGCACCTTGATTTATTGCTTTAAAGATTAAAAAACATCTTGCCATGCCTGCTTTGGCATAGAAGAGGGTACAAACATGCTTGAACTCACTACATGCTTCAGGGCGAATGTGTATAATTTAATATACCACATTCTGAAAACTTCTTTCTCTGGGAATACAGACACACAACCAGCCAAACAGAACACACCCTATTTTGAGTCTAATTAGCTCCTGGGTGGTCTGGCACTAGAATCCTCACGTTGATAGCTTAAGTGTATTCTTCATACTGTCTTGAACCCAAAGAAATCAAAGATTGACTCATTATATTATTTTATACATTGTTAGCATTAAAAGGATAACTTCAAGCATAGTCATCACAGATGATTTTATTATAAAACAATAAATACATATCTATGCCTATGTTTTTAATTCTTCTATAGCCATTGACAACAAGCTTTTCACAGTTGTACTGTGCTATGTTTTAAGTTGCTTCAGTCATATACAGCTCTTTGCAATCTTATGGATTGTACCCCCCAGGCTCCTCTGTCCATGGAATTCTTCAAGCAAGAATACTGGAGTGGGTTGCCATGCCCTCCTCCAGGGGATCTTCCTGACCCAGGATCAAATCTGCGTCTCATGTCTCCTGCATTGCCAAGCAGTTTTTTGTTTTGTTTTGTTTTGTTTTACTACTAGCACCACTTGGGAAGCCCTTTCAGAGTTGTATCTTGGTCTTTATTATCATTATCATTTATTTCTAAAAATGCCTTCGTCTTCCAAAATATAAAATATTTTATCTTTTTCTCATAACTTTATTGAGCTCCCATAAACTCTATATATGTAACTTATTTGTTCATTCTGTTTTCTATATATCTCAATATAGATTAGGTGATTCCAGGAGTCTTTGAGACAGACAGCCCATTTAGAAATCAAGCACATGTCAGTGTGATTTCCTCCATCATATCTCCTCCTAAGGCAGTCTCTGGCTTTTTCTATGGAATTCCATGTCTAAACCTGGTGGTTTAGAAACTTTAATTCTCCAAATTCTTTGCAATTCCAAGGTGAAGTATCAAAGAGTATTATATGGTGAGGCAGGGGAGAGGGGCAGAGAGCAAGGCTCTGAGAGTCTCCCATGTTTCCATACACCAGAGAAGATATTTATTGCTTTTAAATGTTAGGCTTCTGAATAGTATTTTGAAGAAATTATTCCTACCCCCCAAAATTTGAAAACTGTCATTTGGCACATGATTTGTGCAACTTTGAAAAACACGAGGTAAGCATCAGGTTGAGGTGGGTTTAGTACACCTGAAGCTACCCAAGGAACTTGGGTTTACGAGGCACTGAACTGTTTACACCTCCTGGAGGCCTGGAAATAGCACCTTTAGGACTCAGGCTTGTGACAGAACCTTAGGCCCTCCGAGTGTGTGCCTGGGAATTCTCTTGCTTCTAAAGACAATTAGGCCACCTTGAAGTGGACTATACTTTGAAGGTGGACTATGTTCCTCAGTACTTGATTATAGTTGGACTATAAACAGTAGCCTCCACTGTTGATCCATCACATTTTCTACTTCCTCTTCTTTGGTTCGGATTATAACGTCCCTTAAGCTTAGTATTCCTCAATAGGAAACCCTGCTTTCTTCACTCCAAGCATTTCCATACTGAAAATCCTACTCGTTATCTAGACTTTATTGAAGATCTACCTCTTCTGTGTTGCCCCCATGCTTCCATCAGTCAGCAATGATTATTACTTCTTCTGTACTGTACAGCCTGTACAGCCTAGGAGTACTACATCCTGCCCCAATATGTGGTTGTTTTATGCTTCTTGCCCCTGAGAGCTCACCTGCATCTTACATTTTTGGTGTTCACCTCTACCACACCCCCTCAGCCCAGTACATAATATAGGTCCCTGTGTGTGCAGCAAACATTCAAAAGGAGAGTGCAGTTCTGGATTTGTTAGGTAGCTGATCAGTCAAAGTTCTTCATCTTAGATATCAGGAACCAAATAGAATATTGTAAAGTAATCAGCCTTCAATTAAAATAAATAAATTTATGTTAAAAAAAGAAAATTACTTTTAAAGAATATTTAGAACTTGTGCTTACAGACCAGACTACCAGGAACAATCTCTAAAGTAATATCAGAGAATTGGGTCCGGTCACACAGAGTCGGACATGACTGAAGTGACTTAGCAGCAGCAGCAGCAGGGCTCCAAAATCACTGCAG
>SJYX01014880.1:0-13102 GCA_006410675.1 Oreotragus oreotragus | reverse complement strand
AGAGATGAGGCTACAAGAGAAATGTATATCTTGGGGATTTGTTTTGTTGTAACAAAACTTTTTAAAAGTCATTTGTCAAAGTCACTCACTGGAGAACTGAGGACATTTAACGTGGCTTATAAAACCTCAAATAGTGCTCTCTTTTTAAAAATTGAAAAAGCTGCAGGCTTTTTTGATTAGCCTTTTCCTTGTAATGTCAGATTACCACTTGCCATAAATAGGAGTAAGAGATGATGAGAAAGAAAATTTGTCACAAGACAACAGTGAGACGGAAGTTGGAAGCAAAATAGAGTTTATTCTTGAAGACATATTTAAAAACATAACACATGTATACATGTAAATAAGGCATTGACTACAAGAGCAACCTCCCATTTCTGGTTTTGAACAAAGAGCACATTCTGTGGATTTTAAGTCTGTAAACATCAGGAACTAATCTCTTACATAAGCCATTTCTATTATCTTCTCCAAAGTTGAGGTCATACACTAGGGAGATAGGAGTGGGCTTTTTATTTCACACACACCCAGTGCTGGCTGACTCTAATATATAAGTAAATTTATTACTCCATTAATTACATGAGCTGAAAATGATTCTTATTTATATCAGTCAGAAGAATGCAAAACAGGCTTTATAATAAGTAAAGGTAGAAATTTTAAATATTTTGAAGACTTTTGTAAAAGCTCAGTTAAGGCAGAGTCTGCTGCCAGCTGTAGGACTGCTTTTAATTAAAACCTTGTTCAACATGCTTATGGTAGAGTTTTCTTATTTTCCTGTTATATAAGGATGTACTGAATCAGCAATTATTAAACTCTCGATACATTACAAAATTTTCTTCTGAGACTATTTATCCAACAAAATCAGATGTGATTCATTAGATAATAGCACTAGCAGGAAGAATGTTCCTGTTTTCCCTTAGTTATAGGTCTTTCGTGATTATGGAAAACAAAGGCCCAAATAAGAAAAGTCTTCTCGTTTCAAATATAATAGAAGTCTCTATAATGAGATGGTAAAATAGACTTACATATGTAAGGCCACTGAGTCTAGTCAATAGAGTATAAATGTTAGATAAACTGGGTTACACTCACAACTTTGTTAGTGATTGCTTTGTCGTATGCCCTAGTGTAACTAGTTACTCCATATTTACTTACTGCAAAAAGTCAAGCCAGCTTTGCCTATTAAGAAATTATGTGCAAATTTCACATATACACGCATATTATACAGGACCAGAAGAGCCACAGAGAACTGACTTCTTCAGCATATGCTTGGACTTGTAGCCATCAGCTGGTTAAAATTTGCAACTTTTTCCAACACCAAGTTGCTGGGTTTGGTCACTAGTTATGTGGAATATATCAAAATTCTGTTATTTTGTTTTCTTCTACTGTCTGAGTAAGAAATTTGCAGTAGTAACTGCAGTAGAACTTTCAAGATTACGTTCTTCTGTAGATCTAAAACACAGTGTAGAGACTATGGTCAACAATGCATACATGCATGCATGCTCAGTTGCTTCAGTCATGCACCACTCTTTGCAACCCCATGGACTGTAGCCCACCGGGCTCCTCTGTCATGGTATTTTTCCTGGAAAGAATACTGGAGTGGGCTGCATGCCCTCCTCCAGGGGATCTTCCCAACGCAGGAATTGAACCTGCTTCTCCTGCATCTCCTGCATTGCAGGCAGATTCTTTACTGCTCAGCCACCAGGGAAGCCCAAGGTCAACAATATTGTATTATATACTTCAAAGTTGCCAAGAGACTAGATCTTAAATGTTCTCACCACAAAAAAAGAAATTATAATTATGTGACATGATAGAGGTGTTAGCTAACTCTAGGTGGTAATCATAACGTATAAATGTATCAAATCAATATACTATATACTTTCAACTTACACAATGTCATATGTCAATTATGCCTCAATTTTTGAAAAAAATCACATTCCATCATAATTCTAAGAATTGTAAAGTGATTAAGCTTGTATATAAATGCTCTTCAAAAAGTGATAAAGCCATAATTATAGCCAGGGAATTCAATCAATCCCCATCTCAGAAACAGGTAGACCTACTAAGGAGAAAGGGCTTCCCTGGTGGCTCAGACGTGGTAAAGAATCTGCCTACAATGTGGGAGACCTGGGTTCGATCCCTGGGTTGGGAAGATCCCCTGGAGGAGGGCATGACAGCCTACACTAGTATTCTTGCCTGGAGAATCCCCATGCACAGAGGAGCCGGTGGGCAGTGGTCCATGGGGTTGCAAAGANTGGCTCAGACGTGGTAAAGAATCTGCCTACAATGTGGGAGACCTGGGTTCGATCCCTGGGTTGGGAAGATCCCCTGGAGGAGGGCATGACAGCCTACACTAGTATTCTTGCCTGGAGAATCCCCATGCACAGAGGAGCCGGTGGGCAGTGGTCCATGGGGTTGCAAAGAGTCAGACATGACTGAGTGACTAAGTGCACGCACACTAAGGAAGAAATTAACAAGGATACAGAAAATCTGAAGAACACGATCAAACAACCAACACAGCAGTGTAATTGGCAATTATAGCACATAACACCTAGTATACACTTTTTCTTAGAGGCTCGTGAAACGTTCTTTAAGATAAATCAAATACTAGGTGATAAAACAAACCTCAACTTTAAAAGAACTGCAATCATAATTATAAGGCCGGACCCTGGGGCCATGATGGGCCGCCCCTTCTCTCTCCCGCTGGCGGGAGAAGTGCCTAAAGGAAGGAGCCTCCCAGAACCTGGGGACCAATGACAGCACACCTCGCCAGCTAAAGCCACCCCACCCCAGCCACGTAGAAGGAGCCACCCAACCCCAGCCACGTAGAAGGGCCTATCAGCCTGCGACGCCTTGGCCTGGCGACCTATCCGAATCCCCGTCCATTAACCTGACCATCCCTCCAGCGAACGTATGTAAGCCGCCTCCAACGCGGCCCAGGCGCGGACTTCCTCGACCTGCTTCATTTGGGAACGGGAATCCCGGCCCGGAGCGCTTCGCCATTGCGGGTTAGACACTCTTTTCGGTGTCCTGGTCGTCTTTACCTAACAATAATAAGCACAATGGAATTAAACAAAAACTGAAAATATAGAGACAACAAGATAATCTCCATGCACTTAGCGATTAAATAATATGCTTCTTAATAATCATTGTTTGAAGAGAAATTTTCAGAGGAAATAAAATGCACAAAACTGAACAAAAAGGAAACTACAAAATATCAGAATATGTGGGATGCAGGTAAAGTTATTCTGAGAGGAAAAGTTATAATACAAAATGTTTATGTTGAAAAAAGAGCAAACCTAAATACTAAATCAAGAAATTAGAAAACCAAGAATGAAATAAATGCAAAGCAGGAAAAGAGTAGAATTATAAAGACAAGAGCAGAAATCATTGATACCAAAAATCAGAAAATAATAATAGAGAAAAACAATGAAACAAAAGTTCTTTCTTTGAAAATAAAATTAAATTGATTGATTTCTAGCACAACTGACAAAAGAGAGACAAGAAAAAATATAAATTACACGTATATGGGCTCTAAGTACAGTTCCCGCAGTCATTGAAAGGGTAAGAAGGGAATACAATGAATAACTTGTGCTCACAATTCAATCTAGATTTATGAATGGGCCGATTTATTGTAAGCCAAAAAAAAAAAAAAGTGATATCGATCCTTTGAATAGTCTTATAACCATTAAAGAAATTGAGTTCATAATTAAAACTTTCATGAAGAATAAATCTCTGTGACCAAGAAATTTTAGTGGTGAATTCTATCAATCATTTGAAGATGAATGAATACTAATTCAACCCAATCAAGCATAAATCTCTGTGACCAAAAACTTCAGTGGTGAGTTCTACCAACATTTAAAGATGAATGAACACTAATTCTACCCAATCTGTTTCAGAAGAAGAAAAGGAGGAGAAATGTCTCTTCATGTTATAATGCCAGAATTACCCTGATAGCAAAACTAGACAAAAACAGTACAAATCAAAACAAAATAAAATTTAAAATTTAGACCAATATTATGAATAAATTTGTAAAATATAAGGGAAAATTGAATCCAACAATGCATAAAAAGAATTATACACCATGGCCAAATGGTGTTTTCCAAGTAAGGGAGGCTGTTTCCAAATTCAAAAATCAATCAATGTAATCAATCATATTAATAAGTTTAAAAAGAAAAAAGTGAAAGTGTTAGTCACTCAGTTGTGTTGGACTCTTTGCAACCCCATGGGCTGTAGCCCATCAGGCTCCTCTGTCTATAGAATTTTCCAGGCAAGAACACTGGAGTGGGTTGCCATTTCTTGCTCCATGGCATCGTCCCAACCCAGGGATCGAACCCAAGTCTCTTGTGCCTCCTACATTGACAGATAGGATTCTTTACCACTGCCCCACCTGGGAAGCCCTCCTTGCAGTGATAATTTGTAGTTATATTTGAAATAGTAAGGAAGAAATAAAGGTAAAAGGGAAATTCTCAAGAGCACCACTGCAGTAACTAGTTGAAGAAATAAAAAATCAAACAAGGTATCCTTTTAAACATCAACAGGATTTTGAATTTGTATAAAAACAGCAAATATTACTATAACATAAAACAGCAAAATGAAAGCTTAATAATATAAAGCATTAGATATGTAACTTAAATTTTCAGAAAATACCAACCAGCAATTCTTCTGGGAATGTTTCATGTGGTTAAGCAATGACTTTGAATAGGGCTTCATATTTAGTCCAAAAATTCAGTCTTTTCTTGATGTCAAAATTTCAGAGGATAATGAATCATCTCAGAGCATTTACAAGAATTTCAGAACATGAGTAAAGAGTTGGAAGAAAAATATCAGTAAGTTAAATCTGGAAGAATCAACATTGATGGAGGTAGGAAGGAGAATGACATGAAGTTTCAAGTTTTACAAAATATTATTTGCCAGTGATAGTAATTGGCTATTGTTTGTTTATACGGAGACTGAAGCAGGGTGATGCAGGTCTCCTCTGCTTGAAAAAAGTTATAGCCCAATAATGAACCTACTTCAGTGAGTGTACAATAAGAACTTTACTTAACCCTCATATTGCAAAATAGATGTTGTGCTTGTAAAAATGGATATATAGAGAGTTTTATTTTGTAATATAAATGATAGAATTTTCATTATATTCAAGACTAGCTACTTTCAAGACTAAGATTTCTAACCAGTGCACCAAGTTAGGGGTCAGCAAACTGCAACCCAGGAGCAAATCCAGCTTCAGCCTGGTTTCTTCATATGGTCCATGACCTAAGAATAATTTTATATGTTTTATCATTAAAGGTTAAAAAAATAAAAAATAACAATACTTTATGGAAAGTGAAAGTTCTTTGATGCGCAAATAGGTGACAATGCAGAAAGCTTAAATTTTTTTTTTTTTTTTTTACAGAAAATGTTTCCTGGCCACTGCACAAAGGCCGGCTTCCCAGGTGGCACTAATGCTGAAGAACTCACCTGCCAATTCAGGAGACGGAAGAGCCCCGGTTCGATCCCTGCAGAGAGAAGACCCCCTGGAGGAGGTCTTGGCAACCCACTCCAGGATTTTCGGGTGAAGAATCCCACAGACAGAGGAGGTGGGTGGGCTATAGTCCTTAGCATTACAAAGAGTTGGACACGACTGAAGTGACTTAGCAAGCATGCATGCAAAAAGACACCTCATGCAGTAAAGAGCATTTCTTCTCTGGTGTATTGTAATCCAAGGTATATGCTCTCATGACTTTAGAAGATTCTTGAAAATAGGAAAGCAAACTAAATAGCTTTTCAAAGAATTTCTAAAGTAATTGTTCTTTGTGCTTTTAAGTCCTGAAGCTATATAAGAAAATTGGAATGGAAACCTGGTGTTTCTCAAGTCACAACGCAATAGAAACAGCAAGGAGCATGACATTTAAACCGGGTAGAACATATGGTCTGGATCAGTGTGTGCCCAAAGCATGTTGCTCACCTTTTATATTCTATAACATTCAGCTCTACATTCACTTTTTTTAAAAGTCAAACAAAAAAAAATAAACGTCAGGTTGATATTTCTGAAGAGAATTTAAATAAATTTACCAGTAATGCTATCAGTGCATTTTCTTAAAATGAAGTACTGAAGAAATGAGTAAAATAAAATAAAAATTCGTATACCTAAGGCTCTCTTTCACAACCTGTAATAATATCCTCAGCTGAGTACTTGTAATAGCAATCGCTGAAAGTTACTCAACACCCCTTCAAGTAGTGAAGCAGACGATTTGGGGGAAGATGGATGGAAAGGTAATTTCTCTTTGCTTTCTTTTCTTGTTTCTTTATTTCAGAGACACCGTTGACTTCTCTTCAACATATTTGTCTCTTCCTAGAGGGCTCCTACTTTTTAGTTTATATATATGTAAATTCTTTTGCAATTAGACATTGTGCAGATTCCTACTTTTATTAATCACTGTATTAGAAGAAGCAGCTAATATTTTATAAACTCTTGGGACTCCAGCCAATAGTGTAACATTTAAACAAATATTGCCTTCTGTTTTGATGTCAGTTTTCTTTTTTCATTCATAAAATAAAAAACAACCTCAAACTCCTTTCCATAACCACCCTCAAATAAGCAAATAACTCTGGAGGCTAATTGAGACAAACATCGTAATAGGCTCCGACCTTTTAGAAAAGAATTCATCCTACTCAGTCAATTAACCATGATTTCTATTTCATTAGTAATTTTGGCTTAAATAGCTTAGGAGGCAGAAAGGGAACATTTTTTAGAATATCAGCTATTTGATTCTGACAACAAAAATGATTTCCTGTCTCCGATCAAGTATTCTGTAAATCCACACCTTGGCATAATATTACTTATAATGTGATAAGTAAATAAAGGAAAATGATTGCTGATTGAGTGGAGACTGGGAGAAGCCGTTGTTCGATTCATTAGTGGTTTCAGTAGTTGAAGTTAAAAACCCAAAAGTTCTGTTTTCCTATGACTAAGAGTGGATGTCTTGAGAGGTTCAGAAAAAGTTCACTTTGCCCTTGAACAAATATGTTTTCCACATTTCATTGCCAGAATGTGGAGGAACAGAAGGCCAGAAATTAGTGAAAAATTCTGACCTCATTTTGTTTCTGGACTATCCTAGAGTAGGAAGTACCAAATCACCCTGGAGAGACTAATGCTTTTTTCCTGTTGTTTTTGCCAGAAGTGAAAAGTATTTTGCATAACTCTATGCCTAAGCTAACCAGAGACTAAAATTTTAGATTTTTTTTTCAAACTTTCAAAGGCTGACACATTTTCATATATTCAGTTAAAAACTCAAATATTAGAAAAAGTAATACATGAAAATTATAAGATAATAAGATATGTTACTCATATTGAAATTAACATGATTTTTCTCCCAAGGAAAATGGTACCCAAAAGGTATACTTTTATTTAGATTTAAAAATATAACTCTTTCCTTGATCATTAAGCAATGCTTAATTTGCCTTGAAGCAGATTATGTTAAATTTAAAAATCTTTGCCTGACCACAACATAAAATTATGTGAAAACTAGACAATCTATTTAAAACTAAGTTAGGAGGTGCTGAGATATTTTTAAATTTTCTAAATTTCTGGATTGACTTATGTGTGTGTGTGTATATCTATATGTATATATAATGTATGTATGTATGTATTCATTCATTTGTTGTCAGTCATTTATAGCAGCTCCTTTATTTCCCAGAAAATATTTTCAAATTGAATATCTAAGGGCAATTTTCAACCATGGACTTCACATTTTACCTAGTTTGTTATTCCAATGCACTAGACATTTTAAAATATTTTCATGACAAATAGAAATTTGTACTATTGCTAAGATTTAAGATATAGGTGAAAAAATAATACTGATTAGGTTTCAAATTCTAGGTTTCCTATTAACTAACTAACTAATTTTTAGCGAGTAACATATCTTCTTACCCTCAGCTTTCTAATCATGAATATAGAATAATAATATATTTTTTGGCTGTTATAGATATTAGTGAAGTAATCTATAAAATGCTCAGCATAGTATCAGACCTGAAGTATGTGATTCATACATTGGGACTTCTCTATTTTTCTTTATTTTCCTTTCTTTTCTACACCATCTTTATTCTTGATCTTCAAAATTAATGGTGAAAATAGCATTTATCTCATAAGCCATTGTGTCTATATTGCAGGGATGTCGTCTTTTTGTGTTTGCAATATCTAGCACATGGTCTATCAGGGTCTAATAAATTGTAGAAAAAATGCTAAATGATCCTTAGGCATGTAGATGTAGCTCAAAATTCCATTTCCAAACAGCCACAGATTATTTGGGACAGACTGTTATCTCCTTTACTATTTCAGAGCTTGCTATTTCTAGTTAGACTTATAGTTAACAATAAGTGTTCTTATATTGTTCCAAAAAAATTATCTCACTATGGATAAATTGCCTCCTAGACTATAAACTCCACAAGGTCACTCCACTGCTTATTTTGTTCAGTAATTTATTACAAATATTCCTGTCCTTTAATACTGCTATCCCCAACCATTTTGGCACCAGGGACTGGTTTTAAGGAAGACACTTTTTCCATGGACTGGAGGTAGAGGGGATGGTTTTCGGGATGACTCAATTACATTACATTTATTGTCCATTTTATTTCTAATCTAATGCCACTTCTGATCCAACAGGAGGTACCAGTCCTCAGCCAGTAGGTTGGGGAGACTTACTTTAATAGAGACTCACTAAATAGATGTTTAATTAATGTATAAATAAACAGATTAATTAATGACTAAATGAAAAGCTAAGATATGCTATGGGTATTTGATTTTCACAGTCTATAACTGTGCAAGCTGCTGTGTTATTTTGCTAGAAGTTTTATTTCAACCTTTGCCTATAGTTTCCCTTACCCTATGGAAATACTATTCAGTTCTCCCCAGGAGATGTACAATCTGTTAGGTTTGTGCTAAAATACCCATCAGAACAAAATCTCAAGACTATTAGCCAGCATTCAAGCTTGACATTTACCATCCTGTGAAACTCCAAAGTCATATTAATAGAAATTAACAATGGACTTAATATATTAACTATTTAAGGCCCAGAACCTAGTCCTATAAAGGATCAGACAGCTTTCTGCAATTATATCTAAAAGTTATGCAATGATTAGCTAACTACCTGCTGTGAGGCATCCACTTGCTATATGAATTCTTATATTAATATTATCTTATTTAATTTTCAACCTCTTTATTAGTATGTATATTATATAAATAGGGTAGGATTCTAACCGCCCTTTAAATCATGATAAATCTGACAATAAGGCTCTGTCCCTTAGATGCAGCAAAAACTTAAATTTGAATCATTAACTTATTGCCTATTTCCCATTCAGATTATTTAAGCTCTAAGGGCCTTTTGTTCATACTGAGTTACCCTTTAGACATCCGTTGTCCAATATCATAAAGTACCTTGATGAGCACCAATGCTCGGGTTATGTCTACGTTTCTTGAGCAAAGCATGATTCATTTGTGCTGGAAGTCAAGTGACACCTCCAGTAATAGGTTGTTCCTCCCACCTCTCTGGGTGCCTCAAGGCTTTTGGTCTGCCCTGTTCACAAGGCAGTGAGCCTCTAGCCCCTGCGTTGGAATGAAGAAAACTTTTCTCCCCTTTGATCATTTCTTCCTCTTTCCTCTCATCCCTATAATCTTATTTTTAAATAACCTCATTTTCTAAAAAAAAGAAAGGAATAATTGAGGCAGGGTACACTACACAGACTCTTCTGGGGTGAAAGAGTACAAAGTGTCTGCCTGTCTTGTTCAAACAGAGGAGATTCAGAGCAAGAACAAAACAGAAATTGCTGTTTTCGCAAATTAACCTATGACTCTACCATGATACTTATTGGTAAGTCAGAGCTAAGCAGAGGGTCTCTCCAGATATTATATCTCTTTCTTAACCTACAAAAGAAGCCCATGGCTACTCAGTCTAAAAGGAAAGGATTTGTGGCCTTTTGACCTTTCTCATACATGAGGAAAAGTGAGGAAAAGAAGAGAGAAAGGGCTTCTGAGGTGCAAAATAAAAAAGGAAACACACCAGTGACAACTGTAGCCCAGTCTCCTTGATGTGGAAAACACTGGCAATGGAAAGGCAAATTCTTCTTTTTTCTCCCAAGTGTCTACAACCAAAGTGGTGTTTCAACATCATTTTCAAGTTTAAACCTCTACTTAGCGTAGTTGAGCACATGCTGTTTTGGATAAACCAAACCCCAATAATGTATACTTATCCTAGGGCCAATGACAACCTCATATTCAGAAAAAGAACAAAAGGAGAGAGATAAAATGAACTGAATCTGTAGTTGGGGATTCCTGCTGACATGTCAAGAGTTCCACTGACCTGTTGTTAGTGATAAAGTCTGGTTTGGGTACAAAATTTAATATTCATCCCCCATCCTACAGATATATATCAAACCCCTCAGAAATAAATGAGGGAGGGAGAAATAAAATAGCTTTTTTCTAATGAATATTATAATTAAAATTTTATGTAGCTCTTTAGTGCTGGTGGTTCAGATGGTTAAGAATTTGCCTGCAATGCAGGAAACCTGGGTTCCATCCCTGGGTCAGGAAGATCCCCTGGAGAAGGGCATGGCAACCTAAAGCAGTATTCTTGCCTAGAATTCTGTGAACAGAAGAGCCTTGATGGGCTACAGTCCATGGGGTCACAGAGCTGGACATGACTGAGCAACTAACACTTAGTGCTATAATCCATGCTCCTTCACTCAGTCCTTTCTGACTGTTTGCAGTCCTGTGGACTGTTGCCTGCCAAGCTCCTCTGTCCAAGGGATTCTCCAGGCAAAAGTACTGGAGTGGATTGCCATTCCCTTCTCCAGGGGATCTTCCTGACCCAGGGATCAAACCCACATCTCCTATGTCTTCTTCATTGGCAGGCAGTTTCTTTACTACTGAGCCACCTGGGAAGCCCCTTAGCACTATAATATATGCACTTAAATGTTTAATTTCTTGTTTTTAATCTCATTCATTGTGTATTCCTCAGATAGCCCCTTAAAATTATATTACTCTTAGAAAAAAATGGTGTAAGGGTATGAGGATAATTTTTTAATACTTAAAATTTCTTTGGGTATACATTTTCCCTCTAAACATATAATTCCATTTATTCATATTGGTATAAGCAGTTTGACAGCATCTTAGCCAGTTCAATCACTCTGATAATTGGACACAGATCTTATAGCAATGCATAACATCATCATTATCCTATATTTAGTTCACACTTATGATAAATGTGGATCTATATTAGTTCTACATTATTTTAATAGAATTAAGTTAGGTAGATCTCTGTCCTCAGACATTTAATAGTGCAATAGATAAACAAGACCAATGAGTACTATGTCAGAGGGGTGTGTATGTGTGTGTGTAGCTTTGAATATATAATTAATCAAATAATATGTTTAGCCTAACTAACAAACTCATTTAAGTTGAATGAATTCAGATGGAATGTTCTGGTGTGTAGTTTTGCATGATCATACAAAAATCAAGGAGAATCTATTTAACAGGATAAAATTCCACTAAGACTTAAATGACAAGAAAAATGATTTGGGACCCAAAATATTATATATTAAAAATTATTAGAAAGGTTTGTCAATGATAAAGGGAACTTAGTTTAAGAAAAATAAAACAAAGAAACAACAGGAACACATAAAAAGTCAAATGTTGAGTTCAGTCGTTCAGTTGTGTCTGACTCTTTGCAGCCCCATGGAATGCAGCTTGCCAGGTTTCCCTGTCTATCACCAACTCCGGGAGCTTGCTCAAACTCATGTCCATCGAGTCAGTGATACCATGCAACCATCTTATCCTCTGTTGTCCCCTTCTCCTCCCGCCGTCAATCTTTCCCAGGGTCTTTTCCAATGAGTCAATTCTTCTCATCAGGTGGCCAAAGTATTGGAGTCTCAGCCTCAGCATCAGTCTTTCCAATGAATATTGAAGACTGATTTCCTTTATAATTGACTGGTTGGACCTTCTCATAGCCCAAGAGACCCTCAAAAGCCTTCTCCAACACCACAGTTTAAAAGCATCAATAATAAAAAGAATGGTAAATTGAGCGAAGGGCTTCCCAGGTGGCTCAATGGTAAAGAATCTGCCTGCCAGTGCAGGAGATGTTGGCTCAGTCCCTGGGTTCAATCCCTGGACAAGGGAATGGTAAACCACTCCAGTATTCTTGCCTGAAGAACTCCATGGACAGAAGAGCCTGGTAGGCTATTGTTCATGGAGTCGCAAAGAGTCAGACACAACAAATCAACTGAGCATGTAAGTTAAGTGAAGTTAAGATGATAAAATAGTAAGAACTAAAAGGAGATGTTGAAAGTATTTAGGATTGCTTGATTTCTCAAGTGAAGTGGTTGTCATAGGTTATTATAAGAGATTTATAAAATATTAAAACCAAAAGGGACATGGAGATATGTTTTCAAGTAAAGAAAGAAACCACAGAATTTGAGATGCCAGTGTTTTCACAAAAAGGCATATGTAGAGGAGATTTCAGAGTGCAGACTTCCCAACTCTCAATTACCTGCAAATACTTTCAGTAAGAAAGGATCTGGAAAAGCAAAGCAGAACTTTCTGGAGTGTTGAACAGAAGCTATGTGAATAGCTACTGTGAAGCTGTGAACCACTGTATGTGGAACTTTACTTTTCAGTTATGATAAAAGGTAAATATTCCAAAAAGAAAATTGTTACGTTACTCTGAATAAATGGTCCTCAGGCCATTTATTTACCTCGGGCCAACCAATTTCCCCTTTCACCAGATGGACACGGATTTGCCGACAGCCGTAGCCCATGTGGTGTGGCCCAGTGCCCTTCCTTCCTCCTGTGTCCCTGCTCCTCTCCAGAGAAATTTGGACTGAGATACAAGTAAAATCTTCCAAGTTTTGTGCTTTTCTTCTCTCAGGCAAGAAGTCAGGAAAGAATTGTTGAATCAATTATTCAGCAAGTTTTTATTGATTTCCCTGCCTACTCCAATGTTTGCGGTATCCTCTACCACTTTATAGCCTCATTTTTAAACCAACCTAGGAAATTTTGGACTGCTAACTGTCCCATAATGCTTTTGCATTATGTCACAAGTAAAGCTGACCGTCAAAACTGGCCATTGTGATCACATCT
>SJYX01014877.1:22543-65080 GCA_006410675.1 Oreotragus oreotragus | reverse complement strand
AGATCAACCCTGGGATTTCTTTAGAAGGAATGATGCTAAAGCTGAAACTCCAGTACTTTGGGCACCTCTTGCGAAGAGTTGACTCATTGGAAAAGACTCTGATGCTGGAAGGGATTGGGGGCAGGAGGAGAAGGGGACAACCGAGGATAAGATGGCTGGATGGCATCACGGACTCAATGGACGTGAGTCTGAGTGAACTCCGGGAGTTGGTGATGGACAGGGAGGCCTGGCGTGCTGCATTTCAAGGGGTCGCAAAGAGTCGGACACGACTGAGCGACTAAACTGAACTGAACTGATACTGTATTGGTGTTGTTCTTTCTGGCTTACTTCACTCTGTATAATCGGCTCCAGTTTCATCCACCTCATTAGAACTGATTCAAATGTATTATTTTTAATGGCTGAGTAATACTCCATTGTGTATATGTACCACAGCTTTCTTATCCATTCATCTGCTGATGGACATCTAGATTGCTTCCATGTCCTGGCTATTATAAACAGTGCTGCGATGAACATTCGGGTACATGTGTCTCTTTCAATTCTGGTTTCCTTGGTGCGTATGCCCAGCAGTGGGATTTCTGGGTCATCAGTTCAGTTCAGTCTCTCAGTTGTGTCCAACTCTTTGCGACCTCATGAATCACGGCATGCCAGGCCTCCCTGTCCAACACCAACTCCCAGAGTTCATCCAGGCTCATGTCCATCGAGTCAGTGATGGCATCCAGGCATCTCATCCTAGGTCGTACCCTTCTCCTCCTGCCCCCAATCCCTCCCAACATCAAAGTCTTTTCCAATGAGTCAACTCTTCGCAAGAGGTGCCCAAAGTACTGGAGTTTCAGCTTTAGCATCATTTCTTCCAAAGAACACCCAGGACTGATCTCCTTTAGGATGGAATGGCTGGATCTCCTTGCAGTCCAAGGGACTCTCAAGAGTCTTCTCCAACACCACAGTTCAAAAGCATCGATTCTTCGGCGCTCAGCCTTCTTCACAGTCCAACTCTCACATCCATACATGACCACTGGAAAAGCCATAGCCTTGACTAGATGGACTTTAGTTGGCAAAGTAATGTCTCTGCTTTTGAATATGCTATCTAGGTTGGTCATAACTTTTCTTCCAAGGAGTAAGTAAGGCAGTTCAATTTCCAGTTTTTTAAGGAATCTCCACACTGTTCACCATAGTGGGTGTACTAGTTTGCATTCCCACCAACAGTGTAAGAGGGTTCCCTTTTGTCCACACCCTCTCCAGCATTTATTGCTTGTAGACTTTTGGATCACAGCCATTTGTTTGCCTATTTCAAACTGTTTTTTCCCTCTTGGCTCTGATTTCTCATTCTTTGACTTTTAAAATCAACTTTAAAGAACACTTTTTGAAAAGTCAGGCTGTTGTTAACTTTTTACTACTACAAACATGATCATGACAAATAGCTGTATACATATATCTTTGTATATTTGTTCAATTATTCCCTGAGGATAAATTCCTAGAAGTAAAATTGCTGAATCAAAAGAAGTGGATGCTTGGGAGGAATTTAGTAAAATTTGCTAAATTACCCTCCAGAAATATAGCAATATACATGTCATCAACTGATTATGACAGTATCCTTTTTCTGTGTGCAACAAACATTTTCAAATCCTTGCTAATCTGAAGGTTAAAAATATGTCTCCTTCTTGAATTAATTTCATTTTCCGCTACCAAAGATTTTTTTTTGTTACGTATGTTTGTTTGCTACTTTAATTTCTTCTTTTTGTGAGTTTCCTTTTTATGTTCTTTGTCTATTTTTCTTTTACAACATTTAGCTTTATCTTATTTATTAAGCTCGGTCATGTCTGACTCTTTACGATTCCATTGACTATAGCCTGCCGGGCTCCTCTGTCCATGGGATTCTCCAGGAAAGAATACTGGAATGGGTTGCCAATTCCCTCTCCAGGGGATCTTCCTGATCCAGGGATAGAACATGGGTCTTCCACACTGCAAGCAGATTCTTTACCATCTGAGCCACCAGGGAAGCCCTAATTTATTAATAAGAGATCTTTATCTGTTAAGACTATTAACTGTTTGTACACCATTGCAAGTGTTTCTCCCGTTTGTCCTTTCTCTCTCTCTGTCTCTTTTTTTTTTCTAATTTTCCCCCTGGTCTCTGATTAACAACGTTCTCTCTTGTTCCATCTAGATTATCAAATCTGGCTTGGAAAAAAACAATCCAGAAGATCACAGATCTCATAATGGAGTTTCATTATTTGCTGATTCATTTCCTACTGCCACTTCTCCAGGATCTTCCACATTTGCTCTGAAAAATATAAGGTCACATCACCAAGCACCATGGTTATCAGAATAGACCATAGCATTTCACGCTCCCACCAGCCCTGGCCCAGCAGTGCCCAGTGTCCTGGGAGCTCCCTGGACCACCCTGCCCCTTGGCCTTCCGTTCTGCCAGACCTTTGTCCTTCGTGAGCTTTTTAAAAACATAGTGAAAACTTTTACATTTAGAATTAGTCAGCTGGACTCAGTTTAGATGATCCCAGTTTTGTTGGCAACATTGAAAGCATCATAGTCAGGAGCCAGTTGAACCTATGCCTTCTCCTCTCCATCAGACCTGATCAGGGTGTTTTCCTTAGCCATGTCAATGTCACAGAGCTTCTTCACAGCCTGTTTAGTTTGGTGCTTGTTGGCCTTGACAGCCACCAGTGTGTTTCTGTCCTGTTTTCTTCATGGTTGACTCTGTGGTGAGCAGGAACTTGATGATGGCATAGTGGTCAAGCTTCTTTCTCCTAGGGGCATTCTTCAGAGGATATTTGGGCTGCCTCCTGAACCACAGTGTTTTGAGCCATCGGAAGGTGGGTGACGTCTGGGTCTTCTTTTTTTGTTTCTGGCTGTGGACACCTTTCAACACTGCTTTCTTGGTCTCAGAGCCTTTGCTTTGGCTTCAGCTTTGGGAGAGTCAGGGGCTTCCTTCTTTGTCTTTGGTGCCATCTTTGTGAAAAGGCCTGTCCTTTGTGTTTATCATTGTTTTTTGGCATTCACTTTGCTGTCTTTCTTGATCATACAAAATGTTTCTATTATTATTATTATCATTTGTGGCACTGTTGCGCAGCTTTTGGGATCTTAGTTCCCTGACCAGTGATCGAAACTGCACCCTGGCAGTGAAAGCACCAAGTCCTAACCACTGGAACACTGGGGAATTCCCAAAATTTTATTATTTTTGTTTAGACAAATCTATCTGATACTTGCCTTTAGAAGAAAATCTTCTGAAAGAAACCAGAGGGGAAAAAACCACCTTAATTATAGGGAACAAAGATATGAATCACATCAGACTTCTCTTTAGAAACCATGCAAGCAAGAAGAGATTAGAGTGAAATATTTAGTGTTGAACAAAAAAAGCTACCAAACTAGATAGCTGTATACAGTTAAATTATCTTTCAAAAGTGAAGGAGAAATAAAGACTTTTTCAGGCAAATAAAAGCAAAGGAACTTGTCACCAGTCATCCTGCCCTTATGAGAAATGGTAAATCTTCCAAGAGAAGAATGTATAGATCATATATCTGCTCCTGCTGCTGCTAAGTCACTTCAGTCGTGTCTGACCCTGTGCGACCCCATAGACGTCTAGCAGCCCACCAGGCTTCCCCGTCCCTGGGATTCTCCAGGCAAGAACACTGGAGTGGGTTGCCATTTCCTTCTCCAATGCATGAAAGTGAAAAGTGAAAGTGAAGTCGCTCAGTCATGTCCGACTCTTAGCAACCTTATGGACTGCAGCCTACCAGGCTCCTCTGTTCATGGGATTTTCCAGGCAAGAGTACTGGAATGGGGTCCCATTGCCTTCTCCAGATCATATATCTAGACCTATAGAAAATACATATTAGAAACTCAGTCGACATCTGAAGAAAGAAGAATATTAGAGAAAAGAAACTAATGAAAATAAAACTTTATATTTTTGTTATTCTTAATTGATCTAATAGATAACTGCTTGTCTAAAAATAACAATAGCACTAATGAATTGGTTGATTATAGCTTATGAATAAGTGAAGTGAATGACAGCAATGTTATAAGGGACAAGAGGGGAAATTGGCAATCCTCTGTTCTAAGGTACATGTCCTACCTATGAAGCAGTATAAATAGACTTACATTAGTTGTAAAGAAGTATAATAAATGGGCCAAGAGAACATGGAATAATATAAAATGCTCAATTAAAAACAGAGAAGGCAGGATGGGAGGAAGCAGAGCTGTGTGAGGTCACTTCACTTCCTGTGTGCAGGGTGGCTTCCTGCGCTCCCACCCTTATTCTCTTGTGTGAATAAGAGAAGACTGCCACCCATGGGTGTCTCACGCAGGCCCCTGGAAGGGTCTGTCCCAGTTGGCTATGCTTTACCACTGCAGTCATTCCACCTGGCTGAAATTGACATCTGATGACATGAAGAAGCCGATCTACAAACTGGCCAAGAAAGGCCTGCCTCAGAGTGATCCTGAGATGCTCACATGGCATTGTTCTGTGACAGGCAATAAAATCTTGAGAATTCTAAAGTTCAAAGGACTTCCTCTTGATCTTCCTGAGGATCTCTAGCATTGAATTAGGAAACTTGTTGCTGTTTGAGAGTATCTTCAGAAGAATAGAAAGGATAAAGATGCTAAATTCCTTTTGATTCTGTTTAAGAACTGCATTCACAGGTTTCCGCAATATTGTAAGAACAAAACAGTCCTTCCCTCACCCCGCCCCCAACCAACTTGGAAATACTAGTCATCCACAGCCCCTGCTCTGGTTGCACAAATTTGTCTATGTACTCAAGCAATAAAATTATTGTTTAACTAGGGGGTAAAAACAGACAAGGCAGAAAAAGAGGGGAAGACAAGAAACAAGGAACAATGCAATGACTAGAAAACAGTTGCAAATATGATAGATATGAATCAATTATACCGATAATCATTTCAAATGTGAAAGGTCTAAACACACCAATTAAAAGATAGAAATTGAGGGAGTGTATAAAAACCATGTTGCTTTTAAGAAGCCTACTTTAAATGTAAAGNTTAACTAGGGGGAAAAAACAGACAAGGCAGAAAAAGAGGGGAAGACAAGAAACAAGGAACAATGCAATGACTAGAAAACAGTTGCAAATATGATAGATATGAATCAATTATACCGATAATCATTTCAAATGTGAAAGGTCTAAACACACCAATTAAAAGATAGAAATTGAGGGAGTGTATAAAAACCATGTTGCTTTTAAGAAGCCTACTTTAAATGTAAAGACACATACAGGTTGAAAGTAAAGAGGTAGAGACATACATGGGCTTCCCTTGTGGCTCAACTGGTAAAGAATCCGCCTGCAATGGAGGAGACCTGGGTTCGATCCCTGGGTTGGAAGATCCTCTGGAGAAGGGAACAGCTACCCACTCCAGTATTCTGGCCTGAAGAATTCCATGGACTGAATAATCCATGGGGCCGTGAAGAGTTGGACATGACTGACTGACTTACACTTTCACTTTCAGAGACATAAATACCATGGTAACACTAACTTAAAGAATACTGGAGTAGCTGTATTAATTTCAGACAAAGCTGACTTCAGAAAGAGGAAAATTAACATGGCGTTATCACCAATATTATTTTATAAATATCAATAATAGCAAGGAGAATTACTAATGATAAAGGGGTCAAGTCTCCAAGGAAACAACAATCCTGAATGTGTATCTGCTTAACAACAGAGCAACAAGATATGTGAAGCAAAAACTGATAGAATGCAAGGAGAAGTAGAGGAAGCCATTAATATAGTTAAAGATATGAACACTCTCTATTAGTAACTGACAAATCCAATAGACAGAAAATCAGTAAGGATACAGTTGAACTGAACAGCATTATTAATCAACTGGAGTTGACCAACAGTTATAGAATTCTTTATCCAAAAACAGCAGAATGCACATTCTTCTCAAGCTTTCATGGGATATCCACCAAGATAGCCCACATTCAGTGCCATAAAATACACATTAACAAATTTAAAAGAATAGAAATCCCACAAAGTATTCTCTCACACCACAATGGAATTAAGCCAAAAAGCAATAACAGAAAAATAAATGGAAATCTCAAAATACTTGGAAATTAAACCACATACTTCTAAATAACACATCAAAGAATATCTCTAAAAATCCTTAAATATTTTGAACTAAAGAAAATGTAACTTGACAAAATCTGTGGGATGCAGTGAAAGTAATGGTGTGTGTATGTGTGTTAGTCGCTCAATCGTGTCCGACTCTGTGACCCACAAACGGTAACCCACCAGGCTGCTCTGTCCATGGAATTCTCCAGGCAAGAACACTGGAGTGGACTGCCATTCCCTTCTCTGAGAGCAATGGTAAGAGAGAAACTTATAGCATTGAATTCATATTTTAGAAACGGAGAAAGATTTAAAGATAATAGACTAAGCCTCCAATTTACGACAGAGAAAGAAAAATAATATAAACCTAAACAAACAGACTATATTAGGGCAGAAATCAATAAAACTGAAGACAGGAAAATAATAAACAAAATCAGTGAAACCAAAAGCTGGTTCTTTGAAAAGATCAATATTTTCCATTGGATCTCCAAAGTAGACATACCAATGGCCAGCAGGCACATGAAAAGATACTCAACATATCTAATTATTAGAGAAATGTGAATCAAAAGTACAATGAGATATGACTCACACCAGTCAGAATGGCCATTATTATAAAGTCTATAAATAATAAATGCTGGAGAGGATGTGGAGAAAAGGAATTCATCTACATAGTTGGTGGGAATTTAAATTGGTGCAGCCACTATGGGGAACGGTATGGAGGTTCCTTAAAAAACTAAAACTAGAGTTATCATATGATCCTACAATCCCCTGGAGGAGGGCATGGCAATGCACTCCAGCGTTCTTGCCTGGAGCAACCCCATGGACAGAGGAGCCTTGCGGGCTGCATTCCACGGGGTCACAAAGAGTCGGACATGATTGAGCGAATAACCACAGCATCTACAATCTCACTACTAGCCCTATGTCTGGAGGACCGTCTAATGTGAAAAGATATATGCACCCCCAACATTCATAGCAGCACTATGTACAATAACCCAGACATGGGAGCAACCTAAGTATCCATCAACAGATGAATGAAGAAAGATGTCATCTGTATATGTGTACCGCTGCTGCTGCTGCTTATTTGCTTCATTCATGTCCGACTCTGTGTGATACTATGGGCTCGGCAGGCTCTTCTGTCAATGGGATTCTCTAGGCAAGAGTACTGGAGAGGGTTGCCATGCCTTCCTCAGGGGATTTTCCTGACCCAGAAATCAAACCCATGTCTCCTGCATTGCAGGCCGATTCTTTACCACTGAGCCACTAGGGAAGCCTGTGTATATGCATACATATATATATGTGTGTGTGTGTATCTATATACTCTATTATGTAATATATAAATTAGGACTTTAGGATTAACATAGACACACTGATATATATAATATAGATAAGCAACAAGGATCTACTGTAGAGCACAGGGAACTACATTCAATGTCTTATAATAAGATTTAATGGAAAGGAATCTGAAAAAGAATATATATTCAATCACATATATAATTGAATCATTTTGGTGTACACCTGAAACTAATATAACATTGCAAATTAACTATACTTCAAATTTTTTTAATGGTTTAAAAAATAAATTTGCCTTTGGAATATTTCTTTTTTAAACTGTCCTGTCTCTTTGCTGCTGCTGCTGCTAAGTCGCTTCAGTCCTGTCCGACTCTGTGCGACCCCACAGACAGCAGCCCATTGGGCTCCTCCATCCCTGGGATTCTCCAGGCAAGAACACTGGAATGGGTTGCCATTTCCTTCTCCAATGCATGAAAGTGAAAAATGAAAGGGAAGTCGCTCAGCGACTGTGTGACTGACTCAGTCTGACTCAGCGACCCCATGGACTGCAGCCTACCAGGCTCCTCCATCCATGGGAGTTTCCAGGCAAGAGTACTGTAGTGGGATGCCATTGCCTTCTCTGTCCTGTCTCTTTACCACAGGACAATTTACATATAACACACTTACCCATTATAAGTGTACATTTGTATCAGTACTTCCAATAGAATTTGTACATGGTAGAAATATCCTACAATATGCAAAATCCAATCAGTGGCACTAACTACCCCAAATATGGCTACTGTAATCTAGAAAATTATGTTATGTAAATTTTGCCATTTTACCATTTTAAAGTGTATAATTCACTGGCATTTATTACTTTTACAGTGTTACACAACCGTCTCTATCAAATTTCAAAACATTTCATCACCCAAAAAGGAAACTCCATACCCGTCGAGCAGTAACTTCCCATATCCCCTTCCCCCACCCCTTGGCAATCTGTAATCTGCTTTCTGTTTCTTTGGCTTTGCCTATTCTGGTTATCTCATATAAATAGAATGCTGTAATATGTAGATCTTTGTTATCTGATTTCTTTAACTTAGCATAATGTTTTCATGGTTTATCCATGTAGTAAGTAGCTTGTGCAAGTATGCCATTCTTTTTTGCAACTCCATAGATGGTAGCCCACCAGGATCCTCTGTCCATGGAATTCTCCAGGCGAGAATACTAGAATAGGTTGTCATTCCCTTCTCCAGGGGATCTTCCTGACCCAAGGATGGAACTCAGGTCTCTTGCATTGCAGGCAGATTCTTTATCGTCTGAGCCACCAGGGAAGCTCTTTTATAGATATANCGGTGTTACACAACCGTCTCTATCAAATTTCAAAACATTTCATCACCCAAAAAGGAAACTCCATACCCGTCGAGCAGTAACTTCCCATATCCCCTTCCCCCACCCCTTGGCAATCTGTAATCTGCTTTCTGTTTCTTTGGCTTTGCCTATTCTGGTTATCTCATATAAATAGAATGCTGTAATATGTAGATCTTTGTTATCTGATTTCTTTAACTTAGCATAATGTTTTCATGGTTTATCCATGTAGTAAGTAGCTTGTGCAAGTATGCCATTCTTTTTTGCAACTCCATAGATGGTAGCCCACCAGGATCCTCTGTCCATGGAATTCTCCAGGCGAGAATACTAGAATAGGTTGTCATTCCCTTCTCCAGGGGATCTTCCTGACCCAAGGATGGAACTCAGGTCTCTTGCATTGCAGGCAGATTCTTTATCGTCTGAGCCACCAGGGAAGCTCTTTTATAGATATACCACAGTTTGTGTATCTGTTCATCAGTTGACGGACATTTGGGTTGTTCTTACCTTTTGGTTAAAGGTATTAAAGATAAACAGTGCTGGTGTGAAAATTCATACCAACTTTTGTTTGAATATCTATCTTCAGTTCTTTTGGGTATATATCTAGAAGTGGAATTGCTCGGACATGGTAATCCTGTTGCTGTGGTGGTTCAGTCCTAAGTCGTGTCTGACTCTTTGTGACCCATGAACTGCAGCCCACCAGGCTTCCCTGTCCTTCACTATCTCCCTGAGTTTGCTCAAACTCATGTCCATTAAGTCAGTGATGCCATCCAACCATCTCATTCTCTGTCACCCACTTCTCCTCTTGCCCTCAATTTTCCCCAGAATCAGGATCTTTTACAGTGAGTTGGCGCTTCACATCAAGTGGCCAGTCACTCCTCCCAGTGAATATTCAGGGATGACCTCCTTTAGGACTGACTGGTTTGATCTCCACGCGGTCCAAGGGACACTCAAGAGTCTTCTTCTTCTGCTGCTGCTGCTGCTAAGTCGCTTCAGTCGTGTCCGACTCTGTGCGACCCCATAGACGGCAGCCCGCCAGGCTCCCCGAGAGTCTTCTACAGCACTGCAATCTGAAAGCATCGATTCTTCAGCACTGAGCCTTCTTGATGGTCCAACTCACATCCGTACATGACTACTGGAAAACCCATAGCTTTGACTATATGGACCTTGGTTGGCAAAGTGATGTCTCTGCTTTCTAATACGCTGTCTTGGTGCTAGTTTTATGTTTAACTTTTTAAGAAACTGCCAACATGTTTTTCACTGCAACTCTACTACTTTACATTCCCATGAGCAATGTATACTGCAAAGTTTCCAATTTCCCTACATCCTCATCAACACTTTTCCTTTTCTTTTCTTTAAATTATAACCATCCTAGGAGTATGAAGTAGCATCTTACTGCGGTCCTGATTTGCATTTCTCTGATGACTAATGATGTTGAGCATCTCTCATGTGCTTATTGGCCATTTGTATGTCATCTTTGAAGAAGTATCTATTTGGTTCTTTGCCCATTTTGGAATTGGGTTGTTTGTCTTTTTGTTATTGAATTGCAAGAATTCTTTACAAGTTCTGGATATTCCTTATCAAACATATGATTGGCAAATATTTTCTCCCATTTTGTTGGTTTTTTTTTTTTCTTTTTTTTTTACTTTTGATGGTGTCCTTTGATTCACAAACATTTTTTATTTTTATGCCAAATTTATCTATTTTTTGGCTGTGCCATGTGGCTTGTGAAATCTTATTTCCCTAACCAGGGATCCAACCCAGACCCTTGGCAGTGAAAGTCCAGAGTCCTAAGCACTGGACTGACAGAAAACTCCCTTGTTACTTGTGGTTTTGAAGTCAGATCTCAAATTCTATTGCTAAATCAAAGAGTATGAAGATTTACTCATAAGGGTTTTTCTAAGTGTTTTTAGTTGTAGCGCTTACACTTAGGTTTTTGGTTTATTTTGAGTTAATATTTGTGTATGATGTAAAGAAGGGGTCTAGCCTCACTGTTTTGCATGTGTCCATCCAGTCATCTGGGAACAATTTGTTGACAAAAATCTTTCCTTGATGAATGGTCTTGGCACCATTTAATTAACCACAGACTTATAGGTTTATTTCTGGACACTCAGTTCTATTCCTCTGAATAATACAACTTTAATAAATTTAAATAGCCATATGTGCCTCAGTTCAGTTCAGTCGCTCAGTCGTGTCCGACTCTTTGCGACCCCATGAATTGCAGCACGCCAGGCCTCCCTGTCCGTCACCAACTCCCAGAGTTCACTCAGACTCGCGTCCATCGAGTCAATGACGCCATCCAGCCATCTCATCCTCGGTCGTCCCCTTCTCCTCCTGCCCCCAATCCCTCCCAGCATCAAAGTCTTTTCCAGTGAGTCAGCTCTTCGCTTGAGGTGGCCAAAGTACTGGAGTTTCAGCTTTAGCCTCATTCCTTCCATATGTGCCTAGTGGCTATCATATTAGAGAACACAAAATTAGATGAGTTTTAGTTAATTGATATAATTGTGCAACCAACACCACAATCCAGATTTAGAACACTTCCAGCATAGGATTTTTTTTAAAAATTTTATGTTACTTCTTTTTTCCACATGATTTTTAGTTTTGCTCCAACTAAGTTTTGACTAGGATCCAGCTTTCAGGTGTGTGTGTGTGTGTTTTGTTAGTAGAATTCATAAAATTTTGGATTAACTTGTTGGCTACTTTTCCTTTTGACTGTTGATTGACATCAGGGCAAAAATAAAATGATAATTTTGCTTAAGAGTGGGGGTCAGATGGAAAAAGGCAATTTGAGAGTAAAGGGCATATACTGGGAAAGGTGACAGAGAGGACATTTGGAGCACAATGGACACAACTAAGGTCCCTTTTCCAGGATCAGGTCTAGAAGAGGGAAGGTCCTCGAAGCCAGTCTCTCCTAGCCAGAGTTCTTTTGGTAAACGTTTAGTCTTTAAGGGATAAAATGTCCAATAGTTCATATTTTTCCCTCTGTGACTCTGTTCCATTCTGAGATGGTGAACTGGCTTATAGAGGAGGAATATCACTTACATGACCACATGGCAGTGGAGGCGTTATTTTGACCCTTATCATGTCCTCTGACTTCTCACTGGCCTTGGTTGTAAAGTGACTGAATCAGATAGTTTCCTTAGCTAGAGACAACGGAGAAAGCAAGTCCTGTCTGACTATTGTGGTTGATATGCTGGCAACCGTAACTGGAACTCCATCACCACAGCTAGGTGTTCCTGGTCCTAATATTCCCCACCTCTGGATCTCTCTTTATTCCATCCCTCATTCTTTCCTAGTTTGCTGAAGCTCCCAGTTCCTAGCCCTCTCATCTACTACCCTTCTTCCTTGCCACCCCCCCCAACATACGTGCACTGATGTATTCTGGTCTTCTTCTCCTAGGGCAGCAACTTTTGGATAGAAGTATACTTTGCACTGTGTAAAAAATAGCATGGTCTAAGTTCTTCAGGTTAGCCATTGATGTGTAAAGTAATTTAGAAGGTCTTTTTTCATAAGACCAGGCTTTCACCATAATTTTTCTTTCTTTTTTTTTTTTTTTTTGCTGGAGAAAAAAATAACTGAGCAATGATTTTTTTTTAAAGCAGATATCCACCCATCTCCTGAAGTGCTGAAACCTACTGCTACAGTGGATGGTAAGTCCCATGACAGTAAGATTTAGAAAATACAGAAATATGTATGACTATATTATATACGTTCACACCCCATGTTAGACTCTCTTTTCCCCATACGCTTCATAAAAGAAAGACCTCATGCATGATTTTTATTTCTATATAGCTCCTAGAATAGTACATGGCACATAAGAAGGATATACGTTTCCTGAGTGGATGGATAAATGAATGAGGTACAACTCCATCCTGCTTTAATTCAGAATGACTAAATTTAGGTAGAAAATTATGCTGCTCATAAAAAACTAAGCACAAATGAGTTTCAAGTCACCTAATTGTTATGTTTGTTCATGTCACTATTTTCTGAGTCCAGAATTAACTGTTTCATCTAGTTATCGATCAATGTTACATAAAGCTAATGCAAATACAAGTAATTCTTCAATCTCTGCCCTCTCCAAGGGGAACTACTACACATATAATTCAAATGATCAGATAAATGTGTACCTGATGTGTGGATGTTTTTAGGTTGAAGAATTTCTGGACAAAAGGTTAATTTTAACTAACCAGACTTGGTCTTACATATTACATATTTTCATTAACACTGTTGTTGCCCAGAGAAAAATTTCCCTCTGTTGAGTTGCTATGAGAATTCAGAATTGTTTTTACTCTGAAAGCAATATGAAAAATTGAAAATTAACAAGAATTTTTATTAGAGGTTTTGGTGAGTGGGTGGTGGATGTATGCATATTTGGAGAAGCATTTTTTTTCTACATCAGAAAGGTAGAGAGATTTGGAGGCCTGAGATGGGGAACACCTGGAACTGAGGAAGCCAGAAACCAACCTGTTTAGGTACCAACTTGTCTAGGTGCTACCCAAGGAAGGGCAACCACAACAAGGAAAACTTGTCTGGCTTGAGAGAAGGAAGAGATGAGGTATGAATTAGCCATGGTTCTCCAGAAAATCAGAACCAATAGGAGATATATAAAGAGACTTAGGAGGAATTGCCTCACACAATCATGGAGGCTGAGAAGTCCTGTTTGCCATCTGTAAGCCTGGAGACCCCAGAAAGCTGGTGACGTAGTTCCAATCCAAGTCAAAAGGCCTGAAAACAGGGAGAAGAGATGGTATACCTTTTAGTACAGTTCTAAGGGGGTTTCCCTTGTGGCTCAGTTGGTAAAGAATTTGCCTGCAGTGCAAGAGAGCCGGGTTCAATTCCTGGGTCAGGAAGATCCTGGAGAAGGGCATGGCAGCCGACTCCAGTATTATTCTTGCCTGGAGAATCCTGTGGACAGAGGAGCCTGGCGGGCTATGGTCCATAGGGTTGCAAAGAGTCAGACACGACTGAAGCAACTGAACACACACACCCACAATTCCAAGACCTGAACTAGAGAGCCAATGGAGTAAGTTTCAATCCTAGGGCAGGAGACTGCTGCTATCCAACTCAAGTAGTCAAGTAGTCAGGCTACTGCTGCTGCTGAAGTGAAGTCGCTCAGTCGTGTCCAACTCTTTGTGACCCCATGGACTATAGCCCCATGGACTATAGCCTATCAGGCTCCTCAGTCCATGGGATTTTCCAGGCAAGAGTATTGGAGTGGGTTGCCATTTCCTTCTCCAGGGGATCTTCCCTACCCAGGGATCGAACCCGGGTCTCCTGCATTGTGGGCAGACACTTTATCCTTTAACCCACCAGGGAAGCTAGTCGCTTACATCTCCTGCACTGACAGCCATGTTCTTTACCACTAGCACCACCTGGGAAGCCCAAGCAGTCAGGCATAGAGGGCAAAGTCTCACTTCCTTCACCCTTTTTTTCTTCTATTCAGACTCTCAATAGATTGTGTAATTGGGAAAGGGAATCTGCTACGGATTCAAATGCTCGTTTCTTCTGGAAACACCCTCACAGACACACCTAGAAACAATGTTAACTGGGTATCTGGACATCCCATGACCCAGTTAAGCTGACGTATAAAATTAGCCATCACAAGGCACACTTAAAGGGAATATATAAAGGTCTATGAACTGCACAGTGTAAAACTGTCCTCTTTCTTATAAAATTTTGAGTAAAAATCAACACTTGGTCTTAATGGAATCCTAGGGAACAAAATGGATATTGAGTCCTATTTAGCAGAAGGTTCAAGGCTATGGCAGAACCATATTCATAAGTACTAACATGGAAAAATTATTTGAAGAAGAAAATATAAATGCCTAGTAATTCCACTTTATAGGAATGACTTCTATTTACCTTGTGGTATTTTTTTTCCCCTTCTTTTGCATATGTATGTATATATATATATATGTACGTGAGTATACAGGTGGCACTAGTGATAAAGAATTTGCCTGCTAATGCAGGAGACACGGGAGACTTAGATTCAATCCCTGGGTCCGGAAGATCCCCTGAAATAGGAAATGACAACCCACTCCAGTAACCTTACCTGGAAAATTCCATGGAAAGAGGAGCCTGGAGGGCTACAGTTGATGAGGTCACAAAGAGTCAGACACAACTGAGCACACACATATACATGTGCAATAATGTTGGGACTGTATTGCACGGTATTTTATCCTACACTTTTTTGCTCATTATCAGTCAGTCGTGTCCGATTCTGCGACCCCATTGACTGCAGCACACCAGACTTTCCTGTCTGTCACTAACTCCTGGAATATGCTCAAACTCATGTCCACTGAGTCAATGATGCCATCCAGCCATCTCATCCTCTATCATCCCCTTTTCCTCCTGCCCTCAATCTTTCCCAGCATATGGTCTTTTTCAATGAGTCGACTCTGCATCAGGTGGCCAAAGTATTGGAGCTTTACTTTCAGCATCAGTCCTTCCAGTGAATATTCAGGGTTGATTTCCTTTAGGATTGACTGGTTTGATCTCCCTGCAGTCCAAGGGACTCTCAAGAGTCTTCTCCAACACCACAGTTCAAAACCATCAATTCTAAGGCATTCAGCCTTCTTAATAGTCCAACTCTCACATCCATACATGACTACTGGAAAAACCATAGCTTTGACTATACGGACCTTTGTCAGCAAAGTAATGTCTTTGCTTTTTAAAATGCTGTCTACATTTGTCATAGCTTTTCTTCCAAAGAGCAAGCGTCTTTTAATTTTCATGGCTGCAGTCACCATCTGCAGTGATTTTGGAGCCCAAGAAAATAAAATCTGTCACTATTTCCATTTTTCTCCATCTATTTGCCATGAAGTGATGGGGCCAGATGCCATGATCTTAGTTTTTTGAATGCTGAGTTTTAAGCCAGCTTTTTCACTCCATCTTTCACCTTCATCAAGAGGCTCTTTAGTTCCTCTTCGCTTTCTGCCATTAGGGTGGTGTCATCTGCATATCTGAGGTTGTTGATATTTCTCTGGGCAATCTTGATTTCAGCTTGTGATTCATCCAGCCTGGCATTTCACATGATACACTCTGCATATAAGTTAAATAAGCAGGGTAACAATATACAGCCTTGACATACTCCTTTCCACCTTACATTAAATCATGAGTATTGAGTATTATTAAATATGGTTTAAAAACGTGATCTTTAGTGGCTGCATAATAGATCACCAAAGCATATATACCAAAGTTATTTAATTACTTCTCTATTAGAGATATTTATCAGTTTCCAACTTTTTATTAGTACAAGAACTCTAGCATAAATATCTTTTAATGTAAATTGACATATGTGCTTAATTGCTCAGTTGTGTCCAACTCTTTGTGACCCCATGGACTGTAACCAGCCAGGCTCCTGTGTCTGTGGGATTCTCCAGGCAAGAATACTGGAGTGGGTTGCCATGCCCTCCTACAGGGGGTCTTCCTAACCCAGGGATCAAACCCAGGTGTCCCACATTGCAGGCAGATTCTTTACCATCTGAACCATCAGGGAAGCCCCTAAATTGATATTGGCATCTACAGTTCATTCCTTAGGATAGAGTTCAAGAAGTCAAAGTGCATGAAACTTTTTGACTCTTACTCTATTCTTCTATTTTGCCAAAACATCTTTCAAAGTGGATGATTTATACTCTCACTAGCACAACAAAAAATTATTCTCACCTGTTTTTGTACTTTCTATAAATGAATAACAAGGTGTATACTCTTTGCGTCTAGTTTCTTTTCCATAATACATGTTTATGAGATTCATTCATGTTTTGCATAAGGCTGCAGATTGTTTTCTTCTTATTGCTGTTAGAATTCCATTGTGTAAATGTACCACAATTTATTTATCCATTGATGAGTATTTGGGCATTTTCCCATTTGGTATTATGAATACTGCTGCTATGTCATGTCTTTTGGAGAAAGAATTTGGTGTAGAATTGCTGAGTACACACATATTTAATAGATAATGTCAAAATTGCTTTCAAAGTGGTCATAATAATTTTATATCCCATCAGCAAGGTGTGAGAGTGACAGTTGTTCCACATTCTTATCGATATTTAGTATTGTTGGTCTTTTTAATTGTAGCCATTCTGGTAGGGCTTCCCTGATAGCTCAGTTGGTAAAGAATCCGCCTGCAATGCAGGAGACTCTGGTTCGATTCCTTGGTTGGGAAGATCCGCTAGAGAAGGGATAGGCTACCTACTCCACTATTCTTGGGCTTCCCTTGTGCTCAGCTGGTAAAGAATCCACCTCCAATACAGGAGACCTGGGTTCCATCCCTGAGTTGGGAAGATGCCCTGGAGAAGGGAAAGGCTACCCTCTCCAGTATTCTGGCCTGGAGATTTCCATGGGGTTGCAAAGAGTTGGTTCTGCTTATGTGGTTCTGTTTCTCTCTTCTGTTCCAATGGTTGATTGGTTTGTGTATTCTTGAGCCAATAGAACAGTGTATTAATTACTAGAATATCTGATAGTTTCAGTTTTTCACTTTCATTCTGGTAGGTATGTAACACTATCTCATTGTGGTTTTAATCTGATTTTTCTTGATGACTAATACTGAGTGCCTTTTCATATGTTTCTCAGCCATTTAATATACTCTTTCATGAAGTAGCTGTTCAAATTTTTGCTCTTTTTTCCTACCTAGTAAGTTGGATGAAGTGAAGTGAAGTCGCTCAGTCGTGTCCGACTCTTTGCGACGCCATGGACTGTAGCCTACTAGGCTCTTCTGTCCATGGGATTTTCCAGGCAATAGTCCTGGAGTGGATTGCCATTTCCTTCTCCAGGGGATCTTCCCAACCCAGGGATCGAACCCGGGTCTCCTGCATTGTAGACAGACGCTTTACCATCTGAGCCACCAGGGAAGTCCAGTAAGTTGGATAAATACATGCAAATATCTTTTCCCACTCTTTAGGTTCCCTTTTTTACTCTCAATGGTATCTTTGTGTGAATGGAAGTTTTAATTTTAGTTCAGTTTATCAATTGTTTTCTTTAATGATTGATACTTTTTGTGACTTTAAATAATCTTTATCCATTCCAAGATCATGAAGATGTTCTTCTATGTTTTCCTCTGCATGTTTTTGTTTTTTTTGTTTTTCCCCTTTCACGTTTAGATCTGGAATTCATCTGGAGCTGTTTCATGTGTATCCTGTGAGGTAGAGGTTTAGATACATTTTATTCCATACAAATAGTCAATTCACCCAGCACTATTTAACTGAAAGACCATCTTTTACCCTCTGCCTTACATTATTTGTTGCCTTTGTTGTAAGTCAGGTGACCATGGTTATGTGGTTCTGTTTCTCTCTTCTGTTCCAACAGTTGATTGGTTTGTGTATTCTTGAGCCAACAGAACAGTGTCTTAATTACTAGAATATCTGATAGTTTCAGTTTTTCAGCTGGTTTGCAAGATTGCTTTGTTCGCCCACTTCTATATTGGGATACTAGGGAATTTTTTCTTATTGCTATGTAAAAATTCCTTTCTGGTAAAGCATATTAATCCTTGCCTGTTATATGTAATATGAATATCTTCCAATTTGACTTTTGATTTTGTTTATAATCTCTTACCATAGAGTAGTATCAAATTCTTACAAGCTGAAGTTTATTGACATTTTTTATTTCTCAACACTATTTTTACACTTACAAGTTTTCCCGAATCTCCATGAAATTTATTTTTTTTTTTTCATGAAATTTAAATGTAACATTTTTATTCAAAATATGGAACATGTGTGTCTACATGAAAACAAATGCTTTCTTCTATAAAATAATCAGTTGTCCTCCCTTGTCTAGAGCAGGAAAATGAGGTTCAGGGAGGGCAAGAGGGCAGTCAGTCCTGCTTAAAATTAAAAACTGAGAGTTCTGAGAAAGCACTGGCTTACTGCCCTGAATCCCATCTGCATGGATCAGTTACCCTTGGTAGAAAAAAATATTGCCCCTATTTCATCTGATTTCTCTGGGAAGGTTATTGACCCAGTCAGCAGAGTGGATTGTCATGATAGTATAACAAGGAGTTGGTGGGTCTGGGTTCCCAGGGCTGGAGTTGAAGCTGACAGCCACCTAGGATTACCTTGCTGCAGAAGTGATCAGCGCTCATAATGAAGAGCCTGCTGGACAGGGCACTGTTCCTGCCTTCAGAAGTACTGTCTCAACCCTGTGGCTCACAGAGGGCTACCTGGGAGCCACCGATCACATCAGTGAAATTTGTAAATGTGCCTGACCGAAGCAGCAACAGCAGCTTAGCTCACAGAATTCCCCATGTATACTGTCTCTTCTAGAAGCCCAAGGGGAAGGAGTTAGTTTTTCTTTTTCCTTTTTGATAAAACCAAACCATTGTAGATATTATTAAGAGGCAGAGTAGAAGCCCAACCAATGAGATAGAAATATGATTTTCATTCCAACTTTATTTTGATCCTAGGCTCATTTTTTTTCTCTGCAGGGGAAATAAGGGGAAGCCATAAAACCCTTTTTGGCTCTACATGTGTTGTGCTTAGTCATGGCCAAAGAGAATTTTATGGGAATGTTTGCTGTGGGCCAGTGAAGCATTTTCTCTTTCATGGTTTTAAAAACAAAAACATTAACTAAAACAAAATCTCTTAGCCCCTCCCACCAAAAAAAAAGGATAAAAAAAAAGAAGAAGAAAAGAAAATGAAAAATCCATAGAGCTGCTTGCCTTACTATGAGAGTTTTTTATAATTTAGTGCTTCCTCAAAATTAATGCATAGGACTGATTGCAGTTATGAAACATTGAAAACTTGGGCTTTTCAGCCACTTAATGTCCTGTTCAGCTATCCTTGGAGGAAAGCCAAAAGGGATTAAAATCTTCTGAAAGACTAAAAGATGATTATCTTCTTTGGCTCTACTGTTTGACTTTAAATCTCTAGCTTTCAAAAAAGCTAGAATAAACCAGTTTTGATGGTGACAGCTTTTTTCCTTCTTCTTAAAATGACGTTAAATTATGTTCCTATATACACCTTCAGTCTCATATTTTAGACAAACTGCAATAAACTGCAGCATTTGCAGACTGTTGTTTTAACATTACAGAGGGAGCTCTCCTGCCCTTCAGTGAGTTCCCCATCTACAACCTAAAACCTCAAAATTCATACTGGAATTTCACCTTTTAAGATTTTCCTGGGATAAAAGGCAATTACTCTTAAAGGTTGATACTAATTATTATCTCAGTACAAATGACTTTAACAGGCCTTCTCTCCAGGGCTAGCTTTGACAGAAAGATGTTACATGCTCTGCTGGGAGCCAGTCTCCACTGAGCAGAGCAGAGGAGGGAGACGGCAGGAGCAGGGAGAAGGTACAGAGCTGGCAAAAGACACACACTCAGGGAAGGTACAGAGCTGGCAAAAGACACACACTCAGGAAAGGTACAGAGCTGGCAAAAGACACACACTCAGGGTCCCTCCAGACTGAGAAGTCGTCTTGCTCTAGCTCTGCAGAGGGAGCCAGCGCTTTCAGAGACTGTTAAGACCTCACCCTATCCAGCCACTCAGCCGCTGAGCTCTCCAAGTGTTTGGACTTAGTTTGTCTTTGGATCTAGGCAAAGACAAAGACTGAAGTAACAGGAGGGAAAGGGGCAGGGCACAACTCTTGAAAGAATGACATAGCCCAAGGACACAACATAAACCAATTAGAATCAAATGGGACCAAGATGGCAGACAAGACAGAACTTGATCCTCAATCAGTAAGTGAAATGACACACCCAGAGTTGCCATGACACTTCCAGTTCAGTTCAGTTCAGTTGCTTATTCATGTCCGACTCTTTGCAACCCCATGGACTATAGCACTCCAGGCCTCCCTGTCCATCACCAGCTCCCAGAGTTTATTCAAACTCATGTCCATTGTGTGGGTGATGCCATCCAACCATCTCATCCTCTGTCATCCCGTTCTCCTACCCTCAATCATTCCCATCATCAGGGTCTTTTCAAATGATTGAGTTCTTCACATCAGGTGGCCAAAGTATTGGAGTTTCAGCTTCAGCATCAGTCCTCCCAATGAATATTCAGAACTGATTTCCTTTAGGGTGGACTGGTTGGATCTCCTTGCAGTCCGAGGGACTCTCAAGAGTCTTCTCCAACACCACAGTTCAAAAGCATCAATTCTTCAGGACTCAGCTTTCTTTAGAGTCCAACTCTCACATCCATACATGACTAATGACAGTTCCAAGGGACTGTTAAAAGACCAAGGAGTGGGCAGTGGTGCAGATCCTGGATATCTCCGCCCCTTCCCCATAGTTGGAATAACCCTCCCACTTATTAGCATATGAAGTTAGCCAGCCTATAACCATGCCAAATTTTGGCACAGCACTTGCCCTCTGCAATGGCCCACACTCTGTCTGTGGCGTGTGCTTCTCTCTGAATCTGAATAAATCCACTTCTTACCTATCACTTTGTTTCTCACTGAATTCTTTCTGTGATGAGACATCAAGAACCTGAGCTTCATTAGATCCTGAAACCAGGTACCATGGGTTTTGCCTGGGTTTGAGCCCTAGCCATATGGGTTTGAGTTCCAAGCAAGGTTTTGGCTAGGTTCGAGTCCCAGTCGCATTGATTTGAGTCCCAAACTGGGTTGAGTCCCAGCACACGGGCTCACAATCACATAGGTTCAAACCACAATCACAGAAAACTAACCAACCTAATCACATGGACCACAGTTTCATCTAACTCAATGAAACTATGAGCCATGTCATACAGGACCACCCAAGATGGACGGCTCATGGAGGCAAGACTGGACAAAATGTGGTCCACTGGAGAAGGGAATGGCAAACCATTTCAGTATTCTTGCCTTGAGAACCCCATGAACAGCATGAAAAAGCAAAAAGATAGAACACTGAAAGATGAACTCCCCAGGTCAGTAGGTGCCCAGTATGCTACTGGAGATCAGTAGAGAAATAACTCCAGAAAGAATGAAGGGATGGAGCCAAAGCAAAAACGACACCCAGTTGGGGATGTGACTGGTAATGGAAGCAAGGTCCAATGCTATAAAAGGCGATATTGCATAGGAACCTGGAATGTTAGGTCCATGAAACAAGGCAAATTGGAAGTGGTCAAACAGGAGATGGCAAAAATGAACGTCCACATTCTAGGAATCAGCGAACTAAGATGGACTGGAATGGGTGAATTTAACTCAGATGATCATTATATCTACTACTGCAGACAGGAATCCCTTAGAAGAAATGGAGTAGCCATCATGGGCAACAAAAGAGTCTGAAATGCAGTACTTGGATGCAATCTCAAAAACAACAGAATGATCTCTGTTCATTTCCAAGGTAAACCAATTAATATCACAGTAATCCAAGTCTATGCGCCAACTAGTAATGCTGAAAAGCTGAAGCTGTACGGGTCTATGAAGACCTACAGGACCTTCTAGAACTAACACCCCCCAAAAATGTCCTTTTCATTATAGGGGACTGGAATGCAAAAGTAGGAATTCAATAAACACTTGGAATAACAGGCAAATTTGTCCTTGGAATAAGGAATGAAGCAGGGCAAAGGCTAATAGAGGTTTGCCAAGAGAACACACTGGACATAGGAAACACCCTCTTCCAACAACACAAGAGGAGACTCTACACATGGACATCACCAGATGGTCAACACTGAAATCAGATTGATTATATTCTTTGCAGCCAAAGGTAGAGAAGCTCTATACAGTCAGCAAAAACAAGACCAGGAGCTGACGGTGGCTCAGACCATGAACTCCTTATTGCCAAATTCAGACTTAAACTGAAGAAAGTAGGGAAAACCACTAGACCATTCAGGTATGACCTAAATCAAATCCCTTATGATTATGCAGTGGAAGTGAGAAATAGATTTTAAGGACTAGATCTGAAAGACAGTGTGCCTGATGAACTATGGATGGAGGTTCATGACATTGTAAGGAGGCAGGGATCAAGACCATTCCCAAGAAAAAGAAATGCTAAAAAAAAAAAAAAAAAAAGGCTGTGTGAGGAGGCCTTACAAATAGCTGTGAAAAGAAGAGAAGTGAAAAGCAAAGGAGAAAAGGAAAGATATACCTGTTTTGAATGCAGAGTTCCAAAGAATAGCAAGGAGAGATAAGAAAACCTTCCTCAGTGATCAGTGCAAAGAAATAGAGAAAATCAATAGAATGGAAAAGACTAGAGATCTCTTCAAGAAAATTAGCGATACCAAGGGAACATTTCATGCAAAGATGGGCACAATAAAGGATAGAAATGGTATGGACCGAACAGAAGCAGAAGACATTAAGAAGAGGTGGCAAGAATACACAGAAGAACTGTACAAAAAAGAGCTTCATGACCCAGATAATCACCTATCACACCTATGGTGTGATAACTCACTTAGATCCAGACATCCTGGAATGTGAAGTCAAGTGGACCTTAGAAAGCATCACTATGAACAAAGCTAGTGGAGGTGATGGAATTCCAGTTGAGCTATTTCAAATCCTAAAAGATGATACTGTGAAAGTGCTGCACTCAATATGCCAACAAATTTGGAAAACTCAGCAGTGGCCAGGACTGGAACAGGTCAGTTTTCATTCCAATTCCAAAGAAAGGCAATGTAAAAGAATGTTCAAACTACCACACAATTGCACTCATCTCACACGCTAGTAAAGTAATTCTCAAAATTCTCCAAGCCAAGCTTCAACAATACGTGAACCATGAATTTCCAGATGTTCAAGCTGGATTTAGAAAAGGCAGAGGAACCAAAGATCAAATTGCCAACATCCACTGGATCATCGAAAAAGCAAGAGAGTTCCAGAAAAACATCTATTTCTGCATTATTGATATGCCAAAGCCTTTGACTGTGTGGATCACCACAAACTGTGGAAAATTCTGAGGAGGCCACCTGACCTGCCTCTTGAGAAATCTGTATGCAGGTCAGGAAGCAACAGTTAGAAATGGACATGGAACAACAGACTGGTTCCAAATAGAAAAAGAAGTATGTCAAGGCTGTATATTGTCACCCTGCTTATTTAACATATATGCAGAGAACATCATGAGAAACGCTGGGCTGGAGGAAGCACAAGCTGGAATCAAGGTTGCTGGGAGAAATATCAAGAACCTCAGATAGGCGGTTGACACCACATTTATGGCAGAAAGCTAAGAAGAAATAAAGAGCCTCTTGATGAAAGTGAAACAGGAGAGTGAAAAAGTTGGTTTAAAGCTCAACATTCAGAAAACTAAGATCATGGCATCTGGCCCCATCATTTCATGGCAAGTAGATGGGGAAACTGTGGAAACAGTGGCAGACTTTATTTTGGGGGGCTCCAAAATCACTGCAGAAGGTGACTGCAGCCATGAAATTAAAAGACGCTTGCTCCTTGGAAGAAAAGCTAATATGAACCTAGATAGCATATTAAAAAGCAGAGACATTACTTTGCCAACAAAGGTCCATCTAGTCAAGGTTTTTCCAGTAGTCATGTATGGATGTGAGAATTGGACTCTAAAGAAAGCTGAGTGCCGAAGAATTGATGCTTTTGAGCTGTGGTATTGGAGAAGGCTCTTGAGAGTCCCTCGGATTGCAAGGAGATCCAACTAGTCCATCCTAAAGGAAATCGGTTCTGAATATTCATTGGAAGGACTGATGCTGAAGCTGAAACACCTATACTTTGGCCACCTGATGCAAAGACCCTGATGCTGGGAAAGATTGAAGGCGGGAGGAGAAGGAGATGACAGAGGATGAGATGGCTGGATGGCATCACCGACTCAATGGACATGAATGTGAGTAAACTCCAGGAGTTGGTGATGGACAGGGAGGCGTGGCGTGCTGCCGTCAATGGGGTCGAAAAGATCGGACACAACTGAGCCACTGAACTGAACTCAACGTGGGTTTAAGTCCCAATCTGGTAAATGGTTTCGATACCACTTCTACCCATGTGAGACAAGTGTTCATACATTTGACTCATGCTCAACTTCTATGAAACAATCTTCTATAAGAAATAACTGATTTTTAGTCCAGCCTTTCTTAGAAAATGGAGAAGGGAATGGCAACCAACTCTGCTATTCTGGCCTGGAGAATTCCATGGACAGAGGACCTTGGCAGGCTATAATCTGAGGAGTCACAAAGAGCTGGATACAACTGAGCGACTGACTTTCACTTTCACTTTTCCGAGATAACCAAGTTTATAAGAATATTATAAACTAGGATAGAGATGTTTATTAGTGAATTATATCCTAATAATAATGATAAATACAATAATAATAAATATAATCAGTTCAGTTCAGTTCAGTCACTCAGTCGTGTCCGACTCTTTGCGACCCCATGAATCGCAGCACGCCAGGCCTCCCTGTTCATCACCATTTCTCGGAGTTCACTCAGACTCACGTCCATCGAGTCCGTGATGCCATCCAGCCATCTCATCCTCGGTCGTCCCCTTCTCCTCCTGCCCCCAATCCCTCCCAGCATCAGAGTCTTTTCCAATGAGTCAACTCTTCGCATGAGGTGGCCAAAGTACTGGAGGTTCAGCTTTAGCATCATTCCTTCCAAAGAAATCCCAGGGTTTATCTCCTTCAGAATGGACTGGTTGGATCTCTTTGCAGTTCAAGGGACTCTCAAGAGTCTTCTCCAACACCACAGTTCAAAAGCATCAACTCTTCGGCGCTCAGCCTTTTTCACAGTCCAACTTTCACATCCATACATGACCACAGAAAAAACCATAGCCTTGACTAGGTGGACCTTAGTCGGCAAAGTAATGTCTCTGCTTTTGAATATACTATCTAGGTTGGTCATAACTTTTCTTCCAAGGAGTAAGCGTCTTCTAATTCCATGGCTGCAGTCACCATCTGCAGTGATTTGGGGGCCCAAAAAAATAAAGTCTGACACTGTTTCCACTGTTTCCCCATCTATTTCCCATGAAGTGTACAAACAGGAGACCTGGGTTTGATCCATCGGTTCAAAGGATCCTCTGGAGAAGGGAGTGGCCACCCACTTCAGTATTCTTGCCTGGAGATTTCCATAGACAGAGGAACCCGATGGGCTACAGTCAATGGGGTCACAAAGAGTCAGACACAACTAAGCAAGTAACACTTTTTATATATACACAAACAGTATGCATAGTAATGGTAGGATTTTCCTCACATGTGATCTGACTCTAGAATTCACATTTGGTGTGTGTTTCTACAGGCCAGAGAGACTTTGTGAAACTGAAAGTTACAATCTTGTTCCAATTTCTTAAACACAAACATGTCTGGACAAGAGCAATCCACTCATACCAATCCAAAAATACTCAAAACACAGGTGAGCAAAGTTCCTCAGAAATATGTTAGTATGTTAACAGGAACATTGAAAGTAAATTAACAGGAAATGTGAATTGCTTTGGCATCTCTCTAACTTGAGTCTCCCTTTTTCTCTCCCCATGTCTTATTCCCACACTTCCTTCTCCACTCAGTTCTCTGCTCAAAAGTTGCTTTATTGTGAGGCCTTCCTGACTACCAATAGGTTAATATAAGAGCAACGCTTGCCCTGCATTTCCTATCTCTCTCACCTTGCTTTACTTTTCTCCTCAGCATTTAACATCATCTTACATACTAATGTACGTAATACACTCTTACATAGAGAGCTCTGATAGCGCAGTTGGTAAAGAATCCACCTGCAATGCAGGAGACCCCGGTTCAATTCCTGAGTCAGGAAGATGTGCTGGAGAAGGAATACGCTACCCAGTCCAGTATTCTTGGGCTTCCCTTGTGGCTTGCATGGTGAAGAATCTGCCTGCAATTTGGGGAAACCTGGGTTTGTCCCTGGGTTGGGAAAATCCCCTGGAGAAGGGAAAGGCTACTCACTCCAGTATTCTGGCCTGGAGAATTCTATGGACTCTATAGTCCATGGGGTCACAGAGAATTGGACATGACTGAGCAAGCTGCTTTTAGAAAAGGCAGAGGAACCAGAGATCATATTGCCAACATTCGCTGGATCATCGAAAAAGCAAGAGAGTTCCAGAAAAACATCTATTTCTGCATTATTGACTATGCCAAAGCATTTGACCTTGTGGATCACAATAAACTGTGGAACATTCTGAAAGAGATAGGAATACCAGACCACCTGACCTGCCTCTTGGGAAACCTATATGCAAGTCAGGAAGCAACAGTTAGAACTAGACATGGAACAACAGACTGAGCGACTGAACTGAACTGAACTGAACTGAGCAACTTTGACTTTCACTACATACTGTATGTTGAATGTATTTATTTTTTATCTCCCCCAGTTAGAATGTGAGCTCCACAAAGCTGGGCGCTTTGTCTTGTTTGCTACTGCAAGGCCACATGATACCATAGTAAAAACATTGAATTTAGAACCAGAGGTGGGTTGGAATCTCAGCTTGGCCACATACTAGTTGTGTGACCTTGGACAAGCTAACCACTTGAAGGATCAGGGGCTGCAGGAAGAGCAAAGGCCCTGAGATGGGAGCATGCTGGACAAGACAGAGTGGCCAGGGTAACAGCAGCATGGAGAGAAGGCAGAACATCGTAAGAGATGAGACAGATAAAGGTGGAGGGGCAGATTGTGTAGGCTTGGTGAGATATTTTAAAGACTGTGAGTTTTCTTCTGGATGAGACATGAAGTCAGTCAGAAGATACAATACAAAGGAATAACATTGTCGATGTTAAGTTTACAAAGACTGCTTAAGGACAAGGATAGAGGCAAAGAGACCAATTAGGTGGCTATTGCAATAATCCAGGTGGGAGAGGCTGGTGATTTGGTCAGATTAGTAGTAGCAAAAGTGGTAGAAGATTGTCAGATTCTGAATATATTTTGAAAACATAGGCAATAAGATTCCCTGACGTTTAGGTGGGGAACATGAGAAGAGAAGAAGAGTCAATAATGACTCCAAGGATTTGGGGGAGGACTGGGGTATGAGCAGTTATAGGATGGGAAAACCACAAATGTGCTTTCGGTTCAGTCAAGTCTGAGAAACCTATTTGACATCCAAGGAGAGAAGTCAAGCTGTCAGTGGGAAAGACAATTCTAGAATTCACGGAGAGTTACAGGCTAGAGATATAAATTTGAGTATTGTCAATAGATGAAGCTGAAGGTTTTGTCCTAACTGCTAGTAAGAATCACCTAAGAAGCTTTTTAAAAAAAAAAAAAATTGCTTTAATTGTGGTAAAATGCATGTAATGTAAAATTCATCATCCTAACCATCTTAAAAAAAAATACCTAGACTCCAGCTCAGACCAATGGAAAGAGAATTTCTTGGTGTAGGGACTGGGTACCATATTTTTAACAAGTATACCGTGTTTTGACCTGAGGAAATAAGGAGAAACCAAAAAGGAAATAGAAAAGGAACAACCTATGAAACAGGAGAAAATGAAACAAGTGAAATGTTCCTAAAGTTGAGTACAAAAAATATTTCAAGAAAATGGTAATGAGAAACAGTGCCAGGCACTACTGATAAATAATGTGAGGGCTGAAGGAAAATCATCAGACTGAGCAAAATGTAGATCGCCATTTTCCCTGACAAGTGCTCTTGGGATGAATTAAACAGATATTTTATAATGATAGGTACTATCATATCTTATTTATTTATAATAAAAATAATATCTGGTAGTTGAAAAAACAGCACCTTCTGACACCAAAGACCATCAGAAGTTTTCAACCCTGATATGTCTTGTTCATGCTTCACCCATAGTCAGGACAGGGTCAGTTAGTGATTTGGTCCCTGCCTGAGTGTCCTGCAGATGATATGGACCAGCATATTCTTCTCTGGACTAGAATGAAAAAGGAATCCTTCAACTTTATTACCAAGGAGATGGGATAATAAACTCACCCAGCTACTCCTAGTAGCTAGCCAAGCCAAAGTAAGGCAAAAGAGGACTATGCATAAATAGGACAAACCAAAGCCGTCACTAAGAAAACAGAGCACTTTCTCTTTTTTTTTTTTAATTTGAGAATGTGCCCTCATCTCTTCCCTCAACACCAAACAAATGCTTAACTTACATAATGTCTTAAAGGTTAACCAATTTGAGCTATGCCAGACTCTGAAACAAAAAGAATTCAAAGACTTGAGCTGTCCATTGAGAAAGATGTGTTGCTCACATTCAAGTCCATGTCTTCCAGATGGTTCCTTCTGTCCTCCACGGTCACTTCCTTCTTGTTGACCCTGAACCTGCCCTCAATTTATTAATGAATCTGGTTGGAGGCATCCACTGCTTACCAAGAGTCTTTTTCCAACCCATGCTAAGGAGCTAATGCTTTTCCCACCTTACTGCCATTACCAAGGGCCACAAGCTCTGATGTGGAGCAAGGATGAAACTAAGGACACAGTGTAGAACATAATGTGGGGACCACATAAGGAGGTGATGTCAAAATTCTTATCTTCCATGTTATTCGTTCACTTCTTGCTCTTTATCTCATCTGGATGCTGTATCTCATACAGGCACCTAGGGTTGCTTCCTGCTCCCAGAGTAGGATTTTGAAGGATACATATACACTTCTCTATAGGGCTGAGAAGTCTTCAATAGCTCTTCTCTCCCACGTAGTTCATCAGAACAGGAGATAAGATTGGAACCTGGGGCTCAAACCCTAATGGGTAATAAAAAGGGGAATTTTCCTAGAGCAAATATTCTCAATCTTGGGACTATTTCTGTGGTATAGACTAAATGTTTGTGTGCCTCCAAAATTCACAGGCGTACCTGTGTGCATTCTCAGTCGCTTCAGCCATATCTGACTCTTTGCAATCCCATGAACTGTAGCCCGCTGGGCTCCTCTGTCCATAGGATTCTCCAAGTAAGAATACTGGAGTGTGTTGCCATTTCTCTCTCCAGGGAATCTTCCCGACCCAGGGGTCGAACCCGCATCTTTTATGTCTCCTGAATTGGCAGGCAGGTTCTTTACCATTAGTGCCACCTGGGAAGACCAAAGTGAAAGTGAAAGTCACTCAATGGTATCAGACTCTGCAACCCATGGACTATAGAATACTGAAGTGGGTAGACTTTCCCTCCTCCAGGGGATCTTCCCAACCCAAGGATCGAAGCCCAGACTCCCTCATTGCAGGTGGATTCTTTACCAGCTGAGCCACAAGGGAAGCCCAAGAATACTGGAGTGGGTAACCTATCCCTTCTCCAGTGGATCTTCCTGACCCAGGAATCAAATTAGGGTCTCCTGCATTGCAGGCGCATTCTTTACCAACTGAACTACCAGGGAAGCTCCCAAATGCATATCCGTCTGTTCAGTAGCTCAGTCGTGTCCAGCTCTTTGCGACCCCATGGACTTCAGCATGTAAGGCTTCCCTGTCCATCACCAACTCCTGGAGCTTACTCAAACTCATGTCCATCGAGTTGGTGATGCCATCTAACCATCTCATCCTCTGGCATCCCCTTCTCCTCCCACCTTCAATATTTCCCAACATCAGGGTCTTTTCAAATGAGTCAGTTCTTCTCATCAGGTGGCCAAAGTATTGGAGTTTCAGCTTCAAAATCAGTCCTTCCAAAGAATATTTAGGACTGATTTCCTTTAGGATGGACTGTTTGGGTCTCCTTGCAGTCCAAGGGACTCTCAGGAGTCTTCTTCAATACCACAGTTCAAAAGCATCAATTCTTTAGCACTCAGCTTTGTTTATAGTCCAACTCTTACATCCATACATGACTACTGGATAAAGCAGAGGTTTGACTAGACTGAGTTTTGTTGGCAAAGTAATGTCTGCTTTTTAATATGCTGTCTAGGTTGGTATTAGCTTTTCTTCCAAGGAGCAAGCATCTTTTAATTTCATGGCTGCAGTCACTATCTGCAGTGATTTTGGAGCCCAAGAAAATAAAGTCTTTCACTGTTTCCATTGTTTCCCCATCTGTTTGCCATGAAGTGATGGGATGGGATGCCATGATCTTAGTTTTCTGAATGTTGACTTTTAAGCCAACTTTCTCACTCTCCTCTCTTTCACTTTCATCAAGCGGCTCTTTAGTTCTCCACTTTCTGCAAAACTTCATATGTTGCAGCTCTAATCCATAGTGTGATGGTACTTGGAGGTAGAGTCTCTGTGAGATACAGTCATTAGAATTAGATTAGGTCATGAAAGTGGAATCTTCATGACTGGATTAGTGCTCTCAGTGGCAACCCACTCCAGTACTCTTGCCTGGAGAATCCTATGGCGGGAGGAGCCTGGTAGGCTACAGTCCATGGGGTCGCAAAGAGTCAGACACGACTGAGCGACTTCACTTCACTTCAAGAAGAGAAAGGAAGGAAATGGCAACCCACTCTAGTATTCTTGCCTGGAGAATCCCATGGACAGAGGAGCTCGGTGGGCTACAGTCCACGGGTTGCAAAGAGTCGGACATGACTGAGCAACTTCACTCTCACTTTCAAGAAGAGGCACAAGAAAGCTTTCTCCTCCCAGTATGTGAACACAGAAACATGGTGGTCATCTGCAAAACAGGAAGAAGCCCTTTATCAGACACCTAATCTGCTGCACCTTGACCTTGAACTTTCCAGCCTCCAAAACTATGAGAAATAAATGTTTGCTGTTTAAGCCACCCATTCTAACATATTTTATGATAGTAGCCTGAGCTGACCAACACAGTGGATACGTTGGATGGTCATGGGATTCACACCCTTAGAAATTGTAAGTAAGTGTTTTGGGGGAAAGATCTACAACTCTTATCAGAAATTCAGAGGACTAAATACGTGACCACCCCCCAGGCCCACCGCAAAGTCTACTGGCTTAGACTGTCCCTTGTGTTTCTATCCTGTCAATTGTAGGAAACTTAAGGATTGGGATCTCAGTCTCAGCCTTCATTCCTACTTGAAGATCTGACCCATACCCAGGAGTACTAAAATATATGATGAAATGAGAAAGTTCAAGGGAATATACACATTTTCTTTATCCAATATTGCTAATGTCCACCTGAGAGAGTTTATTATCCACAATAAAGCATAGAGTCCAATCTGCTTACAATCATTAACATATACTTGGGTTACTTTTTCTATAAGCTTTTAATAATAGCAACCTTAGATTCAAAGGAAGATAAGTTGTTCAGCCTAACCCTATCCCTGCTTTCCCCTCTTCACACACCACCCCAATCTCTACTCCCATATTCAAATGTATTCCCACACCTGCAATGAGGGTGAACTGGGTTCAATCCCTGGGTCAGGAAGATCCCCTGGAGAAGGGAACAGCTACCCACTTGAGTATTCTGGCCTGGAGAATTCCATGAACAGAGGAGCCACTGTAGACTGTGGTCTATAGTCCATGAGGTTGCAAAGAATTGGGCACAATTGAGCAAAGTTTGACTTTCAAAGTCAAATATAATTTTTTGGTGGTTAACTGTGATTAATTTTCTATTCCACTGAATCTATCCATGGAGCAGCAACTTTGGAACAAAAGGTAGTCTGTCTTGCATTGTATGGACTGTATGGCAAGAGTTGAGAGACAAGTATCATTGTAGCACTAAGGGAAAAAATTTTCAGAAAAGGAGACCAAGAAAAATATGACTCATCATGGGTGAACCTTGAAAACATGAAAGAAACCAAACACAAAAGGCCACATTTTGTATCATTCTATTTACATGAAATGTTGAGAAAAGGCAAATCCACAGAAACACAAAGTTGACTAGTGGTTGCTAGGAGCTGAGGGAAGGGGAATGGGGAGCGGCCGGTAATGGTTATGGAGGTTCCTTCTGGGTGGAGGTGGGGGGAGGGGTGCATTGCAGAGCAGGATACAATAAAAATGTTTTTGGAATTAGATACTGTGACGGTTGTACAACTCTGTGATATACTAAAACCACAGTGGCATACTTTAAAAGAGTGGATTTTATGGTATATTAATTTTATCTCAATTTTAAAAAGAAAAAGAAAAAGATGTAAAGATTCATTATAATTATGACTATATCTCTTATTTGACAATTAATTTTGGAGCATAGTCTTTTGAGATACTTATTATATGTACAGTTCTATGCTGTTTAACCTCTTCTCCATCCTAATGGAAATCTTTTTTATCGGCTTTTCTGTTTATAAAACAATGTATATGCGCTGTTTAAAATTCTGAAAATACAAGAGAATGCAAAGAATAAGATAACTTGAAAAGCCACCAACCATTTTGGTGTATATTTTTTGAGATTATTTTTCCATGTATGTGTAACAAGAGAAATATTTGAAACGTATACCAATGTGTTTTTCTCTTTTGCACTTCCTTGTATGTCACCACCCTTCATTCTATGTGAAGCATCCTTTCCTCTAAATCATACGGATTCTTACAGCAGGAATGCAAAAATTGGAAAAGAGAGTCAATGTTTAGCTTTTTTACTTCTAAAATAAGATTTTTGGTCAGACATTAAGAGTTTCGAAAACTCAACTTTGAGAAAAGAGAAAAATAATTTTTTAATGATTTTATTCCTCATTAACACAAGAGACAGAGCCAATCAACTAAATCAGAGAGTTTTACTAAAAGCCAGGACTAGAGAAATCTCAGAATGAGGGAAGTGCACTTATGAGAGTAGGGGAAGGAAGGGAACCAAATTTGGCTCAGAGGATTATGGGAAAAAAGAAGAAACCAGGGGAAGAGGAAGTAGACAGTCAGACAGGTATATTCTGACTGCTACTTTCTGGACTGAATCCCTGGAGGGGAAATCATGTTGGACAGATTGAGAAGTAAGTGAAAGGCAAAGGAGCCTTTTCCTTCTCTGCTGAAAAACCCAGGAGGAGACTGCAGTTCAGGGAGATGGGTTAGGGGGTGAGCAACAGCAGAACAACAGTAACCAGCTAGAAGAGGCCGAACAGCACACTCAAACTGATCCTGGCTCCACTGTGAGGTAGAAGGGACCTCCCCAAGGGGGAATCCAAAGATTAGCAGAACATTAGTTGAGGAGCAGCTGGTGTGCAACAATCAGACCAGCTACCCTGCATTGGAAACCAGACGCCACCAAATGCCGTGAGGATGGGTGAGTACCCCATGCATAGATGCTGTTGTTGCCAGGCAGAGGGGAGGCGAGAAACAGCCTTGTTAAGAAATTGAACTTTTAATTAATAAATATTTACCTGATAGAGAACATTTTACATCAAAATAGACTGTTAAACCACAAGAGACTATTTAATCTGGAGGAGGCTGAGATAACTTTAATTGGACAGGGGCGTGTATGAAATTAGATTTGTTAAGAAACGTAAAGAAGCCACATGCCTCTGTGTAGGGCAGTGTTCCCACTCCAGATCTTATAAATAAGTTAGCAAAATGGAGTGATTGAAAATGAATAAAGGCCTATGAATATGTTTAGCATACATACTTTTGTAACCTGATGTTTTTCGCTTTACAATACTAGGGGTTTTGCTGTTTATTACATTTTCTTTCCCCCAGATAGCTATAAATATCTTGAGGACAGAATGTTGTTTTCTATTTCTTTGTAGCTACCTCAGTACCGAGCACAAAGCAAACACTCCATGTCACAGCCACCTAAAATGCTTCTAGTTCTCTCCCCCGACGTATGAAATTAAAAAAAAAAAAAAAAACTAAAAGCTAGCAGATAGTTTAGAAGAAAGGGCCAGTGGGAAGAGCACTGAATGACTATCTGAGTTCCTGTCTGATCAGTCACTGACTTTAGGCAAGTTACTTGACCTCTTGCCCTCGCTTTCTCTGCCTTTAAATCCTAAGAAGAAGTGAAGTCGCGTAGTCCTGTCGGATTCTTTGTGACCCCATGGACTGTAGCCTACCAGGCTCCTCCGTCCTTGGGGTTTTCCGGGCAAGAGTACTGGAGTGGGCCGCCATTTCCTTCTCCAGGGGATTTTCCCAACCCAGGGATTGAACCAAGGTCTCCTGCTTTGCGGGCAGATGCTTTACCATCTGAGCCACCAGGGAAGCCCCTTAAATCCTAAATGTGAGATAATATGCCCTCACTACCTTACATGCATGTGTGAGACTAAAATAAAGAAATGTACACTTCATTGCTAGGAAGAGAATGCAAAATGATCAAATACAATGTTTAATCCAAGTCTGACTTTACTAGTGACCTGGGACTAGAATACCAGAGTGCTTGAGATAAGGGTTTGTTTGCTAGCTTCTCTCCTCCCATAGCCTTCCTCCAAATCCATTGCTATGGTGGCCTTTCCACTCCTTCCCCACCCCCACCTAAGCCCCATAGTTGTTCTCTGGCTCCTGCCAGACTGGAGTCAATGATCTCCCGGTAAATACCTATTTTTAAAGAACAACTGAAACATTTTTACTTAGCTGACTTGTGATGCTTTCCTGGACACAGATGAAAAACGGTTATTTAGAGACAGGAAAAGAATAAGGCTGTTTTTTATTCTAACAGTGATTAAAGATCATTAATTCTTTCCACTTCATCAGTTCTCGGGTCTTACAGATCTTGACTGAAAACAAGTAAGAGTAAGGATTTTCTCCACACACCAATAGCCTTAACCAATGGCCTAGGTAAGCTGTGTAGCCAGGACTTCACCAAGCAAAGCACTGCAACTTGATTCCTAAGCAGAAAGAATCTGGTGTCATGCTCTCTGGTATGTGGAATATGGTTCTGGATCCGCAATAAAACCCCAGTTTTGCCTCCAGGGGTTTCAAAATCTAAAGTAAGCATGATCCTGAACAATTCTTTGTTGCTTGCTTTCTTTAAAAATCCAATTCCAATTTAAGTACCTTTCACTATTGAAACAGATCTCTGGGAAGTATCTTCTCATAAAGTAAGAAATATTTTAAAATGTTGAACACTTATTCATTCACTTAGGACACATTAAATGAGCTAGGTCCTGGGACAGAAAAAGAATCAAGCTCAGTTTAGTAGGGGAAAAATTGTTCTACTGTAGAAAGTAAATCATAAATATTCACTGGCCAAGAAGAAGGAGGACCCAGAGCACACAAGATAGGTGCTTCAGGTAAGATTTCACCAAAGGGGCCCTTGAGCTGGTTATTTTCTTTCATGCACTTATATCGCAAATACTCACTGCACTCACTGTGTATCAGGCATTGTTCTAGGTACTGGGAATACAGTACTGAACAAAACAGATCAAAATCTCTGCCCTCATGAACTTACATTCTTGTGCAGACAATAATGAAGACAAGTAAATACAAGGCTTCTTTATCTAACTAGCAAAAAGTGCTAAGGAAGAAAAATTAAACCACAGTTGCAAACTTGAAACTGTAGATGAGAATCCTGTGGAAGGTCTCTCTGAGAAGGCAACTCTAAAGAAAGTGTGAGAACAAGCCCTAGGGATGCCATGGGATGATAAGGCAGAGGGAACGGGAAGCACGACGGCCCTGAAGCAGACAAGTCCCTGAAGCAGACAAGTCTGTGGATATTTTGAGGAAAAGCAAGGCCAGTGTGTCTAGAGTAGAGTGAGAAGGGAAAGAGTAGTGGGAAATGAGATTTGAGAAACAACTGATGAGAAACAGGGCAGACTTTGGAAAGGAAGTCATTGAAAGTTCTGAGCAAGGAACTGAGGAAATGGCTGCATGAAAACGATCCCAGGGGCAAGAACAGACAAGACCAATTGGAGGTCATTGCAGTAGTTGAGATAAAAGATGGTAGTTTGGACCAGCATAGTGGCAAGGGAGGAGGTGAGAAATAGTCATTTTCTGAATATATTTTGAAGGTAGAGCCAACATGATTTGCTGATAGGTTGGATGTGAAATGTGGGACAAAGAAATCAGGAAAGCACTAAAGTTTTTGGCCTGAACAACTACAAAGATGGAGTTGCCATCAACTGATATGTGGCAGACTGGAAGGACTCGGTTTAGGAGGATAAATCTAAAATTCAACTTTGAACATGTTTTGTTTGAAACATTAATGCTATCTAGAGGTATGAAAGAGTTGTATATTTGGGACCAGTGTTCAGAACAGAGTTTGAGTATAGAGACATAAATTTGGGCACTGTCAGCACATAGATCAAATTTAACACCATGAGTTTGGATAAAATCACCTAGAGAGAGTAAGGATATAAAAGGGAATAAAGAAAGAAAAGAAAAGCATTTCTGACAGAGGGGAAAACATGTGAGGACAAGAAGGTGAGGACAGAAATTAGTTTCGCTAGGTTAGACAGGAATTGACAAACTTTTCTATAAAGAGCCAGTTAAATATTTAGGTGTATATTTAGATAAGTATTTTGTGGGTCATACCGTCTATGTCACAACTAATCAGCTCTGTCATCATAGCACAAAAGCAGTAATAAACACCTAAATGAATAAGTGGTTGGGTTCAACTGAAAATTTATTTATGGATGCTGGAAGTTGAATTTAATGAAGTCACAAAATATTACTCATCTTTTCATTCTTTTCATCCATTTAAATATGTAAAAATCATTCTTAGCTCATAGGCTGTACAGAAACAGGCAGCAAGCCAGATTTAGTCCTCTGGCTATAGTTTGCCAACTTCTGAGCTACAATACAGGGTGCAATCAGGGAACAGTTGAAAATGAAATTGCAGAAGCAGGCAGAATTTGTGTCATGGATGAGAAATATTAGATATAAAGTGACTGGTACATGGTATGTACTCAATAAATGGTAGATATCATTATTTATCTGATGTGTTGCATAAAGGGAACTAGCAGCCAACTTTAAGGAAGTGGAATTTACAGTAAAAACTAAGACCTACAACTGATTGCTGAGGAAGGCTTTCTTATCTCTCCTTGCTATTCTTTGGAACTCTGCATTCAGATGCTTATATCTTTCCTTTTCTCCTTTGCTTTTTGCCTCTCTTCTTTTCACAGCTATTTGTAAGGCCTCCCCAGACAGCCATTTTGTTTTTTTGCATTTATTTTCCATGGGGATGGTCTTGATCCCTGTCTCCTGTGCAATGTCACGAACCTCCCTCCATAGTTCATCAGGCATTCTGTCTATCAGATCTAGTCCCTTAAATCTATTTCTCACATCCACTGTATAATCATAAGGGATTTGATTTAGGTCATACCTGAATGGTCTAGTGGTTTTCCCCACTTTCTTCAATTTAAGTCTAAATTTGGCAATAAGGAATTTATGATCTGAGCCACAGTCAGCTCCCAGTCTTGTTTTTGCTGACTGTATAGAGCTTCTCCATCTTTGGCTGCAAAGAATATAATCAATCTGATTTCAGTGTTGACCATCTGGTGATGTCCATGTGTAGAGTCTTCGCGTGTGTTGTTTGAAGAGAGTATTTGTTATGACCAGTGCGTTCTCTTGGCAAAACTCTATTAGCCTTTGCCCTGCTTCATTCTGTACTCCATGGCCAAATTTGCCTGTTACTCCAAGTGTTTCATGACTTCCTACTTTTGCCTTCCCAGAAATGGTATGGACCTAACAGAAGCAGAAGATATTAAGAAGAGGTGGCAAGAATACACAGAACTGTACAAAAAGAGCTTCACGACCCAGATAATCACGATGGTGTGATCACTCACCTAGAGTCAGACATCCTGGAATGTGAAGTCAAGTGGGCTAAGTTATGACCAACCTAGATAGTATATTGAAAAGCAGAGACATTACTTTGCCCACAAAGGTCCATCTAGTCAAGGCTATGGTTTTTCCAGTAGTCATGTATGGATGTTAGAGTTGGACTGTGAAGAAGGCTGAACACCAAAAAATTGATGCTTTTGAACTGTGGTGTTGGAGAAGACTCTTGGGAGTCCCTTGGACTGCAGGGAGATCCAACCAGTCCATCCTAAAGAAGGTCAGTCCTGGGTGTTCATTGAAAGGACTGATCCTGAAGCTGAAACTCCAGTACTTTTGCCACCTCATGTGTAGAGCTGACTCATTGGAAAAGACTCTGATGCTGAGAGGGATTGGGGGCAGGAGGAGAAGGGGACGACAGAAGATGAGATGACTGGATGGCATCACCATCGATGGACATGAGTTTGAATGAACTCTGGGAGTTGGTGATGGACAGGGAGGCCTGGTGTGCTGTGATTCATGGGGCTGCAAAGAGTCAGACACGACTGAGCAACTGAACTGAACCGAAGACCTGGAATCCTAGGCTTTAGCAATAACTAAACGAAGAGAAGTAAGAGGCTAAATTAGGCCTTAACTGAAATGAGTTTGGTGATGAACTTGAGGGGTCCCAAAGGTACCAAGCAAGACATCTTTGGTGATAGGTACTGTAAAAATGCACACATGGATGATAAGATGTAATGGTACTTTAATTTTACAAAATGTGTGTGGAAACTCATTGTGGCTGCAGGCATGATTCATTTGTAGTCCATGAACTGAGATCTTAAATCATTAATGTGAAAGACATTTCAGTGAATGAACCATATTTCTGGGATATAGGAGCTTCTTTAATTATACGCAAGCTCATCAAACCAGAGATAAACATGATGTATCAATATATCTTAGGCTTCCGTTGTGACTCAGCTGGTAAAGAATCTGCCTGCAATGAAGGAGACCTGGGTTCGATCTCTGGGTTGGGATGATCCCCTGGAGAAGGGAACACCTACCTATTCCAGTATTCTGGCCTGAAGAATTCCATGGACTATATACCTGGAGAATTCCATGGACTGTATACCCGGAGAATTCCACGGACTGTATACCTGGAGAATTCCATGGACTGCATAGTCCATGGGNTCTGGGTTGGGATGATCCCCTGGAGAAGGGAACACCTACCTATTCCAGTATTCTGGCCTGAAGAATTCCATGGACTATATACCTGGAGAATTCCATGGACTGTATACCCGGAGAATTCCACGGACTGTATACCTGGAGAATTCCATGGACTGCATAGTCCATGGGGTCCCAAAGAGTTGGACACGACTGAGTGAGTTTCGCTTTCACTTTATCAATATATCAGGATCACCAAGCAGAATATAGGCTGTGTAGTAAGGGGAGCTACTAATACTAGTCTTCTTCCATTAAATCACCTCCCTACTTGCAGGACAGGTTGGGTTTACTTATTTTGCTCCTCATCAGTTGGGTTAAGAGGCCCTTAGTTCTACTGGGCCTTACTCTTCTCTTCTAATAGTATGTTTATCTCTTTGAAAGCTAGGGAACAAATAGCTTACCTTTTGGTTCCTTTCAGTTAATCTTAATCAAAAAGACAACTGCCCAAAGACCTGGCCAGTAAGAGTGTCTATTTTTCATTATTTTAAAACAAGTTTTATTTTATTGTACCATAGATATAAGACATGCTCACGGTAGACAATACAGAAAATACTGAAAAGGAGTGGTATAGTCACATGGCAGTGGAGAACCATCCCTGTATCCAAGAAAATCACAGAAGTTTAAATTTTTTTCTCTATATAATCATTGTTATATTTCAAATTTCCAAACTTTCTTGCCACCAAAATTTCAGCTCTCAGCCTGCCATAAGAATAACCTGAAAACCCTAGGATATATTAATACAACTATGAGACGTTTTTCTTCTTCAGTACACAAAATAAAACTTCATAGTCCACCAACAATATATGATTAAGATTTTTGAGGATATGCTTTAGCACTGTTTGTTGAATACTTAAAAATAAAAATCAGCATTCCATTATTAGGAACAGCTGGCTGTGACTCCTCTGCAGTTTTTGTTTTATGGTCCCTTCTGATTCTTAGCTGTGATTAATTTACTGGAAAGATTGAACAGGGCTGAATTAACAATGCAAACACACAGTTGTATGATAAAAGTCTGTTATTCTTCATGTCTATATTTTTAATCAAAACTATTTTTCAAAAAGGTTATCAGATACAGATAAAATTATATTATTATGTGGCAACTATAAACTCCATTTAACCACAATATAAACACTCTCAAGAATCAACTGACAGTATACACTGCTATATTTAAAGTGGATAACCAACAAGGATCTACTGTATTGTGTAGGGAACTCTGCTGCTGCTGCTAAGTCACTTCAGTCGTGTCCGACTCTGTGTGACCCCATAGACGGCAGCCCACCAGGCTCCCCCGTCCCTGGGATTCTCCAGGCAAGAATACTGGAGTGGGTTGCCATTTCCTTCTCCAATGCATGAAATAGAACAGTGTTATATGGCAGCTTGGATGGGAAGGGAGTTTGGAGGAGAATGAATACATGTATATGTATGGCTGAGTTTCTTTGCCGTCCACCTGAAATTATCACAACATTGTTAATTGGCTATGTGCTGTGCTTTGCTTAGTTGTTCCGTCATGTCTGACTCTTTGAGACCCCATGGACTTTAACCTACCAGGCTCCTCTGTCCATGGGATTTCCCAGGCAAGAATACTGGAGTGGGTTGTCAAGCCCTCCTCCAGGGGATCTTCCCAACCTCGGGATCAAACCCAGGTCTACCACATTGCAGGTGGGCTCTTTACCCTCTGAGCCACCATTGGCTATACTCCAAACCAAATAAAAAGCTTACAAAATTTTTTAAATTAAACTTAAAAAAATAATAATAATCTTACAGTTTACAAATGAACTTTAAGGAATATTTGACAAAATAAAAATCCCAGTCTAACAAGGCATTGCCTTTAAGAATTGTTTAGAAAGGAACGAGAGCTATGATGATAAATTAACATGTGGCTATTGAGCATTTCCTGACTCTTGCTTCAGTTCTCATAATTCTGTCTTCCCCTTCACAATGTTATTGTTGTGATGGGGAAAAGGTACATATTGTTAATGATTTCTGCGCCTGTTGTTTTGCCTACATTCTCCAGAAAGCCCTTTCAATACTGTTCTTTGGAATCAGGCTTTACATGTTCATTCCAAGTGAAAGTTGGGCCTTTGCCAGTGAATTCAATGTCAGTGTCAATTGTTAGGGTTCAAGAACAGTTCTGTGAAAGGCAGTTTACTATAGAAAAAAGAGCAAGGGACTGGAGTTCCAGGTCCTAATTCTGACCCTGATACCCGTTAGTTTTGTGTCCCTTAGCTATTTACTTAAACCAACTAAGGTTTTGTTCCTCACCTGTAAAATGAAAATAATAATTGCCTTGCCTATCTCTCAGGACTGTTGTGAGGAACAAATAAAATACTGCAAGTGAAAGTGCTTTTTCAAGATGCTAAGTAAATGTCAAGCTTTTATGTCTGTGGTTATATATGTAAGTATATAATATATATAAAAGTATTTAATAATTTACTATTTCAACCAATTTAGGTGTTTGGCATTAAGAACGTTCATAGTGTTGTACAACCATCAGCTTGATCCTTCTCCAGAATTTTTTTCATATTCCCCAAATTCAAACTCTGCCCATTTAAACAATGACTCTCCATTCCTCCCCCTTCTCAGCTTCTGGCAACCACTAGTCTATCTTCTGTTTCTATGGATTTGGCTAGTCTAAATAGTTATACAAGTGAATCACAAAAATTTGTCCTTTTGTGTCTCACTTATTTCACTTAGCATTATTTCACTTATTTCACTTAACATTTTCAAGGTTCATCCATGTTGTAGCATGTAACAGAGTCTCCTTCCTTTTTAAGACTAAATAATATTTCATCATATATATAAACCATATTTTGTTTATCCACTCATCTGTTAGTAGACATTTGGGTTGTCTCCCCCTTTTGGCTATTGTAAATAATTCTGCTATGAACACTGGTGTACAGATATCTGTTCAAGTTCTCTTCTTCAATTCTTCTGGATACATACCAAGTAGTAGAATTCTTGGATTATATAGTAATTCCATTCTTAATTTTTTGAGCAATTTCCATACTTTTTTCCATAGAGGCTGCACCATTTTACATTTCTACCAACAGTGTAAAAAATTTCTAATTTCTCTTACATCTTTACCAACACTTGATATTTTACTTATGTAAGAACCATTCTAATGATTGTGAAGTGGTATCTCATTGTGGTTTTGATTTGTATTTTCCTGTGTTTAGTGATATTGAGCATCTTTTCATGTGCCTATTGGCTATCTGTACACCCTCTTTGGAAAAATGTCTATTCAAGTCCTTTGCCCATTTTTCAATTGGGTTGTTTGGGGTTTTTATTGATTTTGAGTTGTATGTATTCTTTTGTATTCTGGATATAAATCCCTTGTCAAGGATATGATTTGCACGTGTTTTCTCCCATTCCATGAGTTGCCAAATATTTT
>SJYX01014876.1:0-10996 GCA_006410675.1 Oreotragus oreotragus | reverse complement strand
ATATGGTGGATATATACACACATACACACATTCATATATATTTTCTCCTACTGAGGACATCTGGGTTGTTTCTGGTTTTTGATCAGTAAAGCTAATATATACATTTTTTTATAAAGCTGATTTTATACATATATATTATTACATTATATACATATATAGTATATATCATACATGTATTCCCACTGTTGACCATATTTGAGTTGTTTCTAATTTTTAACTATTACAAGTGAAGCTGAAGTACCTATAGCTACAAATAGAGAACTATAGCTATCTCTAGATATCTATCTATCAAGACAGATAGATAAACAGAATGACAGATATGAAACTGAATCTTTACATTGATCCTGAGCAAAGAGCTTCTTTTTCTTGGCCACACCAAGTTCTTATTTTCACTTTGTGGCCGCACCATGCAGCATGCAGGATCTTTGCTCCCCGGCCAGGGATCAAATCCGCACCTCCTTCATTGCAAGGCAAAGTCTTAACCACTGGACCACCTGGGAGGTCCCCCTAGTTCTTGAATAAAGTCTTGCCCTACTCGCCTCCTGCTTCCTAGGCTTTGCACGTGCTGTTCCCTCTGCCTGGACCACTCCTGCCTCCTCATCCATCTAACTCCACCTCATCTTTCAAGTGTCCACTTTAATGCCTCCTCCTCGGAGCAGCCTTCCCTGATGGCTCAGACTCATCAGGTCTCCCACTGTGATGCTCCGGAAAACCCTCTACTCCTACCACCTCAACTAGAATAACTTAGCCAAACCCTGTCTCCTACTACCCACCTGGGAGCTTTGAGAGGACAGGAAGTATCCTGTTTTTAGTCACCAGTTTACTTCAGAGGATATATACAATAGATGTTGAATAAAAATTACTCATCATGACTGTGATCCCCCAGACACTGTTAACATATACATGAATCCAGCCTTTCCACCACCACCCCCACCCCAGGCTAAAAAGAATTCTGGCTTGGTCAAACTGCGTCTCTTGCTCTCTACCTTTCTGGTGGACTACGTATGCTTTGCTGAAACCACCCTATTACGATAAGATTCTGTGACACAGAATCAATGGGAGAGCGCATGAGGTGTGCCCAGCCAGCTAAGACTACAGATGGAGTTTGTCAGCAAACAAAAAAANAAAGAATTCTGGCTTGGTCAAACTGCGTCTCTTGCTCTCTACCTTTCTGGTGGACTACGTATGCTTTGCTGAAACCACCCTATTACGATAAGATTCTGTGACACAGAATCAATGGGAGAGCGCATGAGGTGTGCCCAGCCAGCTAAGACTACAGATGGAGTTTGTCAGCAAACAAAAAAAGGGAGCGTGGCCAGTGAATAATCAAGGTGAATGGGAGGGGGTGGAGGAATAAACTGGGAATCTGAGATGGACAGATGGACAGTACTATATATAAAGAGATAAACAACAAGGACCTACTTATAATACAGGGAACTATATTCAATATCTTATAATAACCTACAACAGAAAAGAATCTGAAAAATATCTGTATAACTAAATCACTTTGCTGTATACCTGAATCACTGTAAATCAACTAAACTTCAATTTAAAAAAACACCTGTACACATAAAATAGTGAATGGGAGGAAAGCGCATGGTAACAAGGATTGCCATGTTCCAAGCACCCCCTTCACAGTGTTTAAGCAAAGCTAATAACAAATTGACTTTGCTATTTAAAAATTCCTTTCAAGTTTCTGGGACTAAAACAGATGTTTTATAAGTAGGATGTTATGTGGTCATTAACGTAATTGTTGAGATCTCTCCCTAGGTCAGCATCACTGAGGTAAAGACTAGATTTCTTTCTGCCCTGCACAGCATCCCCTGCTCACTCACCTAGCTCATTCTTCTTTTTGTCTTGAGCCCGCCGATGTGGCTTATCCTGGAGAGAGAGACCAAAAGAGCAAGCATGACTATCTGTACCCAGTCTGGGGGCTCCTCAACCCTTATTTGCCTGCAGGTGTGCCTGTTCAGTCACTCAGTTGTGTCAGACTCTTTGCAGCCCCAGGGACAGTAGCCTGCCAGGCTCCTCTGTCCATGGGATTTCCCAGGCAAGAATAGTGGAGTGGATTGCCATTTCCTACTCCAGGGGATCTTCCCAAACCAGGGATCAACTGGGCATCCAGCCAAAAGCCACAACCACTGATAGAGTCTCCCAGGTCTTTCCTTCCCGACTCCTGCCCCAATTTCCATGCACAGAAAGGAACATGGGGGGTCTCACCTTCTTCATAGTTCCTGAATAATCTATGAGAGGGTAAATATACAGATACACTGGTTAGAATGGGGTGGGGGGAACTTTCATGCAGAAACCCACCTCCCACCTCAGTCCCCTAGTACCTTGTCCATGTCGACCACACGGAGGGACCCTCCCAAGACACTCCTTGTGTGCAGGTGCTCGGCACCGTTGACAGCGATACCCCTGATAGAAAGTGCCTCTGAGATGCAAGGAGGAGATAAAGGAAGGAGTCAGCGATGCTGACAAACACAGCCAATCATTTTGCCAACAACATAAAGGGCCCCTTTGGGTTTTCTTTAGAGCAGAAGAGAGACAGAGAAGCTGCAGATGAAAGGAGAGCCTCCCCACTCCCAACTCAGGGGCATGATGGCCAGGGGAGCCCCCCACCCCAAAGAGGAAGGGACAACCCACCCCAGCAACCAGGTCCACCCTCCCAGACTCCCACCTCAGCAGCATCTGGCAAGCCTTGCAGGATGTGGTCTCCTCAAAGGAAAACATCTGGAAGTCATGACCATTGGCAGTGGCGTTCTCGGGGTAGATGTTGGAGCTGGCGAGGGAAGAGAATTCCATGCAGAGGAACAGGATTCAGCCATTAAAGGCAATGAGGTACCAGTACACACTGCAACCTGGATGGATCAAGACCTCGTTCCTTTTTTTATGGCTAAATACTGTTCCATTGCATGGATATGCCCCGTTGTGTTTCTCCATCCACCCACTGATGGGCATTTGGACTGTGACCACCATTTTGCTATTGTGTATAGTGCTTCAGTGAACACAGGTGGAGACAGAAAGTGGGTGAGTGGGTGCCAGGGGCTAGAAGTAGGGAAAACAGGAAGTGATCACTGCTTGAGTGCAGGGTCTCATCTGGGGGGTTGAAGATGTTTTGGAACTAGATAGAGGTGATGGTCGCACAGTGTGAATTTACTAAATACCACTGAATTGTGCACTTTTTTTAAAGATTCTTTTTTAATGTGGACCATTTTAAAAGTCTTTATTGAATGTGTTACAATATTGCTTCTATTTTTTATGTTTTGGTTTTTTGGCCACAAGGCATGTAGGATCTTAGTTCCCCGACCAGGGATTGAACTCACACCCCCCCTGCACTGGAAGGGGGAGTTTCAACCACTGAACTGCCAGGGAAGTCCCAGAATTGTGCACTTCAATATGGCTAAGTCTTTGTTGTGTGAATTTCATCTCAAGAAAGAGAAGGAGGAGGAAGACAAGGAGGAAGGATTTCCAGGCTGGTGATGGAAAATGGTGAACACTCGGCATTCTGGGGATGCAGACTGTCTTGAAAGCCTGTCCCTCCCATTTCCCAGAGGAAGAAACTGAGGTTCTGAGTGACCCCGCGGCAGGGTGAGACTAAAGCCCAAAACTGCCTAAAGTCCTCGGAGGATGGAAAGGTGGAGGAGGAGGGGGTCTCACATGGCCATCTCGAACTGCTCCATCCACTTCTTCTTTAGTTCTCGTGTCTTGAAGAACAGCTCATAGCCCTGAGCACCTTGGTCCTCAATCAGGAGGAACATGTGAGTCCACTGCAGAGAAGCAGGGTTTAAAATGAAGGCACCTGCCCTGCAGAGGGTGGGACCACATGCCCATTGACCCTACTGCTCTGGGGAGGAAGGGGTCAAGCCAACTACAGCCTGTCTGCCCCCAGGAGGGTCATGTAAAGAGCTTCCCAGGAGAAGCAAATACACATCCACAAATCTAGATTCATACACACGCATACTTATACCTATGGCTGATTCACACTGATGTACGGCAGAAACCAACAAAATATTATAAAGCAATTATCCTCCAATTAAAAACAAATTTAAATAAAAATTTAAAAAATTACAAAACAAAATCACACTCGGGACTTCCGTGGCTGTCTGGTGGTTAAGACTCTGCACTTCCACTGCAGGGGGCGTGAGTCTGATCCTTGATGGGGGAACTAAGATCCCACATGCCACGTGGCCAAAATAAATAAATTAAAATTTTTAATTAATTTATTTCTCTTAATTGGAGGCTAATTACTTTACAACATTGTGGTGGTTTTTGCCATACATTGACATGAATCAGCCATGGGTGTACATGTGTCCCCATCCTGAACTTCCCTCCCACCTCCCTCCCCATCCCATCCCTCAGGGTTGTCCCAGTGTACCGGCTTTGAATGCCCTGTTTCATGCATCGAACTTGCACTGGTGATCTATTTCACATATGGCAATATACACGTTTCAAAGCTAAATCACACACACACACAGGAATTCCAAGGGCCAAGCAGAGAGCTCAAGTGGCATTGAGGGTCCCCAGCATTGGGGTCTCCCAGTTACCACCTCCGAGCCTTACCTTCTTGTTGTCCTTCTCTCCGGAGGAGTCATCTCGAACCTGGAAGCTGTGCAGGTTCACAAAGTCCTTGAGGTCGTAGGAGTCCCCTCGGCGCTTACAGATGAGCAGAGCTTTGTCAAGCAGGAAGGCATACCTGGAAGCAATCAAGTGTCCCTGTCTGGCCCCTCCCTAAGTTCCCACAAGCTCTCCACCTGATCCCTTCCCACTTTCCGGGCTCACTCTGCTGTCAGTCTAGGATTCTGGCTCTTCTCCTCAGTGGTCAACTTGGCCACGCCTACCTGTCTATCTTGACCTCACCCATTTGATTCTTGCTGTTCCTGCCACCTGTCCTTCTTGGCTCCACCCACACAACCATGCTGACTCTGCCTCTCCTCTCAGCCTAGGCTCCACCCACTGGTCCATATGGCCTCACCTACCTCAGACGGTAAAGAATCTGCCTGCAATGCAGGAAAACCAGGTTCGATCCCTAGGTTGGGAAGATCCCCTGGAGAAGGGAATGGCAGCCCACTCCAGTATTCTTGCCTGGAGTTCCCATGAAGAGAGGAGCCTGGCGGGCTACAGTCTATGGGATTGCAAAGAGTCGGACACACTTGGGGGACTTGGGCTGCCGTCTATGGGGTCGCACAGAGTCGGACACGACTGAAGCTATTTAGTAGTAGTAGTAGTATCTAGAAATAGCACCAAGCCCTTGCCTGGATTCCATCCTAGATCTGTGTTGGCTCCACCCACCTGCCTAACCAGTAGCCTGGCCCCGCCCCTGTCCAGGCTCCGCCCCAGATCCGTATTGGCTCCTCCCACCTGTCCATCTTGGAGCGCCTCTCCACCGAAGTTATCTTCAGCTCACCATCGATCTTGGGTCGGCCGTAGTGGGCTAGAGACTGGTCCTACACAGCAGACAAGACGTCTGGCAAGGGGCCCCCAGGAGGAGATGACACACCCTCTCCACGTGGCCACACCCCCGACCCTCCCCGCCCACCCGCTCACCAGGTTCTCAATGGACAGCTGGAAGTTGGTAATCTGCCGCAGCGTCTCATTGTCCCGCTTGACCTCGTTTACGCACTGTGCCAGGTCCTGGGGGTGGGGCAAGGGTGAGCCTGGGTGCCCCTTCCCCCAGCCCTATCCCCTACCTGGCAGGGTATAGAGGGTCAACCTCCAGGAGGGGGCAGCAGGAGAATGTCACTGTCCCCAAGGGGATGCTGGGAATGAGTCATTCGAGGTACAGGTGTGTCCCCTGCTGTGGAGGGAGGGGGCGGCCCATGGGTGTGGCCGTGCCGGGTGGTACTCCCTGACTTAAACCCATGGCGTCTGTGTGGCACCGCCATCCCTGTGTGTGACCACTCACCCTCATGGCATCTAGAGCCAGCCGCAAGTTGTCCTTCTCCATTGCATCTTGTGTGTGTTTCACCAGCTCCTGTGTGCCGCACAGAGATGCATGTTGCCTGGGCCTGCCCCCTCCTCCTGGAAGGCCTTCTAAACAAGCCTGGCCCACCAGCTCCTTCTTCCTCCTTCTGCTGTCCCTAGAGGCTGGGGCACAGCTCCAGTGATCCCCTCCCAGAGGGGGAAGCCCAGCCCCCAGGAGCCCTTGCAAGGAGACCTATGTGCCCCTAGAAGCCCACGCCTTCCCCGCTTTGTGCACCTGGAGCAGGAGGTGATATTTGAGCACTCGCTGCATGGGCACCATCAACAGGTCCCTTAAGGTGAACCTCCCGTTGTTGGCGCGCTGAGAACATTCCTAGAAAGTTGGAGAAAGGGGTGAGTGAGAAGAGATGGAGGCAGGTAGGGATTGTTCTAGAACCTGAAGCCTCTTCTCCCCGCTCCCCAAGGAAATAAAGAACGCCACGGGGTGAGGGTGACCAGCTGGAGGCTGCCTGGGGTAGATGTCCAGGATTCCTCAGCTGAGGGGGGCTCCAGAGAAGGAGGTAGACAGGCCTGGAGGGTCCCCATGATGGAGACCAAAGAAATTGAATGGACAGCAGACACTGGCCATCCCTCATCATCCCTGCTCTGTCTATGCTTCCACTAGACAAACGGATCCAGGTTTCGGTTCAGTCCAGTATCCGTGCTCCCTCCAGGATCAGGGCTTGGCTGGGATCGGGGCTCTGTGTGAAGTTGGAACTCAGCCCAGAACTGAGGTTTGGCCCAGACTTGGTGCACAGCCAGGGTTGGGCCTCTCGCTGGGGTTTAGTGTGCCCTCGGAGTTCAGGTCAGTGTCAGGATCTCAGGCTGGTACCAGGGCTCCATCCAAAGTACAGGGTTCAGCTGGGGTCAGGGCTCAGTACTCTGGTCTATCTCCTCCTGCTCAGTTTCTCCCATTTGGCTGATCAGTACCTCCCTCCTAAAACCTTCAGCGGGCAGACCCCTGGCTGGGCTGCAGCAGGAAGGGATGCTCTCTCCAGCTCAGTCTCCCAGAGAGTGGAAAGGAGTGACAGAGCTTCCCCCCGCAAAGATGAAGCCCATCCCCTACTTCCAGCTTCATCTGTACATCCTCCCGGGCTGTGGCCACGCGGTCCAGGTGCTTGCTGGCCGACTCCACCTGGCTGCAGTAGCGGCCATAGATGAGGAACCTGCAGGAAGAGGGCAGGCGGCGGGGAATGACACTGGCACCAAGGTCAGACAGATCTGGGTGTCAATCCCGGACCTGCCTCTTTCCAGCTGGATGGTGCTGAGCCTCAATCTCCCTATCTGTAAAATGGGCATAACAATAGCACCTCCCACATATGAGTTATTGTAGCATTAAATGAGATAACGCACAAGAAGCTCTTAGTGGAGCACCTGGCATATCATCTCTGCTTAATGTTCATTTATTTAATAAGAATTTATTGAACACGTACTGTGTGCCAAGTTCCACATTAAGCTCTGTAGAATTCCCTGGTAGCCCAGCTGGTAAAGAATCCGCCTGCAATGCGGGAAACCTGGGTTTTATCCCTCGATTGGAAAGATCCCCTGGAGAAGGGAATGGCTACACACTCCAGTATTCTGGCCTGGAGAAGTCCATGGACTGTATAGTCCATGGGGTCACAAAGAGTCGGACATGACTGAGAGACTTAAAAAAAAGGCACCAATTTATTCGATCCTCACCACAACCCCAAAGAGGTACATTCTGGGATCACACTGATTTTAGAGATGCAGAAGTAGAAACACAGAGAGGTTAAGTGACTTTCTAGTGCCATAGAGCTCACAAGAGGAAGAGCTGGGAATTTAACCAGAGATGAGCAGCACTGTGCCCACAAGCAAAGAAAGAAAAGCCTTCTCTGTTTGGTGGTCTATGAGGGCAATGTCTCCCGAATGCCCAGCCTGGGCAGGGCAGGGTGACCTCCAGAGGTCTGGGCTGGCTGCCTGGATCTCACCTCTCCTTGTATTTGATGAAGACCTGGTAGAGGGTGGATGCACTGGGGTTGGCCAGGGCTTCCTTCATCTCCTTTAGGAAATGGGTGTGCACACGAAGCAGGTCCTACTTGGAGGGAAGGGGTGAGGCTTGGGGTGGGAGCCTGGAGCTGGGGATGCTGGGTGGGAGAAGGATCATCTGCCCACCCTACGAGGTTCATCTCCCAACCCCCACACCCCAGGGACAGGTGAAGCCAGCAAACCATCCCCTCTGGACAGAAGCCCGGGAAGGCAGTAATCAGTCAGCTCACCTCGATGTTGATGAAGATAATCTCGATGTCTTGGGGTTTAAGGAACCGCTGCAAGGGCTTCATAAAATGCTGTGGGGGAGTGGGGAGAGAAGGATGGAGAAGGGGAAGACTCCTCTTTCCAGGCGAGCCCCAGAGACACAGAGAGGAAGAGACAGAGATGGAAAGGGACAAATGGAAACATAAGAGACTGGGAGAGAGAGAGAGAGAGATGTGTAGAAAGAAAGAGACAGAGGCAAGGAAACAGAAAATAAGAGAAAAGAGAAACGGAGAAAGTCCACACAAAAAACCCATACAGGACTGTTCCACGCAGAATTCATCATAAATTCCCAAAGCGGAAACAACCCACATGTCCATCGACAGATGAATGAATAACAAAATGTGGTCCATCAGGAAGAGGAGTGAAGGACTGACACTCAGTACAGTGTGGATGAGCCTTGAGACACGATATTCAGCGAGAGAAGCCAGGCACAGAAGGCCACACAGTGAATGAGTTCATTTAGATGAAATGTCCCGAATAAGTAAGGCCACAGAGACAGGAAGTAGGTTAGTGGTTGCCGGGGAGGGGCTGCAGGGAAATCGGAGTTTAAGGGGTGATGGTTAAGGGGTATGGGGTTTCTTTTGACAGATGATGAAAATGTTCTAAAATTGGGAATTTCCTGGTTGTCCAGTGGTTTAGGAGAGCCTGGGTTCAATGCCTGGCCCAGGAACTAAGATCTCACAAGCTGCAAGGCCAAAACAACAGAAAAAGAAAGAAAATGTTCTAAAATTAAACAGTGGTACCCAACTTTGTGGGGTCCCCAGGTGGTGCTAGTAGCAAAGAACCTGCCTGCCAACGCGGGAGACACAGGTTCAATCCCCGGGTCAGGTAGATCCCCTGGAGGAGGGCATGGCAACCCACTCCAGTATTCTTGCCTGGAGAATCCTGTGGACAGAGGAGCCTGGCAGGCTGCAGTCCATGGGTCACAAAGAGTTGGACATGACTGAGCATACATACAACGCTGTAAATCAACTCTACTCCAATAAATTAAAAAAAAATAATAAACAGTGGTGGTGGTGGCAAACCCTTGTGAATATACCAGAAAATATTAAATTGTAGATGTTCAGTGGCTGAATTGTATGGCATTTTGATTAAATCTCAATAAAATGGTTAAAAAAGAGATGGCCAGGGACTTCCCTGGAGGTCCAGTGCTGAAGACTCCATGCTTCTACTGCAGGGGGCATGGGTTAGATCCCTGGCCCAGGGAACTGAGATCTCACATGCCACATAGTGCAGCAAAAAAAAAAAAAAAGGCGAGAGAGGGCCAAAGGAAAAACAGGAAGTAGAAAGTGAGAGTAATAGAGATAGATGGACAAATGAGGATACAGGAAAAGGGGGAGACAGGGATAAAGAGACACTGAAGGAGAGAAATTCAAACAGAGGGGGAAGTAGGGAGCAACACCGACGGGACCAGAGACTATGAGAGACGAAGAAATACGGAGCAGGGAGCTCCCCAAGCCCGTGTCGGCTGGATGCTGCCTCTCCGCTCTGCGCATGCGTCTGACAAAGACCGGATCAGAGCATCACCTGTTGGATGGAGGCCAGCGTGTCCGTATACTTCTCCTCCGTCTGCTGGATCTCCCGCAGACNACTATGAGAGACGAAGAAATACGGAGCAGGGAGCTCCCCAAGCCCGTGTCGGCTGGATGCTGCCTCTCCGCTCTGCGCATGCGTCTGACAAAGACCGGATCAGAGCATCACCTGTTGGATGGAGCCCAGCGTGTCCGTATACTTCTCCTCCGTCTGCTGGATCTCCCGCAGACAGCAGCACCGCTTGTCATACTCTGTCATCTTGGGCTGAGAGTGGGGAGGAGAGGCTGATGTTGGGGTGTCCGGGGATGCTCCCCACCCATGAGCCTGCCCAACCCGGTCCTGCGACCCCACACACCGGCATGGGTACCGGCTCCGAGCGCATGAGGTCCTCGTAGACCTCGTCGCCCTCTGCCTCCTCGTTCTCCACGCAATCGTACAGGTCCTCATCCTCCTCCACCGTGTCGCTGCAAGTCGCGGAGTCAGGAGGAGCCAGGGAAGCCCCCAAACCAGGGACCCTCCGACACCCCAGGGAGGGGCCATGTCCCCTCAGACCCCCACCCCTCATGGCGGGGCCTTGCCTCCTCAGACCACCAGGGCAGGATCATGGTCTCAGACACTCACTCGATCTGGTCAGACAGTCCACTGTAGATGTCTTCATCACCCACACTGTCCTCAGTGGGGAAGGGCCTGGGGGAGCCGAGATGGTATGAGCAGAGACCCGGGGGGGCCAGGTTGGCAGGGGGCTTCAAGGAGGAGGAATAGGGCCGAACGGGGTCCAGAGCTTTCGGCTCATGTAGTTACTCACATGATCCCCTTGTTCTGGGCAATCGGGGTCCAGGACAGAGCAGACAGGGTGTAGATGACCTGTGACGGGGGCCAAGGCTGCTCAGCAAGCCCCTTGCCCACCCGCATGCCAGAACACAGCCTCCAAGCACTTGACCTTGAGGTTGGACTTCATGTCCCTGGGAGCCCAATTCAGAATTTTCCCGCCTTCCTATGTCCCACATCAGCATGTCCACATTCCCTTAACTGAGCACCCACCACTTGAACCCTTTGTTCTAGTCAATTGTCATAAACACTCAGACAGATGGGATGATCTTATTTTGAAGTTACAAAGGACCTAGGGCTCAGAGAGGCACGGCCACATATCTGAGGTCACACAGCAAGTGATGGGACAGGGACTCACACTGGGTTCCACGTGTTCCAAGCAAGGCTGTTTGCACCTGCT
>SJYX01014875.1:406506-421213 GCA_006410675.1 Oreotragus oreotragus | reverse complement strand
TTCTCCATAGTGGCTGTACTAGTTTGCATTCCCACCAACAGTGTAAGAGGGTTCCCTTTTCTCCACACCCTCTGCAACATTTATTGCTTGTAGACTTTTGGATAGCAGCCATTCTAACTGGTGTCATGAATCTTTTTTAATTAGAGTTTTCTCTGAATATAGCCTAGGGGTGGGATTGCTGGATCATACAGTAACTCTATTCTCAGTTTTTTAAAGAACCTCCATACACTTCATTGTACAGTGGTTGTACCAGTTTACATTTCCACCAATGCATAGGAGATTCTTGGAAGTGGAATGGTGGGCTGAACATTTCACTCTCTTAAAATTTTAAAAAAATTTTAATTGAAGTATAGTTGACTTACAATATTTCAGGTGTGCAGCAAAATGACTCTTATGAATACATCTGTACACATATATATATGCAAATATATTCTTTTTCAGAATCAATTCTAGGTCATTACAAGATATTGAATATAGTTCCCTGTGCTACACAGTCTCTTATTAAAGAGACTGTCTTTTATGTTCTATATATTCTTGCCTCCTTTGTTGTAGATTAACTGACATAAGAATATAGGTTGTAGATATTCTATCATGTTCCACTGATTTATGTGTTTGTTTTTGTGCCAATACCATTCTGATTTGACTATTTTTGTAACTTTGTAGTATAACCTGAAATCAGAGACTATGGTTTCTCCAGACCCATTCTTCTTTCTCAAGATTGTTTTAGCTATGTGGGGTCTTTAGTGTTCCTGTAAATTAAAAAAAATTTTTTTTAATTCAGTTCTGTGAAAAGTACCATTGATAATTTCATAAGTTTTGCATTGAATCTGTGGATTGCCTTGGGTAGTATGGCCATTTTAACAATACTGATTCTTTCAATTCAAGAACGTGGTATAGTTTTCCATCTGTTTGTGTCATCTTCAGTTTCTTTCATCAGTGTCTTATAGTTTTTGGAGTACAGGTCTTTTGCTTCTTTAGGAAGGTTTAATTTTAGGTATTTTATTCTTTTTGAATTGGTATGCTACTAGAGATCAGTGGAGAAATAACTCCAGAAAGAATGAAGGGATGGAGCCAAAGCAAAAACAATACCCAGTTGTGCATGTGACTGGTGATAGAAGCAAGATCCGATGCTGTAAAGAACAATACTGCATAGGAACCTGGAATGTCAGGTCCATGAATCAAGGCAAATTGGAAGTGGTCAAACAAGAGATGGCAAGGGTGAACGTCGACATTCTAGGAATCAGCAAACTAAAATGGACTGGAATGGGTGAATTTAACTCAGATGACCATTATATCTACTACTGCGGGCAGGAATCCCTCAGAAGAAATGGAGTAGCCCTCATGGTCAACAAAAGAGTCCGAAATGCAGTACTTGGATGCAATCTCAAAAACGACAGAATGATCTCTGTTCGTTTCCAAGGCAAACCATTCAATATCACAGTTATCCAAGTCTATGCCCCAACCAGTAATGCTGAAGAAGCTGAAGTTGAACGGTTTTATGAAGACCTACAAGACCTTGTAGAACTAACACCCAAAAAAGATGTCCTTTTCATTATAGGGGACTGGAATGCTAAAGTAGGAAGTCAAGAAACACCTGGAGTAACAGGCAAATTTGGCCTTGGAATGCGGAATGAAGCAGGGCAAAGACTAATAGAGTTTTGCCAAGAAAATGCACTGGTCATAGCAAACACCCTCTTCCAGCAACACAAGAGAAGACTCTACACATGGACATCACCAGATGGTCAACACCGAAATCAGATTGATTATATTCTTTGCAGCCAAAGATGGAGAAGCTCTATACAGTCAACAAAAACAAGACCAGGAGCTGACTGTGGCTCAGATCATGAACTCCTTATTTCCAAATTCAGACTTAAATTGAAGAAAGTAGGGAAAACCGCTAGACCATTCAGGTATGACCTAAATCAAATCCCTTATGATTATACAGTGGAAGTGAGAAATAGATTTAAGGGCCTAGATCTGATAGACAGAGTTCCTGATGAACTATGGAATGAGGTTCGTGACATTGTACAGGAGACAGGGATCAAGACCATCCCCATGGAAAAGAAATGCAAAAAAGCAAAATGGCTGTCTGGAGAAGCCTTACAAATAGCACTGAAAAGAAGAGAGGCGAAAAGCAAAGGAGAAAAGAAAAGATATAAGCATCTGAATGCAGAGTTCCAAAGAATAGCAAGAAGAGATAAGAAAGCCTTCTTCAGCAATCAATGCAAAGAGATAGAGGAAAACAACAGAATGGGAAAGACTAGAGATCTCTTCAAGAGAATTGGAGATACCAAGGGAACATTTCATGCAAAGATGGGCTCGATAAAGGATAGAAATGGTATGGACCTAACAGAAGCAGAAGATATTAAGAAGAGGTGGCAAGAATACACAGAAGAACTGTACAGAAAAGATCTTCACGACCCAGATAATCATGAGGATGTGATCACTAATCTAGAGCCAGACATCTTGGAATGTGAAGTCAAGTGGGCCTTAGAAAGCATCACTAAGAACAAAGCTAGTGGAGGTGATGGAATTCCCGTTGAGCTGTTTCAAATCCTGGAAGATGATGCTGTGAAAGTGCTGCACTCAATATGCCAGCAAATTTGGAAAACTCAGCAGTGGCCACAGGACTGGAAAAGGTCAGTTTTCATTCCAATTCCAAAGAAAGGCAATGCCAAAGAATGCTCAAACTACCGCACAATTGCACTCATCTCACACGCTAGTAAAGTAATGCTCAAAATTCTCCAAGCCAGGCTTCAGCAATATGTGAACCGTGAACTCCCTGATGTTCAAGCTGGTTTTAGAACAGGCAGAGGAACCAGAGATCAAATTGCCAACATCCGCTGGATCATGGAAAAAGCAAGAGAGTTCCAGAAAAACATCTATTTCTGCTTTATTGACTATGCCAAAGCCTTTGACTGTGTGGATCACAATAAACTGTGGAAAATTCTGAAAGAGATGGGAATACCAGACCACCTAACCTGCCTCTTGAGAAATCTGTATGCAGGTCAGGAAGCAACAGTTAGAACTGGACATGGAACAACAGACTGGTTCCAAATAGGAAAAGGAGTACGTCAAGGCTGTATATTGTCTCCCTGCTTATTTAACTTATATGCAGAGTACATCATGAGAAACGCTGGACTGGAAGAAACACAAGCTGGAATCAAGATTGCCGGGAGAAATATCAATAACCTCAGATATGCTGATGACACCACCCTTATGGCAGAAAGTGAGGAGGAGCTAAAAAGCCTCTTGATGAAAGTGAAGGAGGAGAGCGAAAAAGTTGGCTTAAAGCTCAACATTCAGAAAACGAAGATCATGGCATCCGGTCCCATCACTTCATGGGAAATAGATGGGGAAACAGTGGAAACAGTGTCAGACTTTATTTTTTTGGGCTCCAAAATCACTGCAGATGGTGACTGCAGCCATGAAATTAAAAGACGCTTACTCCTTGGAAGAAAAGTTATGACCAACCTGGATAGTATATTCAAAAGCAGAGACATTACTTTGCCGACTAAGGTCCGCCTAGTCAAGGCTATGGTTTTTCCTGTGGTCATGTGTGGATGTGAAAGTTGGACTGTGAAGAGAGCTGAGCGCTGAAGAATCCATGCTTTTGAACTGTGGTGTTGGAGAAGACTCCTGAGAGTCCCTTGGACTGCAAGGAGATCCAACCAGTCCATTCTGAAGGAGATCAACCCTGGGATTTCTTTGGAAGGACTGATGCTGAAGCTGAAACTCTAGTACTTTGGCCACCTCATGCGAAGAGTTGACTCATTGGAAAAGACTCTGATGCTGGGAGGAATTGGGGGCAGGAGGAGAAGGGGACGACCGAGGATGAGATGGCTGGATGGTATCACGGACTCGATGGACGTGAGTGTGCATGAACTCAGGGAGATGGTGATGGACAGGGAGGCCTGGCATGCTGCGATTCATGGGGTCGCAAAGATTTGGACACAACTGAGCGACTGAACTGAACTGAAATAAGATTGTGATAGAAATGCCAACAGATTTCTGTGTATTCTTTTTGTATCCTGCAACTTTATTGAGTTCATTGATGAGCTCTATTAGTTTCCTGGTGGTGCATTTAGGATTTTCTACTTTTGCCACCTGATGCGAAGAGCTGATTTTCAGTTGTGGAATCTTTGGTTGCAAGCAACAGAAGGAACTTCCCTAGAAGGTTCATCAGTGGGAAGACTGAAGAACTAGAATTTAAAGAGAGATGCTCCTGGTAGAAGAAACTGTTCATCATTCTCACCTTAGTGTCTTCTCCGCACTGGACTGAATTGGCATCCATGGAATCTTGTCACTGCATCCCTCTGCTCAGAATTCCATATCCTGGGTCACAGGTCTCCTCCTTGTATACTCCAGATTGTTGAAAGAGAGCATCTCCAGAAGGGCTTTCCAAAGGGAAAAGGTTTTGCTTATTACAGCCCCACAATGACCATATTATAATAGAGAGATGATAATTCCCCAAAAGGAAGACTGGGTTTTGTGTGTGTGTGTGTTTTCAGATGAGAATTAAATGACAGTGCATATTAGCTCAATCAGAGTCTAGAAAGATTGAAGTTAGAGTTGGGGAAATCTTGATACCTGGTTTTCTTCCATCCTTCAACTTCTGCCTTTTTATTTTTGCTAGCAACTGTCCTGTTCCTTCAACAGCAATTTTTACTTACAAAATGCTTTATAAGCATGATATAATTAACCATAGTGATATGCTGTGCTGTAGAATTCTTTTGGAGAACAGACAATATGAATTGCAAAGAGCCGGGAATTAACTTATCATCTGTTTTGAAGAGATGTGGCAGGGAATGGGGTGGGGCTTTTTTACTGTGGCTCAAAAATTGATTTCTAATTGCTCTTTTTATTGCTGGTTTAGCTGATGCTGCCTTTCTTTTCTTTTTTTTTTTTTTAATCTTCGATTCTATTTCTTTTCTAAGTGAGTTAGGAAATGGCATACTTGACTCCACCCCAAGTATATTTACTTAAACATTTAAAATATCTCCATACTCATGATTTGGGAAACATCATAATCTGATCCAAATTCTAGTTTTACTTAGAATATTGAGACCAAGTTGAAAATCTGAATAATTCTCTTAAATACTACTGATTTTATTCTGAATACAAAGGTATGTCTATAGTACAGTTAGCGGTTACAGTGGTTAAAGTTAACTTTTGGAGTTAGAGCTTCGTTTAGATCTTAGTTCTGACATTTACAAGCCATCTTGTGAAAACACTAGTTTTCTCGACAGTAAAATGGAATAATAATGCTATTAGCCTAGACTCATCTTACTTCATTTTGAGAAAGTCCTGGGATGCTTTCCCCAACATGACACTCCCACCTTCAGTCTAGAGTAGACTCCCTTGTGATCCACATTCACAGCACCAAATTGCAGTTTGAGTTTCCACTCTTCTGTTAGATTATTTACTTACATCTGCCTCAACACCCTTCCCTGCACAGACTGAACTCCATGAGGTCAGGGTCAACTCTGTCTGTCTTCTTCACCTTGCTCCTGATTGGCACTCCACAAATATTTATTGAATGAATGAATAAAAGAAGGAATGATTTCCCATAGAGGCTCACTGAGATAGTATATAAAAACCTGTGTCTGGCATGTAGTAAGAACTGAGTAAATGTAACCTCCCACAAAGAAAAACACCAAAAAATAACCTTCAAAACAAAACAAATCCCCCAACAACCAAATCATATATCACGCAAGAAATAAAATATTAATATGTTGTTGTCATCATTAAATGCTGATTTTTTAAGTTGAGTTATGCTCCTGGAACAAACAACACTTGATTTCAGTTATTTAAAACAACAAAAGTTTATTTTTCGCTCATGTGACATTTTCTTCTTTAAATACTTATATTTATTTATTTGGGTATGCCAGTTGTGGCACTAAGTTAGGAATTTAGTTATGGCACTATTAAAAAGCAGACATTACTCTGCTGACAGAGGTCTATCTAGTCAAAGCTATAGTTTTTTTATACATGCCAGTAGGCATGTATGGATGTGAGAGCTGGACTATAAAGAAGGCTGAGTTCTGAAGAACTGATGTTTTAGAACTGTGGTTTTGGAGAAGACTCTCGAGAGTCCCTTGGAGAGCAAGAAGATCAAACCAGCCAATCCTAAAGGAAATCAGTCCTGAATATTCATTGGGAGGACTGATGCTGAAGCTGAAGCTCCAATACTTTGGCCACCTTATGTGAAGAACTGACTCATTGGAAAAGACCCTAATGCTGGGAACAATTGAAGGCAGGAGGAAAAGGGGATGACAGAAGATGAGATGGTTGGATGGCATCACCGACTTGATGCACATGAGTTTGAGCAAGCCCTAGGAGTTGGTAATGGACAGGGAGGCCTGGCATGCTGCAGTCCATGGGAATTGCAAAGAGTCAGATACGACTGAATGACTGAACACAGGATCTTTGATCTTTGCTGTAGCATGCAGAATCTTTAGTTGCAGTGTATGAGATCTTTAACTGTGGCATGTGAACTCTTAGTTGAAGCATGTGGGATCTAGTGCCCTGACCAGGGATCAAACCTGGGCCTCCTGCCTTGGGAGCTCAGAGCCTGACTAAGGCTGGACCACCGGGGAAGTCCCTCATGTCACATTTTCAATGAGCGTCAGGCTCATGGTGGCTGCCTGACTCCCACAACAGAGTAAGGGGCTTCACACCAGCAATTATACACACAAATGGGGAAATGATAAGTAACATTTCTACTCAAAGCCCATTGGTGGGAATCTCAGCTGGCTCAGGCTGCTAAAACAAAATACCATAGACTGGATGGCTTAAACAACAGGATTATCGTTTAAGAACAAACAGAGGAAAGCATCCAGTCAGAATGAGTTGTGGATACTCCTGGCTGTGCCAGGTTTGGGTACTTTCCTTTGTAATTTGTAGGAATTAGAAGCAGGTGTGGGCTTCCCAGGTGAGACTCATAGTGAAGAATCCGCCTGTCAATGCAGGAGAGGCCAAGAGATGCAGGTTCGATTCCTGGGTCGGGAAGATGTCCTGGAGTAGGAAAGGACAACCTACTCCAGTATTCTTGCCTGGAGAATTCCATGGGCAGAGGAGCTTGGTGGGCTACAGTCTGTGGGACTGCAAAGAGTGGGACATGACTGAGCTCATATCACAGCCTACAGAAGCAGAAGGAGCCAGAATGATAGGGGGTGATCTTAGGAGCTCAGGCAAGTAACTGTCACCAGTAGGATAATTATTTAAATATTTTAACAGCTTGTGTGGTTGTATAGAGAGGTGCTGGTTGGCTTTCAGTCCAAAGTGAAGCTAGGCCTTGACTGGGTGTGGCTGTCCCAGAGCCTTGTTAAAAACATTTGCTACAGAGCCTCATTTTACAGAGAAGAGATTAAGAGCCAGAGAGGGCAAAGGCATTCCATCAGGTCACAGCAGATTGGTGAGAGGGAAATAAAAGACCAAGAAATACAGAGACACGGGGCTTCAGAGGGAACTGGGCAACAGAGCTAGAGGTGAGACAGAGGAGTAGAGAGCTAGAGGAAAACAGAGAGAGAAGCAGAGTTCAAGAGGGAGAAGGAGATGAACAGGAGAGGTGGAGGAGAGAGCAAGAGGCACCCAGAAATAGAGAAGCAGAAGGAATGGGAGAAAGGCTGAGAGAGACAGGGAGGTGGGGGATACAGGGCAGACTCTGTAAGGTGCCATCAAACTCACCATGTCGGGGTGATGGGGTGATGGGCCAATGACTGCTTCATGTTTACGGACTGAGCTGCAAAGGGCCAGTGGAGTAGAAAGAACAGTTAGGGGAAAGGCTGCTGGGACGGAGTGGGCTGGGCAGGGCTGGGCAGGGGAGGCAGAAGGACCAAGCACAGCAGAGTCTTTTCATGGCCTGTGTGTATCTGTTTGTTACCACAGGAGCAGACAGGCAGACTGGGGCCCCCCACTGCAACCCATTCGTTCCCACCAGCCTGCTGCTCTGCCAGACGGCTGCCCTACCAGGTCATTGCCTCTGAGCCTTATTTATTGCTCCAAAATCTGGGGCCAGGAGGAGTCCCTGCTGGCAAGCTCAGGCGGAAGCTTCCATCTAAATCCCAAACTTGGCCTCAGCCACTGCCGCTGAACAGGAGGAACAGTGGGAGGACCGACCTTGATTTGTACGAGGGCAGCTTTTTAACACGTGGGAGACGGTGTTTTCTATGGCACGGAGAGTTCTTCCTGCTGCCTAGAGATTTAAGTCGGGGCCTTATTCTTTCCCACTAGAGAAACACTTTTTAAAACCCACACACATTTCCTAATTCAGCTCTAGCTGTTTTAACCAGAGTTAAAGAGTTCAGTGAAGAAGTAGCTCCTAATGATCAAGAATTTACAGTCTACATCAGCTATGCTTAAATAATAATAAGAAGAAATACAAAAAGAAAATGATCAATCTATTAAAAATAAACTTACAGCATGAGGAATACTGTGAGGGTTATGTCATTGGATCCTTGTATAAAGTTTTGAGGGAGGCACTATAATTTCCCACTTTACAGGTGAGATCAGTGAGGCTCAGGGAGAGAAAAACCTGCCCAGCATCCCATTTCTGTCTGTGCCAGAGCCGATCTGCTTGCGTTTCCCCGTCACCATGCTGTCCTGTCTTCTCTGCACCCATGATACAGATGAAGACATCAAGGCTTATCAGGTCTCACAGCTTGTCCAAAGGCCCATCATAGACAGTTACAGAACGAGGATCTGTGCTTGGGTCTGCTTATCTTTCTCTGCTCTCACCTCCTGGGCATTGGGTTGGGGTCTTTCAGAAACAGAGACTCCCTCCTTCCAGATGTTTCTGTGCTTCATGAAGAAAGTAAGGAAACTGAAAGCTCCCATAGAGCTGTGTGTGCCCTAAAAATGGGCAAGATGGCAAACTTCGCATTATGTGTATCTTACTGCAATTAAAACTTTTTAAAGGGAAATAAAAAGCCCCAATAGCCACCCTCTTGGCTGTGGATAACGTGCTATTTGTTTACATTAGAGGATAATTGCTTTACAATGTTGTATTGGTTTCTGCTGGACAGCAACACGAATCAGCTGTAAGCATATATCTATCCCCTCCCTCTTGGGCTTCCTTCCCACCCCTCTAAGTTGTCCACTAACCTTGCTTTTCCTCTGACGCGTGGAGTCTGCATATTCTTGCCTTTATCGCCTTGTGTCTTCTGCTGCCTCATTGCCTCGTGCTTCTCTTGTGTGCCTCTGGCCTTCTACCCCATCCCTATCTATCTATCTTGTTCTTGCATAGTTACTAAGTCATGTCTGACTTTTTGCGACCCCATGGACTGTGGCTAACCAGCTCCTTCTGTCCATGGGATTTCCCAGGCAAGAATACTGGAGAGGATCGCCATTTCCTTCTCCAGCGAAATCTTCCTGACCCAGATTGCATCCCCTGCCTGCATCTCCTGCTTGGCAGGCAGATTCTTTACCACTGAGCCACCTGGGAAGCCCCAGCTAACTATCATTTATCTATCTTTCAAGTCAACCTTCCCAAAACAGAAGATCAGATTGGACGGCATCTTAGATCTGGTTCCCTGGAAATGGGCTCTCAGATGGAGATTTGCCTGATGGAATTTTCAGGGAGAACATTGAAGATTAGCATCACAGAGAATCTAAGAAAAGAGGACAGGACAGAGGAGAAGTTGAACCGTAATGCAGTCTTAATGTAATGGAGCAGGACCCTATGGGACCTTCCTGGGACAGACCCCTCCCCCATATCATCTGCTTTAGCTCCTCTCTGATGTCCCTAGATAACAGTATCTGCTACACATCCTGAGTTGTTTTACAGATATGAAACAAATGGGCGATGTTAGCTACTTAATGAACATGGGTGCATAGCCCCCAGGTGTACGGGAGCCTAAGGATTGGTAGTGCTAACCCCTGTGACACTCCCTGTGACCTTGCCATCCACCAAGCAGACACTTGTGCTCAAGCTGATCGCACACCTGTGATTCTCTCTCCCTCACTTGGCCTTTAAAAATGCTTTATAATAGACAACTAGAATAGAATAGCAAGGAGAGATAAGAAAGCCATCCTCAGTGATCAGTGCAAAGAAATAAAGGAAAACAATAGAATGGGAAAGACTAGAGATCTCTTCAAGAAAATTAGACATACCGAGGGAACATTTCATGCAAACCTGGACACAATATAGGACAGAAATGGTATGGACCTAACAGAAGCAGAAGATATTAAGAAGAGGTGGCAAGAATACACACAAGAACTATTCAAAAAAGATCTTCATGACCCAGATAACCATGACGGTGTGATCACTCAACTAGAGCCAGACATCCTGGAGTGCAAAGTCAAGTGAGCCTTAGGAGGCATCATGACGAACAAAGCTAGTAGAGGTGATAGAATTCCAGTTGAGCTATTTCAAATCCTGAAAGATGATGCTGTGAAAGTGCTGCACTCAATATGCCAGCAAATTTGGAAAACTCAGCAGTGGCCACAGGACTGGAAAAGGTCNCCAGGATTTGAAACAGCTCAACGGGAATTCCATCACCTCCACTAGCTTTGTTCTTAGTGATGCTTTCTAAGGCCCACTTGACTTCACATTCCAAGATGTCTGGCTCTAGATTAGTGATCACATCATTAAAATTTTTTTTAATATATATATATATTTTACTTTACAATACTGTATTGGTTTTGCCATACATTGATATGAATCTGCCACGGGTGTACATGACTTCCCAATCCTGAACCCCTCTCCCACCACCCTCCCCATATCATCTCTCTGGGTCATCCCAGTGCACCAGCCCCAAGCATCCTGTATCCTGTGCTGAACCTAGACTGGCGATTGGTTTCTTACATGATAGTATACATGTTTCAAATTCCGTTGTGAGCTTATCCCAGAGAAATGCAGAGTTGCTAAATGGAATGGCCCAATAATCAAAGAATTCCTCCTCAGACTGGGCCTGTGGTCACAGAATCAGATTGAGAAGAGAGGCAGATAAGAACACTTCTGTTGCAGCAGGCCTGTGCTTTTTCCAGTGCCAGAGTAAGTTAGGAGAGCCTGAAGGTAGATGAAACCTAAGTACCTGGGAAAATGAGCTGCTTGAGCTGAGTGCTTCAAACTCAGGCAGCGTTTGTGTCCTACCTGTTCAAACTAGTCTCACCAGGGAATTGCAGTGTCTAGTTGTACGGTCTGGTGCCAAGTTTCAGTAAATAAGTAATACTATTAAACATGAAATATAATGTTCATGGGATCCTAAATGCTTAATGAAAATCAAATTCATGAAAGAAAAAACTAACTTCTATGCTTGCTTACTTCCTGAAACCAAGGTCTAGATAGTATTGTACACTAGCTAAGTTGTGTCCAACTCTTTGCGACCCCATGGATGACAGGCTACTCTGTCCTTCTTTGTCTCCCGGACTTTGCTCAAACTCATGTCCACTGAGTTGTTGATGCCATCCAACCAAGTCATCCTCTGTTGCCCCCTTCTCCTGCCCTCAATCTTTCCCAACATCAGGATCTTTTCCAATGAGTCGGCTCTTTGTATCAGGTGGCCAAAGTGTTGGAGCTTCAGCTTCTGCATCAGTCCTTCCAATGAATATTCAGAGTTGGTTTCCTTTAGGATTGATTGGTTTGATCTCCTTGCTGTCCAAGGGATTCTCAAGAGTCTTCTCCAGCACCACAATTGAAAGGCATTAGTTCTTTGGCACTCAGCCTTCTTTATGGTCCAACTTTCACATCCGTACATGACTACTGGAAAAACTATTATGTGTGTGTGTGTGTGTGTGTGTTTAAAAAAAAAATCTCTATGTATAGGAATTTGCAAATTGATATAAACATACATTATTTCCAAGGAGAATTCTCCCTTTCTCACTGGAGGAAAAAGATTAGAGCCATCCAAGCAAGGCAACCCCTTCAAAGTAACTTGAACACAAACGATGTAGGTTATCTCTGCTTTTTAATATGCTGTCTAGGTTTGTCATAGCTTTTCTTTCAAGGAGCAAGTATCTTTTCATTTCATGGCTGCAGTCACAGTCTGCAGTGATTTTGGAGCCCAAGAAAATAAAATCTGCTGTTGTTTTCACTTTTCCCCCGTCATATAGGTGTGTATTAATAAAAACGTCCACATGACTAGCTCCCAGATTTGAAAGGAAACTGAATGGTCTAAAGCAAATCCCCTTGGTCAGTTCTAGGTGCTTGGCATCCAGAAAATTAGTTAACCTCACTGGCTCACGTAGTGTTTGTGACGTTGGAAGCAAAGAATGTGAGTGATTTAGTTTGTTCTTTATAAACATTTATTAACATTTATCCAAAGGCCAGGAAGTCTTTCATATGTAAAAACCTGATGGTACTGGAATGAAAGAAGCTTTTGTGCAAGGAAGGAAACTATAAGCATAGTGAAAAGACAGCCTTCAGAATGGGAGAAAATAATAGCAAATGAAACAACTGAAAAAGAATTAATCTCAAAAATATACAGGCAGCTCCTGCAGCTCAATTCCAGAAAAATAAAGGACTGCCCCCCCAAAAAAATGGGCCAAAGAACTAAACAGACATTTCTCCAAAGAAGACATATAGATGGGTTACAAACACATGAAAAGATGCTCAACATCATTCATTATCAGAGAAATACAAATCAAAACCACAATGAGGTACCATCTCACACCAGTCAGAATGGCTGCGATCCAAAAGTCTACAAACAATAAATGCTGGAGAGGGTGTGGAGAAAAGGGAACCCTCTTACACTGTTGGTGGGAATGCAAACTAGTACAGCCACTATGGAGAACAGTGTGGAGATTCCTTAANTGAGGTACCATCTCACACCAGTCAGAATGGCTGCGATCCAAAAGTCTACAAAAAATAAATGAGGGAGAGGGTGTGGAGAAAAGGGAACCCTCTTACACTGTTGGTGGGAATGCAAACTAGTACAGCCACTATGGAGAACAGTGTGGAAATTCCTTAAAAAACTGGAAATAGAACTGCCTTATGACCCAGCAATCCCACTGCTGGGCATACACCCCGAGGAAACCAGAATTGAAAGAGACACGCGTACCCCAATGTTCATCACAGCACTGTTTATAATAGCCGGGACATGGAAGCAACCTAGATGTCCATCAGCAGATGAATGGATAAGAAAGCTGTGGTACATATACACAATGGAATGTTACTCAGCCATTAAAAAAAATGCATTTGAATTAGTTCTGATGAGGTGGGTGAAACTGGGGCCAATTATACAGAGTGAAGTAAGTCAGAAAGAAAAACACTAATACAGTATACTAACACATATATATGGAATTTAGAAAGATGATAATGATAACCCTGTATGCAAGACAGCAAAAGAGACACAGATGTATAGAACAGTCTTTTGGACTCTATGGGAGAAGGCAAGGGTGGAATGATCTGAGAGAATAGCATTGAAACATGTATATTATATGTGAAACAGATTGCCAGTCCAGGCTTGATCCATGAGGCAGGGTGCTCAGGGCCGGTGCACTGGGATGACCCAGAGGGATGGGATGGGGAGGGAGGTGGGAAGGGAGTTCAAGATGGGGAACACATGTACACCCATGGCTGATTCATGTCAATGTATGGCAAAAACCACTACAATACTGTAAAATAATTAGCCTCCAATTAAAATTAAAAAAAAGAAATAGACACAGTCTTCTCTATTTCCAGGAAGACCACATTCTTGTTTCTATATGTTGGGGCTTCCCTGGTGGCTCAGATGGTAAAGAATCCACCTGCAATGCGGGAGACTTGTATCAAACCAGGATTTGATCCTGAGGTTGAGAAAATCCCCTGGAGGAGGGCATGACAACCTAGTCCAGTATTCTTGCCTGGAGAATCCCCATGGACAGAAGAGCCAGGTGGGCTACAGTCCATGGGGTCGCAAAGAGTTGGACCCAACTGTGTGACTAAGGACAGCATGCCTCGCTAGCAGATGTGGTCATGGGGAGTATTTGCTTGGAGCAGAACCAGACAGAAAGCTGACAACCTTTCACATAGGTCTATTCAGGCCACTAAGGTTACTCACCGCCGAAGAGGCAGTCCTGTAAGTGCCATCATCTTATTACAGTTTTTATGTCATTTTATAGCTTCAGGGGCTTTTCAGGTGTCCTTATTTCATATTCATCACCACTTCCCCAGATGACATTTAGCAAGCTTTAAAAAACAATTGAAGGAGAATTGACCCAGAACAGTATGTCAGTTCCAGGTGCACAACATAGTGATTCAGTCTTTCTGTGCATTACAAAATGATCGCCGTGATAAGTCTAGTTACCACCCGCCACCCCACAAACTCACTACAGCATGACTGTTTACCTGTGCTGGGTGCTACGTCTCCCTGACTCATTTATTTTATGACTGGAAATTTATGCTCCATCTATTCCCTTCTCCCCCATCTCCCTCCCCTCTGGAAACCACTCGTTTGTTCTTGTATCTATGTCTGTTACTGTTTTGCTGTGCTGTTCATTTATTTTGTTTTTAGATTCCACATGTAAGTGAAACCATATGGTACTCTGCTTTCTCTGCCTGACTTATTTCACTTAGCTTAATACACTCTAGGTCCATACATGTTGTTGCAAATGGTGAGGTTTCATTCTTTTTTTTTTTTTCTTTTTTAATGACAATATTCCAGTGTATCTGTGTGTATACCATCTTTTTTATCCATTCATCTATCAATGGGCACTCAGGTTGCTTCCATATCTTGGCTAGTAAATAAAGCTGCAGTGGGGTGTGTATGTCTTTTCTAGAGTTTTT
>SJYX01014875.1:360930-403435 GCA_006410675.1 Oreotragus oreotragus | reverse complement strand
AAGTTCATGGTTCACATACTATTGAAGCCTGGCTTGCAGAATTTTGAGGATTTCTTTGCTAGTGTGTGAGATGAGTGTAATTGTGTGGTAGTTTGAACATTCTTTGGCATTGCTTGTCTTTGGGATTGGAATGAGAACTGATATTTTTGAGTCCTGTGGCGACTGCTGGGTTTTCCAAACTTGCTGGCATATTGAGTGCAGCACTTTAACAGCATTATCTTTTAGGATTTGAAATAGCTCAGCTGGAATTCCATCACCTCCACCAGCTTTGTTCGTAGTGATGCTTCCTAAGGCCCACTTGACTTTGCATTCCAGAATGTTTGGCTCTAGGTGAGTGACCACACCATCATGGTTATCTGGGTCATGAAGATCTTTTTTGTATAGTTCTTCTGTGTATTCTTGCCACCTTCTTAATATCTTCTGCTTCTGTTAGGTCCATACCATTTCTGTCCTTTATTGTGCCCATCTTTGCATGAAATGTTCCCTTGGTATCTCTAATTTTCTTGAAGAGCTCTGTAGTATTTTTTCCCATTCTATTATTTTCCTCTATTTCTTTGCACTGTTTACTTAAGAAGGCTTTCTTATCTCTCCTTGTTATTCTTTGAAACTCTGCATTCAGTTGGGTATATTTTTCCCTTTCTTCTTTGCCTTTCCCTTCTCTTTTCTCAGCTATTTGTAAGGCCTCCTCAGACAACCGTTTTGCCTTTTTGCATTTCCTTTTCTTGGGGATGGTCTTGATTACTGCCTCCTGTACAATGTCATGAACCTCTGTCCATAGTTCTTCATGTACTCTGTCTATCAGATCTAATCCCTTGAATATATTTGTCACTTCCACTCTATAATCAAGGGGTTTGATTTAGGTCATGCCTGGATTTTCTAGTGGTTTTCCCTTCTTTTTTCAATTTAAGTCTGAATTTTGCAATAAGGAGTATTTTGCAAGCTGGATTTAGAAAGGGCAGAGGAACCGAAGATCAAATTGCCAACATCTGTTGGATCATCGAAAAAGCAAGAGAATTCTAGAAAAACATCTACTTCTGCTTTATTGAGTATGCCAAAGCCTTTGACTGCATGGATCACAACAAACTGTGGAAAATTCTTAAAGAGATGGGAATACCAGAACACCTTACCTGCCTCCTGAGAAATCTGTATGCAAGTCAAGTAGGAACAGTTAGAACTGGACATGGAACAACAGACTGGTTCCAAATCAGGAAAGGAGTTCATTAAGACTGTATATTGTTACCCTGCTTATTTAACTTACATGCAGAGTACATCATGCGAAATGCCAGGCTGGATGAAGCACAAGCTGGAATCAAGATCGCTGGGAGAAATCTCAGTAATAATACCAGAACACCTTACCTGCCTCCTGAGAAATCTGTATGCAAGTCAAGTAGGAACAGTTAGAACTGGACATGGAACAACAGACTGGTTCCAAATCAGGAAAGGAGTTCATTAAGACTGTATATTGTCACCCTGCTTATTTAACTTACATGCAGAGTACATCATGCGAAATGCCAGGCTGGATGAAGCACAAGCTGGAATCAAGATCGCTGGGAGAAATCTCAGTAACCTCAGATACGCAGATGACACCACTCTATGGCAGAAAGCGAAGAACTAAAGAACCTCTTGATGAAAGTGAAAGAGGACAGTGAAAAAGTTGGCTTAAAACTCAACATTCAGAAAATGAAGATCATGGCTTCCGATCCCATTACTTCATGGCAAATAAATGGGGAAACAACGGAAACGATGAGAAACTTTATTTTGGGGGGCTCCAAAATCACTGCAGATGGTGACTGCACGTATAAAATGAAAAGACGCTTGCTTCTTGGAAGAAAAGTTATGACCAACCTAGATAGCATATTAAAAAGCAGAGACATTACTTTGCCAACCAAGGTCTGTTTAGTCAAAGCTATTGTTTTTCCAGTAGTCATGTATGGATGTGAAAGTTGGACTATTTAGAAGCCTGAGTGCCAAAGAATTGATGCTTTTGAACTATGGTTTTGGAGAAGACTCTTGAGAGTCCCTTGGACTGTAAGGAGATCCAACCAGGTCCATCCTAAAGGAAATCAGTCCTGAATATTCATTGAAAGGACCCATGCTGAAGCTGAAACTCCAAACTTTGACCACCTGATGTGAAGAATTGATTCATTTAAAAAGACCCTGATGCTGGGAAAGACTGAAGGCAGGTGGGAGGAGAAGGGGATCACAGAGGATGAGACAGTTGGATGGCATCACTGACTCAATGGACATGAGTTTGAGTAAGCTCCGGCAGTTGGTGATAGACAGGGAAGCCTGGCGTGCTGCAGTCCATGGGGTCACAAAGCGTCAGACACGACTGAATGACCGAACTGAACTGAACTGAACTGAACTGAGTGCTGCCCCTGTGCGGGCTGTATGGGCCCATCTGCTGTGGTGTGGCTGACTACTGTTGGCCCACGGGTAGATAGGGCTGGGTCCTGGTCTGGTTGGCTGCCAGGCCCTGCCTCGTACATAAGCTGCTGGCCTGCTGTTGGGTAGGGTAGGGTCATGGCTTTGCTGGCTGCACATCCCAGGGAAGCCTGGGGCTGGGGCTGGCCTATTGGTGGACAGGACTGGGTTCAGAGGTAAGGGGGCTATGCAGTCTAGGGCTTTCATGACTGGTTCTGACCCAGCTGGTGGGCAGGTAAGCCCTGGCGCTAACAGGGTGGAGAGAGGACTCCAGAATGGTACTTTGCAGGGTCAGGGTCCTTGTGGTAGGACAAGCTTCTCAAATGGCTGCTGTTAGTACTCATGTCCCAAGGGGAATCCCATTTGCCTCCTCCCACTCTGGGAGGCTCAGAAGGGGTCTGATCAGGCTCCTTTCAGACTACTACCTCTGTGTTAGGTCTTTGAGCATATGAGATATTCATGTGAGCCCTGAAGAGTGGAGCTCGTTTCCTACAACCCTCTGACTCTCCCAAAAGCCAGGTGTTCTGGGGACTTGTCTTCCTATTGCAGGACTCTGAGCTGCGGGGCCCAATGTGGGGCTCAAAACCCTCTTTTGAGAAAACCTCTGCAATTGGGATTACCCTCCTGTTTGTGGGTTGCCTGGCTAGGGATGTGGACCTTGACTATACCTCATCTCTACCCCTCCTGCCCGTCTCAGTGTGGTTCCTTCCGTATGTCTTTGGTTGCAGAGAATCTTTTCTGCTGGTCTTCAGGTTGTTTTCACCAGTAGTTGCTCTGTAAATAGCTGTAATTTTGCTGTGCACATGGGAGGAAGTGAACCTAGGGTCTTCCCACTCTGCTATCTTCCTCTGAAGCTAGCAAAGTTTTAACCTTCATTTAGGCTCCATGCAGAAATGGAAGAGTCTAGTTCTGATCGGAGCCAGGCATGTTCTTTCCTTACCTGACTAAACCCTTTTTCTAGAGACTACAACTTGACATAGATGGATTCCCACCCAATTTAATTATCTGTCCCTCAAATGGAGAAATGAATCGATTGCTCAGAAAGGTTTACAGTTGCTTCTTAGGCCAAATTCATCTCATTTTTGGATACCGGTTTTCATATTATTTGTTCTTTGAAACTAATATTGAAAGTACAAGGAAAAAGATCAGGAGTCTTAAGGAAGCTCAGTCCCCTCAAAAAGTCCATAGACTGTGTTATTATTTTTTTTAATAAATCCATTTGGGCAGTAAGATCATACAGTCACAAGCCTACAAAACAGACTTGCCTTAAGTTGAATTTCATGTTCACATTAAAGAAAACAGTGTGGGAGGAAAGCATCAATATCATATACTACTCATTGTTCATACGGAAGGATGTAAAAATCCACTTGAAATCCTCTCTTAAGGATTCCTAAGAGTTAAACAACAATGACAACAAAGGATGTGTATGGTGACCCAGAGCTTATTTGCTTCTTTTATTAAGATTGCTAGTCAGATTCTGCTCATGGGGAGGAATTTGAGCCCAGATGGAGACTGAGACTGTGTTTATTCCCCCTGTTTTTTTATCAACAAAATTAGTCACTTTTATTTAAAAGAAACATTACAAATAAGTATGCAAAATTGAATTTCATGATTAAATACACAAAAAGTAACATGAAATCCACGTACAAGCTTAGTTGGTTACATGACAGTAAAAGAACTGGCAAAAGTGAGAACTTACTGCAGCTTTTAAATGTTTGCAACCTAAAATCAAAACCACAGAATTAAGTTTTTTAAGGGAATTTGAGAAAATTAAATATGTACCTTACGTAGTATTAAGAAAATAGAGCTCATGCCTATTTTAGTTACCAAAGGTAACTAAATTTTGGGGGAGATGCAAGTGGAAATCACCCAGTATTTCATTTCTAGTGAGTATTTCTTTCTCCTTGTTATTTAGTTTTCTTTACTCCAGGAAGGCTTCAGGATTTACACAGCATTGTATTCTATTCAGCAGCCACTTGGCTTTGATTGTGCAGTCAGTACTCTGCCTTCATTTTTCTTCTGTCAGTAAACTCTGCCTCTCTGGAATAACTGTGTGGCAAACAAACTGGGTCACATATGCTTGTCTGCAAAGCCAACGGCGTATCACATCCTCCATGCAGCGTTATACAGATCAAGCGTGTCAGAGCCCCAGCATTATCATGTAGCTGTTGTCCTTATTTCTTTGTTGAGAAAGACATGGTTTAATTTCCCCATGGGCAGCTTTAACCCTTAAATGGAAATTTGCTCCAGCCTTGAAAATGAGGAAGTGTGCCACGGGAGAGATGCAGCTGGCTCACTCACCGCTCTTCTCTCCTGAAGTAGCCAGCAGAACCATGCAAAGCCAAGCAATCTGGAAAATTTTTTCACACTTCCCTGACAGCTGACCATCTCGGCTTGACTGCCCAACTAGGCATCCACTTAATAAATAGCGTTTTAACAAGTCTAGTGCTGGTGGGGAGGCAGACCGGAAAGTGTGATTATCTCTGTTGTTTGAAAGGGCGACCCTAAGGGCTAGAGTCCTTGTTTAATCTATCGTAAAATAGCACATTCAGATGTTAATCTTTAAATAGGGAATGAATATTGATTGTCATGAAGTTTTGTTCTAGATTAAACCACACAAAGTTCCCTTCACCAGGGATGTTCCATCTGAGTGCCTAACCTGGCAACAACCTTTGATATAACGTTATTCCTCTGTGGACCAGCCATCAACTTGGTGGCAAGACTGTTGCTTGGGACTTCTTCCAGGATGGAGGGGAAAGATTTCTCTTTGGAATAGATACATGTTCTCGGATATGGATCTGCCTTCCTTGTCCGTGTTTCTGCCTTACTCACCATCATGGTGACTTCACTGTGTGCCACATTGCTTCTGCTCAAGAACTCATTTCATAATACAGGATTTCAGCAGAGGGCTAGTGCCCACAGAATCCACTGGTTTTTTCTTTCTTTTTTTTTTTTTTGCCACATACTCCATCACTCAGAAGCTGCTGGCTTAATAAGATAGAGCATGGCCTCGTCAAGCGCCTCTTAGGCTACCAGTTAGAAGAGACACCCTGAAAGCATAGAGTTCTATCTTACAGGATGAAGAAAGAAACCAGCATATGTGTGCCTCTCCTGTAGGCACAGGCCCAAGAGTCAAGGCTGGAGTCAAGTGTGTCTCCTTTCAATATTTTCAACACGAGTTAATTGTTTTTTGGCTGCACTGAGCCTTCGGTGCCGTGTGTGGACATTCTCTAGTTGTAGCGAGCCGCGGCTGCTCTTTGTTGCGGCGCTGGGGCTCCTCACTGCGGTGGCCTCTCTTCGCGGGGAGAGAAGCATGGCTTAGTTGCCATGCAGCATGTGGTTACTGGACTAGGGACCGAACCTATGTCCCCTGCACTGGCAGGCAGGTTCCTAATCACTGGACCCCCAAGGAAGTCTTCCTTTCACTATTACTATTTAATAATCATCTACTTGTGGGGATTCTTGCCCCCTAACCCTGCAATTTTAAACTCTGCTGGTTTGGAGCAGACAAGTGTTTGTCCTAATGGACAAATGTTTCTATTGAATTGGAAGCTAAGACTGCCAAATATCTATCCTAACGGACAAATGTTTCTATTGGATTGGAAGCCAAGACTGCCAAATATCTATCTTGGTTTGTTCTTGCCATTGAGCCAATACACAACCACCACCACTACCAACAAAAGGTGGTGGGGAGAAGAAAGAGAGAGAAAGACTCTGGGAATTCAGACCTTTCAGGAATAAAGATTTGAGTCACCTGACCAGGTAAAGAATTCTGATCAGCTGAGGTTCTTTCTGAGGTCAAAGAAAAGATGTAAAGGGTAGTGGAAGATGGAAGAAGATTATGAATTTGTTTTTGTGATTAGTTACAAAAATGAAGGCTACTGCAGCTATGTGTATTATCTTGTTTCCTGTGTGTATGTGTGTGTGTGTTTGTATGACTTGTATTAATATTTGTTATAGTAACAGTTTTTTTTTCTTTTTCCTACCCCTTAATATTTTACACTGTTTTGTTGGAAGCTAACTTTACAATTTAGTCACTAGAGAGCAGAATATTCAGATGGCACTATGACCAAATTTGAGGGATAATGAAAAATAATTTTATTTATTTTAAATTAAAACTCTTTGGGGAGCTTTGAATTATTTTCCTCATCCTTGGTCCAGTAACATACAGAAATGTCTCCTGGCGTTACAAGACTTGGGGACAGGGCCAGATACCAGGGAGAGAGAAGGAGGTTGCTGGCGGTGCTAGAGCCCTGGGGAAGGAGCCACTCCTTCCTGGGCGGGGGGAGTTGGGACAGGTGCAGGTGTGGGATTGCCTCAGCTGCTTCAGGTAGCTGGCTGCCTTCTTCACACTCTCCCTGAGATCAGAGGATGGGGCACTGGGATCTCCCTGAATCAGCGTGTGCATGCCATCCTGGTAACCCCGCAGAGCTGCAGGCTTGCCTTCTCCTTCTGCAGCCCTGGGTGAGCAGCTCTGAAGCTTAGCTGAGATCAGCACGGGTGGGCCTTTGCTTCTTTCCCTCACCTTGACCTCCTGTTTCCCAAGACCCCGATTCAGGCTGTATGACTCTGTCCACATCGATGCCAACTTACCGATGCGGGCAGGCGCGAGGCCTGCATCTTCTTCCTTGGAAAAGCGGTCCAAGAGGGCAAGTTCAGCCTCACTGAGGGGGCCTCGGCAGGCGCAGTGGATGCCTCCTCGGTGCTCCCACAGTTAAGGTGGGCAGAGCTGGATAGTGAGGGTGTGGGGCGGGGGATGGTCCCTTGGCACTTTCAACACCTCAAGACCCCTGCTCTTTTGCAGCCCTCTTCTCTGAGAGTTGCTGGTGCAACCAGGACTCAACAAGGACCGGAGCCCAGGCTCATCAAGGGGACCGTGTGGGGATCAGAGAAGGTGGCAGGATGCACAGGTCCCTGGACACTTCAGAGGACTGTCGCCTCCCCACTCCAGAAGAACTGGTTGAATTGGGAGCTGTCATTGAGCACAGACACGTGCACTGTTGAGCATATCGAGTTCTTAGCCCGTTGCTGAGGCACCTCAACTACTGAGGCTTTGAACCACCAAACACCTGTGCGTGGGGAGGGTCGGGGCTGGCAGGAGGGAAGTGAGGAACTCATGGAGGAGGTGGAGGAGGCTGGGCGGAGGAGGTAGTCTGGATCTCCAAGTAGCTTGTGGAAGTTGCTGTATCACAGAAGTGGATACAACCCGTGTCAGGACTTGGCATCTCATCATTTTCAGGTAAGGATGAGACTGCCTTCTTTTGCATGAAGTAGAGTTGCGTCGTATTAGAGACAAAGTTGTGTTTCTTATGTGAGAGTTCAAATGTCTATAGAAGGGATGTGTATGGATGATGCATAGCCCGAGGGGTGCCTCATAGCCATTATTAAGGGATTCTTTCTTAGCTTAAAGCCCTTCCTTCACACTCTGCTTTGTGCTGCTAAACTTGCAACTTTTCAAACCACATTTCTGTTTTGCCAGCTGCTCCCTGTTAGATTCTGCTAACATAGGGCTCTAGGAGAGCCTGTGAGGCTGGACAGGAAGAAGGGATTGTGCCTCATTCCGGTTTCTTAACTTCTTCCTCTTACAGTGAGTGTTATCTTATTCTCATGGCTTTGGCTTGGCACTGGCAATTTTTTCTGGAGCAGCAGGTGGATCCAGTTTGCAGTTTATCCAGCATTTGCAGAACCGGCCTCATTATGCCTCTTCTGACACATTACTGCCCCCTGACGTGCCCCTTCTGCAGAAGGCTGAATTTCAGCTCCACCCAGCCTGTCCCCAGCTTCTAAGCTCAGATAGTTTCAGCCACCTGACTCTTGTTCTCTCCAAACCTAGGTTTGCTATTTCCATGCTGTCTTTGTGTTCTGATTCCCTTTACTGTCACTGTTACTGAACCAAACTTGGGTCCACTTGCCTGCTGCAGTAAAGTCAATGTACTGATGAACCAGGTCGTGGTGAAGGAAAGTGCAGCTTTTATTGCACCAAGCAAGCCGTCCAGGCAACTAATACTTAAAAGGCCCAAAGTCCTTAAAGGCTTTCAGGGAAAGGTTTTTAAAAACGGTGAAGGAGGGGGTTGTGAGGTGTGTGATCAGCTCACGGACATTCTTTTGATTGGCTGGTGGTGAGGTAATTGAGAGTCAGCATCATCAACCTTCTGGTTCCAACGGGTTGGGATTCTACTGTGCTTGTGGGCAGATTACAGTTAACTTCTTCCACTTGGTGGTGTTTTCAGGATCTGCAAAACAGCTCAAAGGACATGGTTCAGAATTTTATCTGTAGCCCTTGAGGAGGAACAAAAGGTCCTTGACTTTGCTTAATAGCTAAACTTTTATTTCATCTTGCTTGACTGCTTTCCCTTCCTTCTGCATTTTCTCAGTTCTCCGATTAAATTTACTCTTTGGAACTCAGGGAATGCCTATGAGGTTAAGGTTTTTCTACAGACAAGAGACAGGCAGAGGACATGGGGAGGTTGGAGTTTGTTCTGAGAAGGCTTCATAGGACCCTGCTCGGTTACATCATCATGTTAACAATTCTTTTGAAGTATAGTGGATTTACAATGTGTTAATTTCTGTTGTACAGCAAAGTGGTTGTTATACATGTATATAATTTTTTTTTAATATTCTCTTCCATTATGGCTTATCATAGGACACTGAATATAACTCTCTGTGCTATACAGTAGCATCTTGGTTTTTATCCATTCCATACATAATAGCTTGCATCCACTACCCCCAGCCTCCCACTCCATCCCTCCCCCTACCTCCTCCCTCTTGGCAGCTGCTAGGCTCTTCTCTGTATTTGTAATTCTGTTTTTGTTTCACAGATAGTTCACTTTGTATCCCATTTTGTGATATTGTGATATTGTGTGGTATTTGTCTTTTTCTGACGTCACCTAGTATGATACTCTTTAGTTGCATCCGTGTTGCCGCAGGTGGCATTATCTCATTCTTGTTTACGGCTCAGTAGCAGTCCGTTGTGTATATGCACCCCATCTTTATCCATTCATCTGTTGATGGACGTTTAGGTTGTTTCCATGTTTTGACTATGAACACAGGAGTGCATGTATCATTTTGATTACAGTTTCATCTGGATATATGCCTAGGAGTGGGACTGCTGGATTATATGGTAGCTCTATTTTACAGGAACCTCCATGCTGTTTTCCATAGTTGTTGTACCAACTTACATTCCCAGCAACAGTGCTGAAGAGTTCCCTTTGCTCCACATCCTCTCCAGCATTTATTTGTGGAATTCTTAATGACGGCCATCCTGACTGGTGTGAGCTGGTACCTCACAGTAGCATTCCTTTGCATTTCTCTAATACTCAGCAATACTGAGCATCTTTTCACGTGCCTTCTGACCATTTTTATTTCTTTTTGCAGAAATGCCTATTTAGATTTTCTGCTCGTTTTTGAATTGGGCTGCTTGTTTGTTGTTGTTGTTGAGTTGTATAAGCTGTGTATATTTTGGAAATTAAGCCCTTGTCAGTCACATCATTTGCGAATATTTTCTCCTGTTCTGTAAGTTGTCTTTTCATTTTGTTTATAGTTTCCCTTGCTGTGCAAAAGCTGGTAAGTTTGATTAGGTCCCATTTGCTTATTTTTTTGGTTTTATTTCTATTGCCTTGGGAGACAATCTAAGAAAACATTGCTATGATTTACGTCAGAGAATGTTTTGCTTATGATCTCTTCTAGGAGTTTTATGGTATCGTGCTTATGTTCAAATCTTTAAGCCATTTTGAGTTTATTTTTATATACGATGTGGGGGTGTGTTCAAGTTAACAGTTCTTTCTACCTATTTCACAGTACTTGAGATCAAATTTCTCTGGTGTGGGAATTCCATTTCCACTCAAGACGGAGTAACATGGCTAGATTTGCTGTCTCTGTGTGTCAAAAGTTCAGCAACAACTGAAGTCAAATCAGTGACCCACTGAAGTGGTAATTAGTAGAAGGTGATTGTGCACACACCAAAAAGACAGCCCATGAACTGGGAGCCCTCAAACCAAACATGGGATGAGGCTCAAGCTATGAGGCTCGTGTGTATTGTTATGGAGCAGCTTACATAGCGGAGGCACTAACTGTTTAATTTTCAGTTATTGGTTATCATATTAGGATTTCCCTAACCGAGAGGGAAGATTGGTCGGGATATATACCTCATATCAACCTTGGGAAACACTTCAAGTGTTGGTTATGATTTCCAGAAGCATGAAGAAGGAATGACCCAGGTCAACGGAGGCTTATAAAATAAACCACACTGAGTTTTTCTTTTATGTCCAAACTGGTTTTGTCTACTCAGGGAATTTTCAGAGAATCTCCATTTGATTTTGATTTTACCATCCCAATGAAGAAAATCCAGAAAAATGTATAAACAGTGGTTTTCAAGATGCTGGAGATTAGGTACTGAAGGAGTTAACCCTGAGAAGAGAGACAACGGAGACTGCTCCCGCAGACTTCCTGGAGAGAACGTTCAGGTTGCAGCAGGGGAGCCCAGGCAGAACGAGGGTTGCAGAAATGGAGGGAGGAGGAAAATCCAGGTGGCTAGAGTTGGCAGAGCAGAGCCCTGGCAAGGAGAGAAGCTTTGAGAGACATAAAGAGAATGAAAAGACAAGCCACAGTCTGGGAGAAAATATTTGCAAATCACATGTGTGATGAAGGACTTCTATCTAGACTATATAATGAATCCTCAAAACTTAATAATAAGTAAACATCCCAATTTTAGTTGGCAGAGCAGAGCCCTGGCAAGGAGAGAAGCTTTGAGAGACATAAAGAGAATGAAAAGACAAGCCACAGTCTGGGAGAAAATATTTGCAAATCACATGTGTGATGAAGGACTTCTATCTAGACTATATAATGAACCCTCAAAACTTAATAATAAGTAAACATCCCAATTAAAAAAATGGATAGAAGACTTCTGATCAAAGAAGGTATACAAACAATGTCAAATGGCACAAGAAAAAATACTCAGCATCAGTAATCATTAAGGAAATGCAAATTAGAGCAACCATGAAATACCACAACACAGTAGAAAGTCTAAAATTTCAAAGACTGATCATGCCAAATGCTGGTGAAGATGCAGAGGGGCTGGCACTCTCATGCCTTGCTGATGCTGATGTTCAGCGGCACATTTGGGAGAAAGTTTGACACTTTCTTAACAAGTTAAACATATACATGCCATATGACCCAGCCATTCCCTCCTAGGTGTTTACCCAGAAGTGAATGGGTGTATCTATACAGAGGCCTGGCGTGCTACGATTCATGGGGTCGCAAAGAGTCGGACACGACTGAGCGACTGAACTGAATACAGAGGCTTATAGAAATGTTCTTAGCAGCTTTATTTGTAATAAATAAAAATTAGAAACAACCTGCATGTTCATCCACAGGCTGATGAGTAAACAATTTGTGTTATATATATATTTCATTATATGTATGTTATATATATGTATCAAAAATATATATCTCAAAGAGAGATATATATATATGGATTTCATTATATGTATAAATATATATTCACACATACAGTGAAATAATATTAAGTAATAAGATATATATAGTATTTCACTTTACTTATACATACAGTGAAATACTATTAAATAATAAAAGGAAATGAGTTACTGAAACATGCAAAAAGTAGATAAATCTTATAAGGATTACTTGAATAAAAGAATCCAGACAAAAAAGTACAGACTCTAGGGTTCCACTTATATAAAATTCTAGAAAATACAGTAATATATAGAGACAGAAACCAGATCTGTGGTTGCCTGGGGAGGAGGCTGTGGAGAGGGGCATAGAGAGTGCTCCCAGAGAAATTACTTGTGGGGGTGATAGATATGTTTCTTGATTCTGTGATGGTTTCACAGGTATATACTTAAAACATGTACTTTAAACATGTATAGTTTACTATATACATACATTATATCTCAATAAAGATGTTAAAAACTGGAAACACTATTTACAATAGCTAGGACATGGAAGCAACCTAGACGTCCATCGACAGATGAATGGGTAAAGCTTTGGTACATATATACAATGGAATGCTATTCAGCCATAAAATGGTACACATGTGAGTCAGTTCTAATGAGGTGGATGGACCTAGAGCCTTTTATACAGAGTGAAGTAGGTCATAGGAAAACAAATATTGTATATTAATACATATATATGGAATCTAGAAGGACAGTACTGATGAACCTGTTCGCAATTAGCAGTTGAGATGCAGACACAGAGAAGAGACTGACAGACAAGGGTGGGGGAGAAGAGGGAGAGATGAGTGGAGAGCTGCATGGAAGCATACACTCCAGCATATGTAATCGAGAGCCAAGGAGAATTTGCTGTATGACTCAGGGAATGCAAACTGGGGCTCTGTAAGAACCTGGAGTGGTGGGAATGGGCGGGAGGTGGGAGGAAGGTTCAAGAGGGAGGGGACATATGTACACCTATGGTTAATTCATGTTGATGTATGACAGAAATCAAACCAATATTATAAAGCAATCATCAATCAATTAAAAATAAATATTAAAAACCTGAAGCACTGTTAGGGTGCTGCTCTTAGACAAAATTGCACAAACGTTCCTGTGGCAGCCAGCAAAACTGTTACTCTCCTACTACTGCCTTGAAGGCATCTGAAAGGTTGCTTTCATCCAGGGGCAAGCAATGCCTAGTGTCAGGTCCTGGGGAAGATTTCTGTTAGTTCCTACTGTGGCCCATGGATGTGCAGACAAAAAAGAATAGAGTTCACAGTCATAATCTTTGTATGGAGAAAGGCTGAAGGGGCAATGGAATCATTGCCTGGCCAGGACCAAGAATGAGGGAGGGCAAGAGCCTATAATGCTTGGTTGGGTCCAGAGATTACTGGCTATTCACAATTCCACCACTGTAATAAAACAAGTATTCTCATTACTTTGTGTTTCCTTCCAGGGATTTGTCCACAAAGCTGAATGTTTTTATGTAGAAGTTGCCATATAATTTTGCATTCAGCTGTTTTCACTGAACATTAAAACAGCAAATATATCTTGGTGGCTTTAAAAAATATTCTTTGAGGAAGAATTCTTCTCTGTTCTCTACAGGAGACAGAATTAAGACCTAGAACAGCCATTTAGGAGATTAGAAACAGACACTGAAACAGAATTTTGCCTTAGCAAGAGTAACTAAAACCAAAATTTTTTCTTTTTAAAAAATTGAGGTGTAATTGACATATCCCATATATTAGTTTCAAGTATACGACACAGTGATTCGATACTTGTATATATTGCTAAAAGATCACCACAGTAAGTCTAGTTAACATCAGTCACCATACAGAGTTGATGATTTTTTTCTTGTGATGAGAATTTAAGATCTACTCTAGCAACTTATAATTATGCAATACAGTATTATTAACTATAGTCACCATGCTGTATGTACATTACATCCCCATGACTTGTATCATAACTGAAAGTTTCTACCTTTTCATCTCCTTCACCCATTTCAACCACCACTTTCACCCCCCCGACTCTGGCAACGAGAAAACTGCTCTCTGCATCTATGAGCTTGGTTTTGATTTTCAGTATTTTTTAGATTCTGCATATACATGAGATCATAGATATTTGTTTTTCTTTGCCCTTAAGATCCATCCATAATGTCATAAATGGCAAGATTTCATTCTTTTCATGGGTGTGTGTGTGTACACACACCACATATACTACAGTTTCTTTGTCCATTTATCTTATATGGACACTTAGGTTGTTTCCATATTTTGGCTACTGTAAATTATGCTGCAGTGAACATGGGGGTGAATACATCTTTTTGAATTTGTGTTTTCATCTCCTTAATATAAATACCAAGAAGTGGTATTGCTGGATTCTATGAAGGTGAAGTCGCTCAGTCGTGTCCGACTCTTTGCAACCCCGTGGACTGTAACCTACTAGGCTTCTCCGTCCATGGGATTCTCCAGGCAAGAATACTGGAATGGATTGCCATTTCCTTCTCCAGGGGATCTTCCCGACCCAGGGATCGAACCCGGGTCTCCCGCATTGGAGGCAGACGCTTTAACCTCTGAGCCACCAGGGAAGCCCATTGGATTCTATGGTAGTCCTATTTTTAAGTTTTTGAGGAACCTCCATACTGGTTGCATCAACTTACATTCCCAGCATCAGTACACAAGGGTTGGTTCCCTTTCCTCCAAACTCACCAGCATTTATTATTTCTCATCTTTTTGATAACAGACATTCTAACAGATATGAGGTGGTATCTTATTATAGTTTTGATTTGCATTTTCCTGTTTAGTGACATTCAACATCTTTTTATGTGCCTATTGGCCATCTGTACATCTTCCTTAGGAAAATGTCAATTTAGACAATAACTGTTTTCAATCCACCTTTGAGTGAATTTTTGTGTATAAGATAGAGGTATAATTTCACTGTTTTGCATATGGCTGTCTTGTTTTCCGCTCACAATTTATTGAAGATACTGTCCTTTTCCCACTGAATCTTCTTGACTCCTTTGTCATAATTGGCCATGTACGTGTGAATTTATTTCTGGGCTCTCTATTCTGTTCCACTGATCTGTGTGTCTGTTTTTATGCCAGCATCATACTGTTTTGATTACTGTAGCTTTGTAATTTAATCTGAAATCAGGGGGTGTGGTGCCTCCAGTTTTGTGCCCCTCTCTTGGTTGCTTTGTTGGCCATTTGGAGTCTTTTGTAGTTCCATACACATTTTAGGATTGTTATTTTTGTGAAAAATGCTATTGGAATTTTGATAGGGACTGCATTGAATCTGTACATTGTTTTGAGTCAGGCTTAGCATTGGGAAAAAACAAAAGTGCTGGAAATACTAGTGGTCAAAGATGCTCCATTTAATGCCTTTGCTTTTGTTAAGTCAAGAACTGGAAATATCACTATTAGCAAGGACAGGCTTAAAAGAAGTGCATGAGAAGTATTATATCTGAGCTTCTTTGTAAGATCAGGTTATGAATCCCAAATGACAGTATTAACTGTTACAGATGAGTAGAATTCTGACTTTAAAACAATGCTTGAGAGCAGAAGCCACTGGGCTGTCTATAACATGTTAGTGTCTATGTAATAGGTATCCATCCACTCTTTAGATCACCAGAAACAGATAAACAAGGAAAGTATCACCCGAATTGAAATTTTAGGATACATAAATCAAAACAGCATACAACACAATTAACATATAGGTTGGAAAATTTTCAGTCTGACTCTATGAATTTATGTATTAGGGTGAGTTGTAGAAGGCAAGGAAAAAGCATTAAATACTGTGTCTGGTAGGGAATTCTCTGGCAGTCCAGTGATTAGGACTCTATGCTTCCAGTGCAGGGGGCCTGGGTTCAATCCCTGGTTGGGGAACTAAGATCCCTTAAGCCTCATAGCACAGCCCCACCCCCCAAAAAAATGTGTCTGGTAGAAAACAAATTTATGGTTACAAAGGGAAAAGGGATTGGCGAGGAATAAATTAGCAGTTTGGGATTAGCATATATAAACTACTATATATGAAACAGATAAACAATAGGGTCCTACTATATAGTACAGGGAACTATACGCGGTATCTTGTAATAACCTAGAGTGGAAAAGAATATATAAAGGGTGTATATATGTGTGTCTGTATATATATATATCTGAATCACTTTGCTGTACACCAGAAATAAACACACTGTAAATCAGTTGTACTTCAATTTAAAAAAAGAGGAGAGACAGGAATGCATTTATTGTTTGAAAAGATTGCTCTTTCTGCATCTGTATGTATGTGTACAAATAGTTTTTATTTTCTAAATAAATTAGGCTAAATACATAAAAAACTGTATCAGGGATGGTTTTAAAGTACATATGTGAGTAGCTGAGAAATGCCTTGGAGTGTTGGGTATATTTAGGAAAATATCTTCAATATTCACAGAGCTTGAGAGATCAATAATCATGTCTACTTTCCATATGTAAGACTGGTAATTTCTATTCACTTAAATAGTGTTTTTAATCACAGATTCTCTATGTAAGTCTGTTTGAAGATAGGTTCATTTGCGTCATATTTTGGACTCCACATGTAAGTGATATTGTGGTATTTTTCTTCTTCTGAGTTACTTCATTCAGTATGATAATCTCCAGTTGCATCCATGTTGTACAAATAGCATCATTTTTCGTGGCTGAGTAGTAGTCCGTCGTATATATGGACCACATCTTTATCTGTTCATCTGTAGTTGGATGTTTAGGTTGTTTCCATGTCTTGGCTATTGTGAGTGGTGCTGCTACGAACATAGGGGTGCAAGTATCTTTTTGGATTAGAATTTTGTCTGGATATATGCCCAGGAGACAGATTTCTGGATCATATGGTAACTCTAGTGGTTTGAGGAATCTCCATACTGTTTTCCATAGTGACTGCACCAATCTTCATTCCCACCAACAGTGTAGGTTGGATTGCCATTTCCTTCTCCAGGGGATCTTCCCGACCCAGGGATCGAACCCGGGTCTCCCGCATTGGAGGCAGACGCTTTAACCTCTGAGCCACCAGGGAAGCCCATTGGATTCTATGGTAGTCCTATTTTTAAGTTTTTGAGGAACCTCCATACTGGTTGCATCAACTTACATTCCCAGCATCAGTACACAAGGGTTGGTTCCCTTTCCTCCAAACTCACCAGCATTTATTATTTCTCATCTTTTTGATAACAGACATTCTAACAGATATGAGGTGGTATCTTATTATAGTTTTGATTTGCATTTTCCTGTTTAGTGACATTCAACATCTTTTTATGTGCCTATTGGCCATCTGTACATCTTCCTTAGGAAAATGTCAATTTAGACAATAACTGTTTTCAATCCACCTTTGAGTGAATTTTTGTGTATAAGATAGAGGTGTAATTTCACTGTTCTGCATATGGCTGTCTTGTTTTCCGCTCACAATTTATTGAAGATACTGTCCTTTTCCCACTGAATCTTCTTGACTCCTTTGTCATAATTGGCCATGTATGTGTGAATTTATTTCTGGGCTCTCTATTCTGTTCCACTGATCTGTGTGTCTGTTTTTATGCCAGCATCATACTGTTTTGATTACTGTAGCTTTGTAGTTTAATCTGAAATCAGGGGGTGTGGTGCCTCCAGTTTTGTGCCCCTCTCTTGGTTGCTTTGTTGGCCATTTGGAGTCTTTTGTAGTTCCATAAAATTTTAGGATTGTTATTTTTGTGAAAAATGCTATTGGAATTTTGATAGGGACTGCATTGAATCTGTACATTGTTTTGAGTCAGGCTTAGCATTGGGAAAAAACAAAAGTGCTGGAAATACTAGTGGTCAAAGATGCTCCATTTAATGCCTTTGCTTTTGTTAAGTCAAGAACTGGAAATATCACTATTAGCAAGGACAGGCTTAAAAGAAGTGCATGAGAAGTATTATATCTGAGCTCCTTTGTAAGATCAGGTTATGGATCCCAAATGACAGTATTAACTGTTACAGATGAGTAGAATTCTGACTTTAAAACAATGCTTGAGAGCAGAAGCCACTGGGCTGTCTATAACATGTTAGTGTCTATGTTATAGGTATCCATCCACTCTTTAGATCACCAGAAACAGATAAACAAGGAAAGTATCACCCGAATTGAAATTTTAGGATACATAAATCAAAACAGCATACAACACAATTAACATATAGGTTGGAAAATTTTCAGTCTGACTCTATGAATTTATGTATTAGGGTGAGTTGTAGAAGGCAAGGAAAAAGCATTAAATACTGTGTCTGGTAGGGAATTCTCTGGCAGTCCAGTGATTAGGACTCTATGCTTCCAGTGCAGGGGGCCTGGGTTCAATCCCTGGTTGGGGAACTAAGATCCCTTAAGCCTCATAGCACAGCCCCACCCCCCCAAAAAATGTGTATGGTTACAAAGGGAAAAGGGATTGGCGAGGAATAAATTAGCAGTTTGGGATTAGCATATATAAACTACTATATATGAAACAGATAAACAATAGGGTCCTACTATATAGTACAGGGAACTATACGCGGTATCTTGTAATAACCTAGAGTGGAAAAGAATATGTAAAGGGTGTATATATGTGTGTGTGTGTATATATATATATCTGAATCACTTTGCTGTACACCAGAAATAAACACATTGTAAATCAGTTGTACTTCAATTTAAAAAAAGAGGAGAGACAGGAATGCATTTATTGTTTGAAAAGATTGCTCTTTCTGCATCTGTATGTATGTGTATGAATAATTTTTATTTTCTAAATAAATTAGGCTTAATACATAAAAAACTGTGTCAGGGATGGTTTTAAAGTACATATGTGAGTAGCTGAGAAATGCCTTGGAGTGTTGGGTATATTTAGGAAAATATCTTCAATATTCACAGAGCTTGAGAGATCAATAATCATGTCTACTTTCCATATGTAAGACTGGTAATTTCTATTCACTTAAATAGTGTTTTTAATCACAGATTCTCTATGTAAGTCTGTTTGAAGATAGGTTCATTTGCGTCATATTTTGGACTCCACATGTAAGTGATATTGTGGTATTTTTCTTCTTCTGAGTTACTTCATTCAGTATGATAATCTCCAGTTGCATCCATGTTGTACAAATAGCATCATTTTTCGTGGCTGAGTAGTAGTCCGTCGTATATATGGACCACATCTTTATCTGTTCATCTGTAGTTGGATGTTTAGGTTGTTTCCATGTCTTGGCTATTGTGAGTGGTGCTGCTACGAACATAGGGGTGCAAGTATCTTTTTGGATTAGAATTTTGTCTGGATATATGCCCAGGAGACAGATTTCTGGATCATATGGTAACTCTAGTGGTTTGAGGAATCTCCATACTGTTTTCCATAGTGACTGCACCAATCTTCATTCCCACCAACAGTGTAGGAGAGTTCTCTTATCTCTACATATCTCCATAAAGCTTACCTTTTTAAATGCTATTTTCTATGCCAATTTTTTGGAGAAGGCAGTGGCACCCCACTCCAGTACTCTTGCCTGGAAAATCCCGTGGATGGAGGAGCCTCGTAGACTGCAGTCCATGGGGTCGCTAGGAGTCAGACACGACTGAGCGACTTCCCTTTAACTTTTCACTTTCATGCATTGGAGAAGGAAATGCATGAAATGCCAATTTTTCAGAGAAGGCAGTGGCACCCCACTCCAGTGTTCTTGCCTGGAGAATCCCAGGGACAGGGGAGCCTGGTGGGCTGCTGTCTCTGGGGTCGCACAGAGTCAGACACGACTGAGGCGACTTAGCAGCAGCAGCATGCCAGTTTTGGACAATGCCATTATAAACAGTGACATAATTTAAGTGCTCGGCTACTATTCGGTAGATGTCACTAATGTTCTGCCCTTGAGGCTTCAAAGAATATTCTTGTATGTAAATCTGAGGAAATCTCTTATTGCTTTGGGATAAATTCTTGGATAACCTTACTAATTTAGTGAAATAACTTCTAAAGACTCCTCACACAGTTGCAAAATTTCTCTCCAGAGGTGGCTGACACTCTTGAATCTTTACTGGTTTTAACTATAAAACACTGACGTAGAACTTTGATAACACCAGACTATCAGATATGCAAACATTTTAAGAAAAAATGAATACGGTTCCTATTAAAAGAGTGTACTTCTTGCCCTACAAGGCCATCAGCTTTAGAAAGATCATCACATTTAATTCTCACAATGAAATTTTTCCTTGGTACTTTTATCCTCATCAAAATGGGGGAAAATAACCAAATATCTTGCTTATAGACACATAATTCAAAAATGAGGACCCAGGAATCATGCATTGATGTTCTGATAACAAAGTTCATTTTCTTTCCCCTATATTGTTACAACACAAGAACTTAAATCAATTTTTTTGCAAGTGAATACTAGGGAGGAAAGAAGTGTGGGTGAGTTGGAAGCAGTAGAGAGAGATGAGAAGCAGTTAAAAAGCAGTTAAAAAGTCTTAGTTATAAGAATTTACAGACTGACAAAAGACAGTGTTAGCAAGGTATTTAAACCAATGAGTATTTATTAAAAGCCAGGGGTGCACCAGGCACAATTCCTGTCCAGTAGGCTAACAAATACAAATGATGTAACCAATTCACTTATTAGCTTATCTGATTAAACAAAATACATTTCATAGAAATGATTATAAAATGCATTATAGATAAACAGAATATCTTTTATATTAACAAATCTTAGGGTATCTAAATAATTATTAATAAAAACCAGCCAACCCATATGGTAAATAGAAGTTAGCAAACCACCAGTTATATATTTTAGTCAGCAAAAGAGAAAAGCATGCTATCATCATGCTGATGGGTTTCACCATTAATTATAGACATCCTGTTTCGAAACAAACACAGTCCACCTACAATCTTAAAAACGCAGTATCTTCCATCCAGTATCAAATCACTATTTTTTTTGGTTTAAAGATTAGTTTTGGTTTCAAAGTCAGTTTAAACTTAGTATTTTAGTCTCAAGTCTCACAAATTCTTGACCTGGGGTGGGTGAGAATCAATCCTGTTAAGTATTAATGAGAGGAACAAAACAAAACATAAAATGGGATAGTTTAATCAGCTTTGCCTGATTTTCTTGCCAATACACAGCTGAGAAGTTAAGATACACACGTAACTTAAACCAGAACATAACGTCAGAAAGGGAAAAAAACCCAAAACTCAAATGTTACTTGTTTGAAGCAAGTTTGTCCATCAGTTTTTTTTTTTTTTTTCCCTTTTGGAAAGTCATGGCAAATTCTTTAAGGGACTGTATCGAGTTTGTTGGCACATGATATATCCCTTCTGTTGAAGGCTGGTTAAGGCGGGGGTGGATACATGAGAGAAAAGGCTGATGGGTAGGACTGAAAAGGCTGGAGTGGAATATATTTGCTGACAGTCACAATAACCTGCTGAACCACAATCATCCGAGTGTCCGCCAGGCCCTTCTGAGACCTCCAGAGACAGGGCTGTTTTCTTCAGGCAGCAGCACTGAAAACTTCCTCAGAGAGTCGAGGTCAACTTTTACTGCACAGGAACCAGAATTATTCCCCATTCCCCCCTTTCCTGAGCCTGAGACCTCCAAGGGCAAGCGAGGCTGCCCGCCCGCTAGCTCCTCTGGCCAGCAGGGAGCACTCCACCAGAACACCCCGGAGCACCTACTTGAAGGGAAGTGCGAGGTATTGCGTGGCTCGAGCTTCAGTCACCATTCTCAAGGAGCTTTTGTAAGTTGTTTTGTATCTTGAAATAATAGAGAGAAAAGCTCCTGTTATTCCATAGAGTGGAGTAGACAGTAATGGCGTATTTGCTATGGTTCATATNACTTGAAGGGAAGTGCGAGGTATTGCGTGGCTCGAGCTTCAGTCACCATTCTCAAGGAGCTTTTGTAAGTTGTTTTGTATCTTGAAATAATAGAGAGAAAAGCTCCTGTTATTCCATAGAGTGGAGTAGACAGTAATGGCGTATTTGCTATGGTTCATATAATGCTTGAGATTAATCTCTTCTACCTTGAATTAAAAGCTACACAAGGGTTAAATTTAGATCAGGCAAATAAATGCATTATCATGCCACAAAACTGTTTGACAGTCCACTTTAAAATGAAAAAAATTAGGGCAAAAAATGAAAGAATGGCACAAAGATGACAATGTCAGTGGAGACTAAGAGAAGAAAAACCTTGGCAACACCAGGTGTGACCCAAATGCAGTCAGAGGCAATGGGAAACTGTCCTTGACAAAGCCCATGTGATGGTCTGAATCGGACAAACACCACAATATAACATTTCCCAGAAGACAGAATTTCACAGGACATTGATGATCTGTGGATCTCAAGACCACAGGATGGTGTGGGCATTGAAAATGGGTTTGGTAAATGTTTGGGTAAATGAATTTGAAAGAATCCAGAGCAGGGTGTTTTTAAGGATCAATACTGTGAAGGGAATAGGGAACTCTGTGGAAGAAGAGAAAGAGAACATAGTCTTCTTTTGCAAGAATATTCTGTGATGTCCTACTGGTATCCACAGAGTAAATGGAGAGGAAGAGGTCTAAAAAGTATGTCCCAGGAACTTCATGTATGCTCACCTTAACCACACACACGTTCACACACAGAGGCAGGTTTTCTACGCGAAGCTAAGGGCTAGAGGCACTATATAACAAGACTAGTCACACAGTAGGTGGCACAGTAGGGAAAAGAACAGATATCTGACTCCATAAAAAAGTTTATGCTTTTTCTTCTGCACTGCTGCTGCTGCTAAGTCGCTTCAGTCATGTCTGACTCTGTGCGACCCCATAGACGGCCAGCCCACCAAGCGCCTCCATCCCTGGGATTCTCCAGGCAAGAACACTGGACTGGGTTGCCTTTTCCTTCTCCAATGCATGCACGCATGCTAAGTCGGTTCAGTCGTGTCCGACTTTGTGCGACCCTATAGCCAGCAGCCCACAAGGCTCCTCTGTCCACAGGACTCTCCAGGCAAGAATATTGGAGTGGGTACTGCTCCGACATTAATGCCACTTCCAGTACTAAGAAAATAGGCATTTACTTCTCTACCTATAGAGGGCACTGCCTTCATTCCCCCTATTATTCACATCTTCCTTACCTATCCCATTGGACCAAAGATAAATGGAAAAGCAGGAGTGGGAATGGAGAAAAAGAAACAATTGAAAAAAAAACAAACACTGATATACAAAATATTTAAAATGCCTACAAAGACAAAAACCCCAAAAATAAAACAAAGGAGATAAATGGGCAGTTTACAAAAGGAAATCCATAAGAATATATATATATGAAATGATGTTCAACCACAGTATTAATCAGGAAAATGTACATATAAACCATGAGATCTGACTTCACACTCAGTCTAGGAGGTGGGAGGGGGCCAGAATGGCCTAAGATGGTCTACATTAGAGAATCTGAGGAGACATTTGAAGATAGACTAATTAGTGAACAAAGTCTTGTGCAAGCAAAAAAAGAGGAAGGAGTTAAAATATTCTTCAATTTCCCACAAGAATGACTGAAAGGGCAGTGACGCCATGAATAGAAATGGGTAAGATATAAGCGGGCAGATCAGGAGGCTGAGACATGACCAGTCCCTGCAGGAGAATAAAAGAGAGTTGCTGGTGTTGAGCAGAAACAGCTGAGATGTGGCTCCTACCTCCCCATAGCTGCTCCATCTCCGCCATGCACTGCTGTGTCATCACCAGCCTGCCTCTGGGGAGGGCGGGGCTGGGGTTACAGCCTGAGTAATAAGCACATGGGTGTGCCCTGGTGACTGTTTTTATGCCAAGATTCCTATGAGCAATGTGTGTGACTTATGATTATTTACAAAGTCAACACATGCATTTTGACTCTAAATCCCCTCTTTCCCACTTCTGCTTTGGGACACAGGTTTATGTTGGCACCCTAGCCGAGCGGCTGGGTTCTGCACAGGACGTGGCCAGCTGTCTCTCCTGCTTTCCTGTCCCTCATTACAGGAAGTGTTGTCCCTGCCAGGATCCACAGGAGAATGCGAAGAAATGCACAAGAGGGTGGCTGGGTTCTGCATGCTTCCCAGTCCAAAGAACATCACCATGTGCCGGCATGAACAAAAGAGAAAATTACCACTCCATGCTCCAGGTCCGCATGGAAGTCAAACATGTCTAAAGCGAAAGTCACTCAATCATGTCCAACTCTTTGCAATATAGTCCATGGAATTCTCCAGGCCAGAATTTTGGAGTGGGTAGCTTTTCCCTTGTCCAAGGGATCTTCCCAACCCAGGGATCAAACCCAGGTCTTCTGCATTGCACGCAGATTCTTAACCAGCTGAGCCACAGGGGAAGCCCAAGAATACTGGAGTGGGTAGCCTATCGCTTCTCTAGCAGATCTTCCCAACCCAGGAATTGAACTGGGGTCTCCTGCATTGCAGGCAGATTCTTTACCAACTGAGCTATCAGGGAAGCTCTAAACATGTCTAAGCATTTCATCACAGAAATTTTATCTTCAATTCTAGCAACGAATGTTTTAGAAAGGAAAACACTTCTGGTTGCTACTCCATACCTTCTCTAGCTTGATTATGCATCGACAAGAGAAAATGTCTGAGTCTGCCCACTGATACAGTGGTTCGGTGGGAATTATCTGTCATGTCTTGGTTTAGAATAGAAACCTGTGGACTCCTTTGCTCTCCATACTTAAGTGGTTAAGTGCTAGATACATTTGGTATCACAGGACAAACTTAATTTGTGTTTTATGTTTCTTCCCAAGTAAGCATATCTGTACTATTATGGAAATCCACCAAATACCAAGCATTTGTGGCAGCAATTAGAATTGAATAATTCACTAAACCTTTCCTGAGATAAGGATCAAAACAAAGCATCAGATGGGAAGGGACAGATATGCTCAAAGGAGAGATAAGAAATGTTAACAAGGTTTAACTTCAGGATATTTCTGGCTCCCTACCATCTTCTCCTGGTTGCCTCACTCTTCAGTGACCTTATCCCCAAGCAGAAGGTCGGATTTTTGGGGAGCAGTAAAGCAGAGGGCTTCTCAGGAGAAATGTGGGAGTCAGACCTGGCTCAAATTCTAGCTCTGTCAACTTTCTGGCTCTGCCTCCTTGAGTAAGTTAACTTGAAACTTTGATCATTTTGTCAGATGGAAATGATGACATCTACAGAGACTGAATGCAAATATTTTATGAATGGTGACAACCAGCCTGGGTGGAGCTGGGGCTCCACCTCCCTGGTCAGGACACTCCCCCTACAGTGTCCCTCCCTGGGGCTCCATGTCAGATATCACTTATCCTTGGGGCCTAGGACAAGAGAATAATTTCTAACCAAGGACGAAAACCACAAAATCTACTATTAATAACACGGAAAATGAACTGAAACCTATTTCTTTGTGGAAAATCCCTTGGCGAGGTTTAGCCATTTCAATGGCCTGTTGCACACCCATGTGTGTGTAACCCCTGCCCTACGGTGGTAGGGGGCCTACAGTACCAACATAAACCTGTGAAGCAGGAAAGAGGATTCAGGGTCAAAATGCATGTGTTGACATTATAAATAAGTCATAAACTGCACACATTGTTCATAGGAATCTTAGCATAAAAACTGTCATCAGGCAGTAAGACCAACCTAGACAGCGTATTAAAAAGCAGAGACATTACTTTGCCAACAAAGGTCTGTCTAGTAAAGGCTATGGTTTTTCCAGTAGTCATGTATGGATGTGAGAGTTGGACTATAAAGAAAGCTGAGCACCGAAGAATTGATGCTTTTGAAGTGTGGTGTTGGAGAAGACTCTTGAGAGTCCCTTGGACTGCAAGGAGATCCAACCAGTCCATTCTGAAGGAGATCAGTCCTGAATATTCATTGGAAGGACTGATTCTGAAGCTGAAACTCCAATACTTTGGCCACCTGATGTGAAGAGCTGATTCATCTGAAAAGACCCTGATGCTGGGAAAGATTGAGGGCAAGAGAAGAAGGGGATGACAGAGGATGAGATGGTTGGATGGCATCACTGACTCAATAGACATGAGTTTGAGTAAGCTCTGGGAGTTGATGATGGTCACGGTGGCCTGGCGTGCTGCCGTCCATGGGGTTGCAAAGCTTTGAATATGCCTGAGTGACTGAACTGACTGACTGAGGCAGTAAGTACAGTGACTGCCCCAACACAGGAAAGAAAGCACTCACCTTTTCTAATCTCATTATGTTAGCTGTAAGCTCTTGACACAAGGCCTCCACATTTAACTGTACTTGTGACCCCAGGCCAGATGGTGCTGTCTGTCTGTAAGAACCAAGAGAAAAATTGCTGTGGGCAGGAATGGCAAAGAAACAAGTGGAATGAACACATTTTAGATTTATTTGAACAGAAAACTGGGTTATAATAGAAGACAGTGTGCATTTAACCTGCTAACATCAGAAAGGCCCTGAAGTAATCCACAACTCCAGACTAGATGTTTAGGAGACTAATTCTACAAAGATCAGCTGGAAATCTCTTAAGCTATTTTTGTCTAAGTGGCTGTGTTGTACCTCGGCTTCCAAACAAGAATCAATTATTCTCAAGCATGTGGTTTCTTAGACTCCTTTTATTAACTGCTGATACCTTCTCTCTGTCCATGATGGCATGCGTTTTTAAGGAGTATTGCTTTTCTCAGTCATATTCATACTGTTTATGGGAGAAGCAATCATTTATACTAGAACTTTCATAATGTTTGGGCTTCCCTGGTGGTTCAAACAGTAAAGAATCTGCCTGCAATGCAACAGACCCAGGTTCAACCCCTGGGTCGGGAAGATCCCCTGGAGAAGGGAATGGCAACCCACTCCAGTGTTCTTGCCTGAAGAGTTCCATGGACAGAGGAGCCTGTCTTTAACCAAATTTCTGTTGATGTATGTGACTTCTGGATTTCCTTCCTTGAGACCTGCCATATAAATGTAACCCTTGTCTAGTAATATAACTGATGTCTTCACTATTAACCACTCGTGTATCAAAGGCATGGGCTCTTACTCTGGGGCCCACTGGGGTCCCATACCAGCCAAAACTGTAGGACATTTAGAGATATGTAGACATTTTCCTGGAGAGCTGCTCAAAAACCACTAATCAGATTTTCATGTTAAGGTCAAGCACCATGGTTTGTATCTCCTCTGTTTCTTGGTTGTAATTTAAGCTGTGAAGTTTTTTTTTTTTTTTTTTTTTTTAAGTATAGTTCAAACCTCAACATGAATCAGCCATAGGTATACATATATCCCCCTCCCTCCCATCTCAGCCCCCAATCCCACCCATCTAGGTTGATACAGAGCCCCTGTTTGAGTTTCCTGAGCCATACAGCAAATTCCCGTTGGCTACCTATTTACAGATGGTAATATAAGTTTCCATGTTAGTCTTTCTATACAGCTCACCCTGTCCATCCCTCTCCCCATGTCCATAAGTCTATTCTCTGTGTCTGTTTCTCTATTGCTGCCCTGTAAATAAATTTTTCAGTACCATTTTTCTAGATTCTGTATAAATGTGTAGAATATGATATTTATCTTTCTCTTTCTGACTTACTTCTCTGTATAATAGGCTCTAGGTTCATCCACCTCATTAGAACTGACTCAAATGCATTCCTTTTTATGGCTGAGTAATATTCCATTGTGTATATGTGCCACAATTCTTTATCCATTCATCTGTCGATGGACATCTAGGTTGCTTTCATGTTCTAGCTATTGTAAATAGTGCTGCAGTGAACAATGGGATACATGTGTCTCTTTCAATTTTGGTTTGCTCAGGGTACATGCCTAGGAGTGGGGATGCTGGGTCACATAGTGGTTTTATTCCTAGTGTTTTAAGGAATCTCCATACCATCTTCCATAGTGGCTGTATCAATTTAAATTCCCACAAACAGTGAAAGAGTGTTCCCTTTTCTCCACACCCTCTCCACCATTTATTGTTTGTAGACTTTTTGATGATGGCCATTCTGACTGGTGTGAGGTAGTTTTGATTTGCATTTCTCTAACAATGTGTGATGTTGAGTATCTTTTCATGTGCTTGTTATAAGTTGTGAAGTTTTTAGATGGCATTAACTGGTCTAATTGGTTTTACATAGGATCCATTTTTGAGTCATAGATACTTGGTAACTTATTGATGATTATCTAAATGTTAAGAAAGCAAACATGTTTTTCATTGAGCAGAGGTGAAACAGTTTTTTCTTTAACCTTGATCCATAGTATCAAAGTCTTATATCCCAGAAAGGAAACTGAGTTTAAAATAAAAAAAAAAAAAAAAAAATTTATTTGGCTGCACTGGGTCTTAGTTGCAGCATGTGGGATCTAGTTCCTTGACTAGGGACTGAATCTGGTCCCCTGCATTGGGAGTGTGGTGTGTTAGCCACTGGGCCACCAGGGAAGTACCTGGCGAAATCTTTTGGTTTCTAAACGAGGGATCTGAGACTCAAGGTACTGATTTATCCACATGAAATTCTGACAGTCCACAGGCTGTAAACCCACTAACAAAGTTAGTACAATGTATATATTAAAAAAATGGTTCTGTACCAATGAAAGCAGATTACAAGTGTGGATTTAGCTACCTAGGCAGCATGGATGGATGACCCTGGATGAAGTAACATACAGAGGCAATTCAGGTTCTGTTAAATTATTCTATTAACAGACTTTCCCATCATAGATGTTCCCTGACCTCATGTCATATGTGACCTCTGTGATTTTCCTTTTAAATGATTGTTTTTCAGATCGTTACCTCCTCTTGGGTTGACTAAATAGTAGAATAAATATTCCATTTGACTTTCATGAATAGAATTTCCCCCTCATTGTCACCAAGTTAATTAAATGATAACAGGACAGGAGGTACATTTCCCTAATTATATCACTTATATGATAGTGAACTAATAGTTTACAGTAATGCAGAGTCACCTCCTAGCTCTAGGTGTATTATTAACATTCTGAACAACATGGGAGAGAGTAAGGGCAGGGTATAAATCTATTCCAAACCACTCATTAGACTTCTTATTATTGGTTCAAATGTATGTTCATGGTACAAAAATAATCTGTGTAACAGCATACACATAAGCCATAGAACAAAACTTTTAGTTAACTGTTAAGAGTGTCAAGAAAGGCCCCAGAATGGTATAGCATAATAGTTCTCAAAGTGTAGACCCCAGACCAGCACCAGAAGCTTGGAGAATGGGCCTTGCAGTCTATTTTAATAAGCTGTCCAGATGATTCTGATACACAATGAAAATATACTGACTCACTTCTCAGCTACTCCTTAGATGCAAGGAACCACTGGTAGACTATGTTTCTATGGTCATATAGACCTGAATCCTGATTCTGTTATTATTATTATTTTTTTACAAACTATTTCTCTGAGTCTCAATTTTCTCATCTGTAAAGGAGGGAATAACACCTATCTTACAGGGTTATGGTGAAGATATAATGAGAGAACATTGTTGGTGTGTGAAAGTATCTATTGCAACAGTGTCTCTAGCACATGGTACCTACTCTATAAAGAAGTATCTCTACTTTTAAAACTTCAGCTAGCAGTATGCTTTTACTTTTTAGGGAATGTGTCAAAATCCTCATGTAAATGGGTTTATAGGAAAGACCGCTATGTCAATAGACTTAATTAGTTGGGGCCTATTAAAAATACTGTGGTAGAAAATCTTTACAGACACATTCAGCTAATTACTGGTCACATGGATCTTCATAGTGGTCAAGAGTTTTGTAAATAAGTGAGTTCCTATAAAGAGCTATAAATGATGAAATGTGCTGAGTTACTTGAATTGTTTCTTTTTTATGAATGACTTGACTCACTGCCATTTTACGAAGATAAACTTGAATATTTTAACAAATGGGCCAAGGTCACAATGGAGCTTAGGATAAGAGAACAAGATAATGTAAAATTGGGCTTGTTTCCTGCCTTCTTGCTGGCAACACTATAGCAACTGAAAAACATGCAGAGTCAGGTCATTCATTTTTTTCTCCAGGGCCCACCTACATCTTTATTTTTTACATGTACACTTGGCAAAACGTTTCATACAGAATGTATCCTCAATTAATGCTTGCCAGAAGGATGCCATGCTCAGGGCAAACATTATACCAATGTGAAAGGCAAGCAGAAGACAACACTGGAGGGAACTGCCTTACTCAGTCTGATGGGTGTCCACAATGGAGGTTAGAGACCCCAGCTGCTCCTCCAGAGTATTAATTCTGTATCTCATGTAGAAGGTCGAGATGATCAGTGCACAGACACTGGAAAGGGATAAAAGAGAAATCAGCAACAGGGTAATGGCCAGGGCCTGATTGATGTTCCTAAAGCAATAAATGTAAACTTTGTACATTTGAGGCAAGGTATTTACCAAAATAACTTGGCTACAGAGACTTTAAAAAGGTCATTTTTTTATTCAACAGACTGATGCTTGCACCAAACTTTATATTAAATAGGATATTAAATTCTCTAGTCCCTCAATTTACAAGTAATGGCCATTTAGGAGTCTTACTCAAAGCCAGCCAATGTAGATTGTCAAGCTGGGGCTCCTCCTCCCACCAGATACTGTCAGAAGTCCTGGCCAGTGAGTATCTGGTTTTGTGACTCACAAATTCCCTGCTTTATCTGAAAACCAAACTGGGCACATCCTCCTCGGTTGTGAGGAACAGCCTAGAACTGGGTCAGGCTATTTTCAGAAGAACAACTGGTTACAGAGTGGAAGCTGAGGGGGAAGTTAAAAAAAGTCAATGCCTAAGTTTTTATTGAAGGGGATTACTTTTTAAAAAATTGAAGTACAGTTGATTTACAGTGTTGCGTTAATTACTGCTGTACAGCAAAGTGGTTGTTGTTATACATATATTTATATTTTTAGAAACAGTCTTTAATACTATTTTTTAATATTCTTTTAAAATATTTTCCATTTTTTAAAACATTCTTTTCTATTATCTTGTGGTTTATCATAGGATATTGAATATAGTTCTCTGTCCTATACAGTAGGACTTTGTTGTCTCTCCTTTACAATTATATTTTATCAGTTCAGTCGCTCAGTCGTGTCCGACTCTTTGCGACCCCATGAATTGCAGCACACCAGGCCTCCCTGTCCATCCCCAACTCCCAGAGTTCACTCAGATTCACGTTCATCGAGTCAATGATGCCTTCCAGCCATCTCATCCTCTGTCGTCCCCTTCTCCTCCTGCCCCCAATCCCTCCCAGCATCAGAGTCTTTTCCAATGAGGCAACTCTTTGCATAAGGTGGCCAAAGTACTGGAGTTTCAGCTTTAGCACCATTCCTTCCAAAGAACACCCAGGGCTGATCTCCTTCAGAATGGACTGGTTAGATCTCCTTGCAGTCCAAGGGACTCTCAAGAGTCTTCTCCAACACCACAGTTCAAAAGCATCAATTCTTCGGTGCTCAGCCTTCTTCACAGTCCAACTCTCACATCCATACATGACCACAGGAAAAACCATAGCCTTGACTAGATGGACCTTTGTTGGCAAAGTAATGTCTCTGCTTTTGAATATGCTATCTAGGTTGGTCATAACTTTTTTCCCAAGGAGTAAGCGTCTTTTAATTTCATGGCTGCAGCCACCATCTGCAGTGATTTTGGAGCACCCAAAAATAAAGTCTGACTCTGTTTCCACTGTTTCCCCATCTATTTCCCGTGAAGTGATGGGACCAGATGCCATGATCTTCATTTTCTGAATGTTGAGCTTTAAGCCAAATTTTCCACTCTCCACTTTCACTTTCATCAAGAGGCTTTTTAGTTTCTCTTCACTTTTTTTTTCTTTCCTCAGTTATATTTTATAACTGTATATAATTTGCATCTGCTAACCCCAACCTCCCACTTCATCTCCCGACCCTCTCTCTCTTGGAAACTACCAGTCTGTTCTCTGTGTTCATGCTGCTGCTGGTAAGTCGCCTCAGTCGTGTCCGACTCTGTGCGACCCCAGAGACAGCAGCCCACCAGGCTCCCCCATCTCTGGGATTCTCCAGGCAAGAACACTGGAGTGGGTTGCCATTTCCTTCTCCAATGCATGAAAGGGAAAAGTGAAAGTGAAGCCACTCAATTGTGTCTGACTCTTCGAGACCCCATGGACTGCAGCCCACCAGGCTCCTCCATCCATGGGGTTTTCCAGGCAAGAGTACAGGAGTGGGCTGCCATCGCTTTCTCCCTATGTCCATGAGTCTGTTTCTATTTCACAGATAGGTTCACTCGTGTCATATTTTAGATTCTGCATTTAAATGATATCAGAATGATATCTGTCTTTCTGACTTACTTTGTATGACAATCTCTAGTTACATCCATGTTGCCGCAAATGGCATTATTTCACTCTTTTTTATGGCTGAGTATCATTCTATTGTATATATATACATATATAAACCCACACCATATCTTTATACGTTCACCTGTTGATGGACATTTAGGTTGCTTCCATGTCCTGGCTACTGGGAATAGTGCTACTATGAACACGGGGAGTGCATGTGTCTTTTTGAACTGTAGTTTCGTCTGGAGATATGCCCACGGGATTGCCGGATCACATGGTAGTTCTATTTTTAGTTTTCAAGGAAACTCCGTACTGTCTTCCACAGGGGTTGCGCCAGTTTACATTCCCACCAACAGTGTAGCAGGGTTCCCTTTCTCCACACTCTCCAGCATTTCTGGGCTTTTTAACAATGACCATCCTGACTGCTGTGAGGTGGCACCTCACTGTAGCTTTGCGTTGCAATTTTCTAATAACTAGCAGTGCTGAACACCTTTTCACGTGCCTCTTGGCCATACGTAGCTGTTCTTTGGAGAACTATCTATTTAGGTCTTCTGCCTACTTACCAACTGGGTTGTGTTTTGTTGTTGTTGTTGGGTTGGATGAACTGTTTGTATATTTTGGAAATTAAGCCCTTGTTGGTCACATCATTTGTAAATACTTTTGCCCAATCTGTGGGTTTTAATTTTGTTTACAGTTTCCTTTGCTGTACAAAAGCTTGCAGAACTTTGACTAGGTCCCATTTGTTTATTTTTGTTATTATTTCTATCACCTTGGGAGACTGACCTAAGTAAACACTGCTAAGGATGTTTTGCCCATGTTTTATTCCAGGAGTTTTATGGTGTCATGTCTTATGTTTAAGTCTTTAAGCTATTTTGAGTTGTTTTGTGTATGGTGAGATAGTGTCTTCTAACTTCATTGATTTACTTGTAGCTGTCCAGTTTTAAGGGGATGACATTTTAAAGTTGTTTTGGTTTCTAACTGGAGGACACTGGATACACAAAAAAATAAACAAGAACAAAGATGCGTCATATTTCAGGCAACAATTTCTCTACTAAGAGTATCTACTCAGAACTTAGTCCTCTGCTGGATCTGGTATATTTTGCTCTTCTTTCTTCCCTTCTCCACTATTTAGTTAAATAAAAAGGGGTGAAAATGAAAATGTGACCTAAGTTTGAGAAAAAAATGTTGAAGTAGGAGATGAAAATTGCCCCTGGAAAGATCTGGGTCACATTAGAGACATTAGAGATTCATGGCTCTTGACAACATGAAGAGCTTTTTCCTTTAGTGAAATGAATCATTTTCTTAAGTCATTAACAGTAAAATACAAGTCTTAAGTCATTCACAGTAAATACATTTACTTACACAATTGCATAGAATATAAGAATATGGTGGAGAGTTGGACATTTCTCAGACTTTACTCTGGGTATGAGTCCAGTGGTTTCTGACTGACCTGCTGAATGGAAAACAAAATATATGTTTTAAAGTGATAACATATCTCCTTCATGCACCAGTATCCCTATAGGGAAGAAGTACTTGAGAGACAGAATTATTTCCAGGCAGTAGGAATCAAGAGAAAATACTATCTGAAGCCTTCCAGTTTTCATTTCAATCAGTGGTTACAATTCGTTCCCACATGGTTCATTCAGTACATATTTGTTGAGAGCCTTCTCTGCCAAGCCTTGGGATAGAGTGAGTGACTGGTGAACAATGCAGACCCCAGCCCTGATCTCCTACCAGGACAATCGGTGACCAGTTATGATAATAATCAGTAAATAACAATTAAGTAATTTAGTTTTATGGGTAATTTTTGAATCACAGTCTCAGTGTATTCAGAATGATGAAAGGTCCTCTACAGAAGCTATTCATCGTTGCATCCCTTACAGTAAAGCACAGAACTGGGTACTGTCTGTTGAGTGAATAAATGAACTAATATGCAAAGACCTACAGCAGGAAGGGAGGAGAGGCAACAGGAAAGGCAGTCATAAAGTGAAACATGAGGACCTTTTAAAGTTATAAGCAGATGCCCCCACTCCCCGCCTGCCATCATAGTCCATTCCTTACCATGCCCAGGGAGACTCTTGGCTTTTCCCTCAGGTACCCTGTTCACAAGGGGATCTGCCCGAGTTGGTTTTGCTTCTCCCTTGGAGACATTCAGAACTGTCTGGGATTCTGTCACATGGAAATCTACCAAGATGAAACAGGGCTGGGTAAGTTTTCCCTCCAGTACATTTACACACATAGGATCAACCACAAAGCAAATCAATCCCTGAATATATACATAATGGTAGGGAATATAAATGGATCTTCTCACAAGCTGGTTGAGTGGTTTGGGGGTGAAATTCAATGTTTAAGCAAACAAGAAATAAAATGATACAAAGGCAGTTTGTCCTTATCCCACTGACTCATGGGGATCATTCGGCCATAATAATTAATAATATTATAAAGAAGAGGTAAGAAAATATTGCATGTTTCCGTCTTTCGACCACTCCAACATTATGTCTATTTTAGAGATGATTCCCCCACCCCCCACCCCACACCACACAGCTTGTGGGATTTTGGTTCCCCAACCAGGGATTGAACCTGGGCCTTCTGCAGTGAAACTGTGAAGCCTTGACCACTGGACCCTCAGGGCATTCTCAAAGAGACATTTGTTACATGCATATAAAGGGAAATGGGTTTTTACCACATAGGCAATTAGTTTCCCTTGAACTTTCAAACTACCCTTTGTTTATAGTCCCCTTTTAACCGTAAGCTCAGAAGATGTGTTATTGGTTGGTTTTGTTTTTTTGTTTTTGGTTGAAGTAAGGATGTTTTGTGGAGAATTAAGTTTCAGTAAAGATACAAAAATCTCCCAGACCTCGAGAGTTCTCAGATTCAGGGGTTTGAGATCCAGAACTGCTGTATCCTTCCATGTCTTGCCTTCTTTGCCGCACCACTCCATCCAAATCTGAGAATTCATCGTTGAAATCCTGAAGGGAAATAACGAAATGCAAAGAGGCCCATTATCCTTTATTCAACATGTAGGCCTTTCACTTAGGCCTGACCTATAAAATACAAATAAGGAAGGATTACCCATACTACTGGGTTTCCTCAACAGATTAGAGTATCTGGTTACTGATTTTCTGGGCAATCAGAATTCTGTTAACACATAGTGAGTGGCCAACTTGTTTGAAACAACAAATGTCTAGGGAAAAAACTGGAATGCTGATGACAGAAAAGCTTCCAGGTAAAGCTGGAGAAGTCTCATTTGCATTTTGTAATGAGAAAAAGTGACTGAAATGCATATATATAACAAAAAAAGTAGCTAGGAAGTTCTAAATGCAGAGTCCTTTGGAAAGCAAGGAGATCAAACCAGTCAATCCCTTAAGGAAATCAACCCTGAATACGATTGGAAGGACTGATGCTGAAGCTTCAATATTCTGGTCACCTGGTATGAAGAGCTGACTCAACGGGAAAGACCCCGATGCTGGGAAAGATTGAGGGCAGGAGGATAAGGGGTGACAGGGGATGAGATGGTTGGATGGCATCATCAACACAATGGACATGAGTCTGAGCAAATTCCTGGAGATGGTGAAGGGCAGGGAAGCCTGGTGTGCTGCAGTCCGAGGGATCACAAAAGAATCAGATGTGACTTAGTGACTGAACAACAATAAATGCAGAGAAAGGTTTTTTCAAATTATAGTTTTAACAGAGGTATTGGAAACAGAAAAGGGAAAGTGGCTTAAGCAAACTGCACGCTGAAGGGAAAGTTTTACCTTTCTTCTTCCCTCAAACAAATCAAAACAGGGTCAGTAACGTACTTCTAAATGACAGAAGGGTTATACAGGAGCTGGGAAACAGTGGGATGTTTTTGCTGTGTACCCTGCTTGTTCCCCAAAGTGCTTGAGAAGTGAAGAGACAAGAGGCATCACTAAAATGTGCCAGTGAAAGTACAATTAAGCGATTAGGCAAAGGTACAATTAGGCGAGCTTTTCACAATTTATTTAGCGACCAAGTGACGAGAAGGAAACATGGCCTGTAAGCAAATTACCAACATTTCACCTTCAATTAGCTGTCTCTTGATCATTTCAACAGCCATTGCAACTTCATGCAAGAATTTATAGGGGAAAGAAAATTAAACAATTCAAATCTCCTCAATTTAATAAGTATTGATGGAATGCCTGCCATAGATCAGGCAGTATGCAAAGCTCCATACATGATTTCATGACTGCATTTAATCTTCACAGCCATGTAAGGAGCTTGGCATTTTACCAGATGAAGAAACTGAGTCAGAGTAATTAAGAGCTTGCCCGATGGCATAGCTTAGCTGGCTGGAACCGAGATTTGAAACCAGCTTCGATGGATTTCAAATCCTAAGTGTTTTATCCTACTTCTCACTGTTTTTTTAAGGTAGATTTTTTTTAAAAATTTGAGATAAAATTCACCTGTTTAAGTATACAATGTAGTGGTTTTCAGAATAATTACATTATTGTACAATCACCTGCCTTATTTCATGATATGCCCATCTCCCCACCAAAAGAAACTCTTTATCCATTATTAGTCACTCCAATTTCTCCCTCCTTTCATCCCCTGGCGACCACTAATGCATTTTCTGTCCCTATGGATTCGTCTATTCTGAACATTTCATATAAATGAATCATACAATATGTGGCCTTTTGTGTTTGCCTTCTTCCCCTTAGCATAATGTGTTCAAGATTTATCCATGCTGTATTATGTACTGATAGTTCTTCCTTTTATGGTCAAATAATACTTCACTATATAGATATATTACATTTTATTTATCCATTTATCAGCTGATGGGTATTGGGGTTGCTTTTACTTTTGGGCTGTGATGTATAATGCAGCTATGAACATTCTGGTTTAAGTTTTCGTGTGAACATGTTTTCAATCCCAGTACTTTTTAACAGCTCTGAAAAAAACATAAAGATGTGTAGATGTTGAAACTCTGGACTCATCCCACTTCACCAAAGGTATTAAAACATTTAACAATCATCAGTTCGGGAATAACCATTTGAACAACATGGCTGGGACTTCTTGGGCTTATATTATACCATCTCAGGTATAAATCTTATACAAATGGGGGGAGCTACTTCCCATTAGAGATATACTCTATAGTCAAAAATCTAAGGGAATCAAAGAATCTCTCTGCCTTTCACTTGGGCATTACAGCTTTCTTCTTCCACAGTTATTTCTAGTTATCCCTCTTCCACAATTATTTCTGGGTATCCCTCATCATCTACTAAGCTGTAAAATCTTTGAAGGTAAGAACTAGTTTTGATTTTTCCTGGTGTCTCTATGGGTATACTATGCTAACATGGTGCCTGGAATGCAGAAGACGTTCAATGACTTGTGGGACTGAATCATGCCCTCTCCAAATAAATTGGTGAATCCCTCTAAACAACACTGATAAATACATCAAGATTTGATGAATACCTTTGTGGACCTGTAACTGGCCAAGTCAGCCAACTAACATGTTTCTTTTCTTTTGCGGGATGGCTCTTCAATTACCTGAGTAAGTTTATCACCTCCTATGGTCCTCTCTTCTTCAGGACATAAATGCCCTCTTCAACTCTGCCTCAGACGCCATGGTCCTAAGTTCCTCCCGCACCCTGGTCATGGGGTAAGGAGCAGTGCCACTGTGGGACCTTCTCACTTTCTTTTGCATTTTGATCATTATGTAGGCAACTCACCAGAGGCAGAGATGAAGGGCGGTCTGCCCGGAAACTGTTTTCAAGAGAAGATGGACTGGGACCATTGCCAATACCTGTATTCTGAAATTATTGAAACAAAATTATTTTTAAAAAATGGAAAAACCAGATCAACTCCCAAACTAAGAAATACAGAAGAGAGACAGCAATTGAGGCTCAGAGATGTCATACTCACTTCTAAGTGTCCACACACTGATTTCAGTAGTTTGTAAGTTGAATCTCTGGAGAGTAAGGAGACAAATATGTACTGAAAAAACAAAATAATAATTATTAACAGATACTGCTTGACTAGAAGAGGTAAAAATTTTATCTATCTATCTACATTTTTTCAAACAATGTAGCCTATATTCTATATACAGTCTATACTCTCATTCCTCTCACCCACACATTGAGTTTTTATTCCATTCCTAGAATAAAGTGAGTATGTTCTCCCACAATAGCAACAAAACTCTCAAACCCAACTTAAAAAATAGAGAAATGTATAGCAAGAGGAAAGCTCTGATACCCTAACCTTGGAGCCCCAGACAAGCTTGGTCAGAAAGAGGCCTGAATAGCAAAGAAGAGCCCGTGGTGTTTTTGCCAAGTCCTCTTTTAAGTCTCTCTCCCTCCCCTCCCCACCTCCTTTAGAGAAGGTATTTAACAGTTCCCAAGGGGCTGCTGGCTCTGCTCTGACCTAGATTTCCATTGAGAATTTCCCAGCCGCTCTAACAGGCTCATTTTTTTTCAAGCCACTTCCAGACTCTTTCCTGTACAAATATGGAGATTTCCTTGTGGACGCTTATAAGTAAGTTATGAGAAAGAAGTAAAGTCAGAGCTAGACAAGGCATTTGAGAGACAAATAACATAAGGAAAAATGATTTTACCATCAACCATATGTTAACAATAAAAAGGCTCACTCTTTTTCCATCTGTTCGAATCACGCAATCTTTTTACACTCGCTTTCCAAAGTTTGTGACTACCCTCTCTTGCTCCCCCATGAGAGAACTTGATATACTTTCCAAGCAAATACTGTATTCCAAAGTAGTTAACATTATGGATTCTGGCAGTAGATGGACCGAGTTGCAAATTTTGGCTCCTTTACTTACCAAGTGGGTGACACTGGGCAAATTGCTTACTTAATGCCTCTTAGTTTCTGTTTTCTTAACAGTGCCTACCCCTCATAGTATGGCAGTGTGGAATAAATGTGTACCTACAAGGAAAGTATCTTGTGTACGTCTGGCAAGAAGTACCTAATACTTGCTAGCCATTAGTATTAAAAAAAAAAAAAAAAAAGCTTACAATAGATAGCAGCATATTTCCCAGCTCATCAGAATAGCTTCTTTTAATCTTCCCTCCTCTTTCCTTCCCTCTTTAAGTTATTCAGTAGGGTTAGAAATTAGCTTTTATGCTTTCATAAAAATAGTAGGGAAAAGATTAAAAAAAAAATTTCAAGTGAAAAATGAGTAACCAAACCATTCCACTGCCTCTCTCTTGCCAAGATGAAAGAAACACTGCTCTCCAGGCAAATATTTCAGGTTGTCCATGCCTGGGGTAGCCCAAAGCCAATGACAACTCCAGAACTTCTGTATGGAAGAGGGGTAGTTAAGGCAACCTGGAAGCAGAGAGGGCCTAGATTGGGCCTAAAGCTGCACCTGAATAGCAGACCCCACTTTTATGTTTCAGGTTGGCTCTGGAGAGGCACCAATGGAGGTTACAGAGAGACCGCCACCCCCACCCCAGGGACGACTCCTATCACCCTGCCTCACCCTGTAAGCAAGGCAGTGGTAGTGTTTTAAATAAAGAAATATATCCCTTTAGCCTGACCTGACCTGATAGATGTTACAGAAAGGGAAGTTGGGAAAGAATTTTAATTTTTTGGACCTTGGTCAAGCAAGTATAATGAAGTCAGCAGGAAATTCAAGACAGGCAATGATTAGAATAAATCACCTTGTCAGGGGAAACCACACTATACAAATTTCTGAAGGCTGTGATTTTAAAAATTAATCTTCTAAAGTAACTCCCAATTCATAGTATTTATGGTTCAGGGTCTTGGTACTTGGCAAGAGGCCCCTAAAGGCAATGAAACCCAGAGCAGGACAAAGTAGGGTGCCCATGTGTACTCACCCTGTCTGTGACTGTCGCTATAATCAGGGCATTTGGCACCAGAAGGGCAGTTTTCGTTTTCTTTATCAAGGTTACTGAGAAAGCTGGAATCGAGATCTGAAACAGAATCAGAGTTAACATGGGTTCAGGCTTCACAGAACAGCATTCCAAATCTTCACATTAAAGGAAAAAGAAAAGATAAAACCAAAAAAAAAAAAAGAAAAGATAAAACCAACAGCCGGCTCCTCAGTCTCCATGAAGAAAAGGGAATCTTAAAGAGTGGGATGGGTGTGTCACCGAGGTCTCAACCTGGTGTTTGCAAAGTGGGAGGATAAGTGTGGATCATTGAGTCTGTTGAGGGGTTTGGTGGGAAACCTTTATCTTTAGACATGGGAACAGAATGCAAAATGTACAGTCATTTTAAAGGTGATCCTAAGACCCTAAACAAGTTACCTGCTTGTGGTTACCCACTCTGAGCTCATCTCCAACCACCCTGCTCTCCTCTGTCCTTGGGGGAAAAAGCTGAAAGCACTGGTGTAGGAGACTCATTTGGGGACAGGAATCCTGGGACCTGAATCCTCAGTTCTGTTACTATGTACGTGACCTGTCCAACCTCGTAAGCTGTCCTTTCTTGGCCTCAGTTCCCTGACTTATAGAGATAGTCTTACCTACCTCCCAGGATTTTCTGTGAATTAAATGAGGTAACAGATGGAAAATACCTAGCACTCAATAAAAATATTCATCTGTCTCTTAAAAAAGAGGATGGGTGAAATAAAAGAACTCTTAAGTTCTTTTCTGATTCAAACAGTAAGAAATAACGACAATTACAGCAGCTACCATTATCAATACCTATTCACTAGATGACAGTTTCATTTAATTATGACATTCCTATAATATAGATATTCTAAGAGATAAGGATGTCTCTTTAGAGAGGCATATGACTTTCACTAGGTCTTTCCTGGTGGCTCACATTGTAAAGAATCTGCCTGCAGTGCAGGAGACCTGGGTTCGATCCCTGGGTCAGGAAGATCTCCTGGAGAAGGGAATGGCTACCCACTCTAGCATTCTTGTCTGGAGATTTCCACGGGCAGAGGAGTCTGCTGGGCTACAGTCCATGCGGTCTCAAAGAGTAGGACATGACTGAATGACTAACACACATGACTTTCTCAGGGTCATAAATAAGTTACAAAGATAGAACCTGAACCAATCTGATCCAAAATAGGGGTTCTTTTTTATACAATGTACTACAAGAATGTACCAGATGCCACAAATAGTAGATGTTCCTCATATTTTAATCAAACCTGGTGGATTTTTATGAGATCAACCAGGTTTGATCTCAAAGGAAAACGGATCATGTCACTTTGATCCCCGAAAACAGAGGCACCAAACTCCTGGCAACAAGGGCCTGAATTTGCCCATGGGTGCACACACTCACGTGAACATATATTTTGTAAAAATGCTTTATATATTCTGAAAGAAATCAACAAGGTCTGATAGTGGGGAGGAGGGCCTTATGCTAGTACTTCCAGCTTGAACGACCAAAACTGAACTTGTAATTTTCTTAAGCTTAAATTTAGGATATTTCTGTTCATACTGAGGCTTACAAGATAGAGTTGTTCTACTGCCCCAGATGGGAAGATTATGAAGAAAGAGGGGCTGATCTAAATTAGACATTGGAGGAAAGAAAGCTATTTCACCAAAGAACTCTACCCACAAAATTTTTGAAGTTGGGGAAATAATTCAGAAGTGATAAACTGGGATTACTTTGGAAAACAGAACTTAGTATCTTCTAAGAAAGATGATGATGTAACAATGAGTCTAATTTCGATTCTCAGCAGCAACACAAATACACAGTGACAAGAGCTGTAAATTTGGATTTTTGCAGGATCTGAGGCATGGAACACCCTTAAGATGGAGTTTTCAATCAATTGCTTCGCAAGTATAAAATGACAACTAGATAACACTGGAGAAATAAAGCATGAATCTTTTCTCTGTTTGAGCTTAGATGGAATGCGATACACGCCTTTAATTTTACTAGCATCTGAAAATACACACAGGCTGAAAAGGTCTTGATTAAATTAAGGTTATACTTTATTATTAACATTTCTCCAGGGTAGGGTGCTTAGAAAATTCCCCTTCCTGGTGCAGACTGTTTGACTCCTTTTAGTTCATGCTAGATCGCGCTAGACCAAGGTCTGTTGGCAGGGAGCAAATTCTGCCAGAGGACTGAAGCCCAAGTTTCCATGATGCCATCCTCAGTGGGGAAGGAATGTACACGTCACTACTGTGGTTCTTATCTTCCCACCCCTCCTAGATTAGATACAGCCCAGGCAAAAGCAATCCCATGTGTCCTTGTCTTCAAAAAACCAGGTCAATCCTTTTTCTTTTTTTTTGGTCAGCTCTTTCTTAGCTGCTGCGCTGCTAAGTCACTTCAGTCATGTCCGACTCTGTGTGACCCCATAGACAGCATCCCACCAGGCTCCCCCGTCCCTGGGATTCTCCAGGCAAGAACACTGGAGTGGGTTGCCATTTCCTTCTCCAATGCATGAAAGAGAAAAGTGAAAGTGAAGTCGCTTAGTCTGTCCGACTGTTAGCGACCCCATGGACTGCAGCCCACCAGGCTACTCCGTCCATTGGATTTTCCAGGCAAGAGTACTGGGGTGGGGTGCCATTGCCTTCCC
>SJYX01014875.1:343820-360881 GCA_006410675.1 Oreotragus oreotragus | reverse complement strand
ACCAGGCTCCCCCATCCCTGGGATTCTCCAGGCAAGAATACTGGAGTGGGTTGCCATTTCCTTCTCCAATGCATGAAAGAGAAAAGTGAAAGTGAAGTCGCTCAGTCTGTCCGACTGTTAGCGACCCCATGGACTGCAGCCCACCAGGCTACTCCGTCCATTGGATTTTCCAGGCAAGAGTACTGGGGTGGGGTGCCATTGCCTTCCCCGCTTTCTTAGCTAGAGGAGGGATTTTGAAACCATTACTAGAATAATATTAGCTTGAAACCACTTACTGGCTTTGTGAACTCCTCATCCCTTAACAAAGGCTAATTCTTTGTTCTCTAATGTTTTCAATCCCTGCTGCTTTGGTCAGAGGTGTTAGCTTTCGCTATTCCTGAGAATTATCTTTATCTCACAGAACCGGAAATCAGTCCCCTTATCCACTCTATGCACAAGGGCTTATAATCCAGAAATCTAGAAACATGGTATGATATTACTCAATATCATTTTCCATTATACTGATTCAAATAATACTGTGAATCTAAACTGTGTTTATCTCAACACAACTCTACACAATAAAAATTACATGTTTGATGCTAGTCTGCTGACTCAACACCAACATAAACCATTTCCACTGTATTTGTTAAGTGGCCTTTATTTATAAGACTGCCAGTAGCTTTAGGGAGAGTATTTAAATAAAACATATCTACCAGCCAAAACAAAAGGAGCTTTTAATCAGCTACTTCATGAATATAAAAGTTGCTTATTCATAATCATGAATCAGAATGATTAAAAACTCAGCAAGGTCACGCAAACCCCAGGTGTTTCTTTGCCTCCTTGTTCTGGTGGCCTGGCTGAACTGTGTGATGTTATGTAATAGCTCAAATGCAAAGAATGTCAGTGGGAAGGAATGAGCTTTTTCCTTTCTTACACCAAATTCCCAAGGGCCTTGTTTAAAAGGCGGTGCCCTGGGAAAACTATCAACTCCTTCAGGCTCTTCTCCTTAATGGCTCAGGTATCACGGGACTCTGCTCCCCCAAATCTGTACTTAGTGAGAAGGAAAAGATGTCAGTCCGCATCTACTGGAGATTGCATGTGACTCCCAGACCAGGACCAAAATGCTCCAAAGCCTGCTCATTCTGTACTAGTGACAAAGGGAGCTCTAAGAAGTAGCTTATTAATAGGCCTGTTTGCATAGATTTCTCATGGTAACTGTGTGAATATGGTGTAAAAATTTTTTTTTAAAGAATTGTTTTGGGTTTAATGTATGTCTTTGAAACAAATTACAGTACACCCTCCATATGAAGAACTTTGAGTGTGCTGGTGACATCTTGGTAAAAAGGATGTAAGGCAGGATTTTAGGAGGGATATATGTATGTCAGGAAAAGAATGAAAAGAGTGCAGGTTAGGGAAAAAGAGAAGTTTGTGTCATCTAGAGGCATTTAGGGGGCTTCCCAGGTGGCGCTGGTAGTAAAGAACCCGCCTGCCAATGCAGGGGACGGAAGAGACACTGGTTCTATCCATGGGTTGGGAAGATCCCTTTGAGAAGGGCATGGCAACCTATTCTCCATTATTCTTGCCTGGAGAATCCTGTGGACAGAAGAGCCTGGCAGGCTACAGTCCATAGGATCACAAGGAGTCAGACACGACTGAAGATACTTAGCACTCACGCAGGGGCATTTAGAACCTGCAGTATTTGGGACTACAGTAAAGGAAACTTGGTATAAAGGTATCATAATGATATAGATATTTATAAACATTGCTACACTTAACAATTCATATTAATAATATGTAAGAAAACGCAGGGTTAGTTTTCTTTTAAAAAAATACTGACCTTAGTGTCTTTTCCAAAGACCTTGGAATGAAAACAAATCCAGTTTTCTGATACAAAGAGCTTCCCTTGGTATAATATTTCTTTCTGTAGAGCACACGTAAAACCTGGGAAGATATACACAGGTATAACATCATTTACAACTTCCATTTAAGATGAAAATTGTGTATATCTGTTGATGACTCAGGGATGGGCAGAGATAACACACTCATATGCTCAAAAGATCTCTCCCCTGGTTTTCAGTCATCTTTAGAGGAATAAAGCTATGGAGATGAGAGTTTGTTTTTTAATTCCGAGTCTTACAAACTTCAGTATAAACATCAAAATAGAAAGGCAAGTGTGTCATTGCAGATGAGGGTTCAGAATGATGTTTCAAAAATCTGTTTGGGAAGGCGTGTCACCCTTGTGCTAATGTTGACACTGCTGCCTGCCCCTCCTTCCCTGGGATGGTCATAATGACTCTTTTGAAATAGATGGTCTCATTGGGAAGAGCACATGACCCACACCTTCCTGTGTGGAGATAATGACAGGAACCCAGCACGCTGCCTTAGCATTTGTGTACTGAGGGAGGCTGGAATGGAACCCTGGGTCCCTCTGCTCCCAAGTGGAGCCAAGCAGCTGCTGAATGGCATGCTGGGTCGGGTGTTTAGGTGTGACCGCTGAGCCCTGAACAATTCGACCTAGGTCTGTGTTGCCTTCTTCCAGTCTGGTCTTGCTTGGTCTTGTTATCCTAAAACAGCAGAGTCCAATCACAATGCATGTTAGCACGAATATGGAAGGCGAGGACATTCTGGAAACCTCTGGGATAACTCTGTATCACATGGAGGGAGTCAGTTCCCCATTCTACTCTCTTATCTCTCAAGGTGCTGGGTGAGAGCTGAGTGAGGTCAGCATTACGGTCACATTATGACTTTCAGAAACCTATTCCCCTTGGTGATTCAGTCCCCAGACTCTTTCACCCCACAAACCAATTAGCATCTTTTCAAAGTCAAGCAGGTCAGAACTTACTTTGTCTCAGGGGTTCCTCCGTGGGGACATCTAGAAACAGTTTGTGGAAGTGCATGTTTGCTTTGTCCTACAAGGAAGACAAAACACAGACAAGAAGTCCCTGCTCTCAGTGTTCTTGTCAANCTTTGTCTCAGGGGTTCCTCCGTGGGGACATCTAGAAACAGTTTGTGGAAGTGCATGTTTGCTTTGTCCTACAAGGAAGACAAAACACAGACAAGAAGTCCCTGCTCTCAGTGTTCTTGTCAAACATAAGCAAATTTTAACTTCAGTTGAAATCATATAACAAGTCTCCCCACTCTTAAATAAAGAATCTTTAGGAATTCCTTCTCCCTGATCTTATAGTCTCCAACACAGTCCTTCAGGGAAAAACAGTGGAGGTCACAAAGGTTTCATTTTCCAATGAGATTAGTGACCTGATGACTGGACATGTATCTATAATCATGAAGTAGCTGGTGGGCAGCCTTCTGCAGAAGTGGTTGGACGAGGGAATCCCTAATAAAAAATGAGGTAGAACTATCAGAAATCTCACCAGGCAGTGAATCCCAGGGCACTCAAGATCCCAGTGAGTACTCTCAGAAGAGGGTAGTGGTTAAAAGCTCTGTATCAGATAACCCTGAGTTTAAGTCCTGGCTGCACCTCTTCTGTGGTATGTGATCCTGCCCTAGTAACTTAACCTCTCTGAGCCTCGGTTTTCTGTACCTGCGTCAGAAGGATGTCCTAGGGCTTAAATGGGGTGATACATTTCCAGGACCTGCTACTGGGTTTGTCCCTATTACTGTGGTGAAAGTATTTCCTTAACCAGCGTTGGGGGAGATAACAAATAGGATTTCACAAGAAAGATTTAGCTCTCCAGGGCAGCAGAAGGCCCAAGAGTCTGAAATGCTACAAATCACTTCATCTTCAAGGCACCAGTTTCCAGTTATGATAATAATGTGCAGACAGCAATTTACAGCCTGTAAAGGGCACTCCCAGCTCCACAATAACCTGGGAACTGATGTTCATACCGCACAGTTCAGGGACCTGGGCCTCAGGGATACTTGGGGACTGAACTGGCTCCACACACCTACTAGGAGGTAGAGCTGGGCCCTCTGCCCACAGGATCACTCTTCTTCAAAAGCATCCAGCAGGCAGAATCTTATGAGCCGAAAAGAGATACCACAAATTGGCCCTTGATGATTTATTATCTAATCTAGAAGTGGTCTCAATGACATAAATGGTCCTTGTATTGCCATAAAGGTCATTCATATGACAGACAGTCCCCTCGAGACAACCAATTCATGGATGAACACTTCATAACGTAGGTTAGCTCATGCTGCTTCTTGGAGTACGTTTGGCATCCAGAAAGTTCCCTCTGATTAAAGCTAGATGTTGTTCTAAAACTTACAGTTACCAGTGGGGAAAGTGGGGGTGGGAGGGACGCATAAATTGGGAGATTAGGATTGACATATACACACTATTATAAAGAAACAGATAACTAATTAGGATCTACTGTATAGCATAGGAAACTCCAGTACTCTGTAATGGCCTACCTGGGAATAGCATCTAAAAAAGTGGTATCTGTATAACTGATTCACACTGCTGTTCAGCAGAAACTAACACAACACTGTAAATCAACTACACTCCAGTAAAAATTTAAGCAGCTAGGTGTTCTCTCAGGGCTTTGCTGAGATTTTCTTTTTAATGGCTACAGTGAGTCTTGGCTGCATGCTTGATTTAAAAATATCCTCCTGGGCCATGAAATCTTCAAAAATGTGGATAAAAATCAAATTTTAAAAAGGCAGGGACTGATCTAAATTAAAGATGACATGAAAAACAAATGCAATGCATGGCTCAACTGGATTCTAGAGAGTGGGGAAAAAAAAACCTCTAAAAGACATTGACTACTGGGACAACTGTGGAAACTGAAAATGGATTTTACATTAGTAATATTTTCATAAATTTTCTATTTAGTTAAATTTCTCGGGTGAGTCAACAGTTTCTTGTTCTAGTTGTTAGGAGACACATATTCAAGTATTTTAGGAGTAAAGTGTCAAAAACCCCAAACTGTTGACCCCAGTATATCATACTCTATGACACAGATCTGTCTGGGTATATTTCAGAGCAGATTCTTCTGGAGAAGACTCATAACCCTGTTCCAGGTTTTCCTCCTCTGTGTGCACTTGGGAGGCCTTCTATTCACACAGATGCCTTATCAGACTATAACTGCAGTGTAAGGATGTCACAGTTCTCCCGGTCTTGGCTAATTATTAGACAAGCACATGAATCTGGGTTGGCCCCTGCTCTCTGGGCGCTTGTCAGAGTACAGGGCCACAGTGCAGGACTCACTACCATTCAGCACATGCTGGAAGGTCAGCTGGGAAATCCAATGTTCTCTAAATCTGTACCTGCGTTAGGCCTGGCCCTTGCATTCCTTCCTCCTGCTGGCTTCAAATTAATGCCCCTTTCGCCCTCTGAGACGATACACATCTCATTCCTAAATTACCTGGCTTGAAGATGAGGACTTTTTCCTTTCAATCTTAGAGTCGTTCTTGCTTTCAGTTTTACAGTCGCTTTTCTCACTTGCTAAAGGGGCACCATCGAAACTGGATTTTGACCTGAGGAAAGAAAATCCAGGGAGTCTATAAAATTAAATTTTTTATGCTGCCCACTAATTTTATTACTACATCTTAATTATCATGCCAACTCACAACAAAGCCTTTCATTGGTTTTTCTCTTCTGGATATCAATGATCACTTAGTACTCTAAGGGCATTTACCCAGCATGTGATGTGGGTGATGGGGTGATTTCAGCAGCTGGTCATCCCAAATTGCAGAAATCATATCTTATGGAAGAAAGAAGTATTGATTGAGCTGTGAAAGTAATTATATCATCTCAAAAGTACTTCAAGCAGTATACAGAGTAGTACTGGAGGCCAATAATGGAAGCTGCAGCTATAGTTCAATCCAGGAATATTTGGTTTCAAAATCCTGTCAATATTTCACAAGTGTTAATTGAGAGAGGTGCTGCATTAAATGCTTCAGAACAGACAAGACAGTCTTTATCCTTAGGACCTGTGCACACATCAAACATCTCTCTAAAAAGGCAGTATGTGATACAGCATCAAAACAATGCCTATCACAGGCGTTAGGAGGAGATACAGAGACGATAAGTCCAACAGGAGGTAAGAGAAGAGACCAGCAGGACAGCGTGGGTTTAACAGGGCCGAACAGGATAAGCAGGAGCCAGGTATGAGGAAAAGAGAGATCATCACAGAGTGGGAATAAAGAAGTGAAATCATGATAAAAAAGACCACGTTTGCAAGTCCTTCCTTCGTTCTCATAGGGCAGAGGTCAGAGCTCCCTGACTTCTTTCCAAAACGATTCCAGTCCTGCTTCTCCATTTGAGTAGCATTTGCACCTTCAACCACACAGCAAAACACAACCATGTCAGTATGGACTGAGTGCATGACTTTTAGAGGTATATGCATGAACAAGTTTCGTGATACAATTATATAGACTTTTCCTGTTTCTTGGGGGGAATGTGGCACATGAAATTTATGATTCCACAACAGGATTCTTTAGATCAAAGTGCAGTCAAAAACAATGTTTGGTTCAAAGTGAATTTAAGAAGACTCTGAAGAAATTGGGGTGGCATATGGGTGTGACACAGAAACAGAAATGAAGTCAGAGAGACTTTAGGCTCTGCTTTTCTCAGCCATGAGGCTATGGACCATGCAACGTCCCAGGCCTCTGCCAGCCCCAATAGTTTGTGTCCAAGTTACCTATCATTCAATTCAAGGCACAGAGATTTGGATTCAACTACTGGCCATTGAACCAATTTATGGATATAGATGCCTTTAGAATTCTAGGAATTATTTAAAAAAAACAACAACAACTATGAGTAAACATTTGTACTCTACTTGAAAATGCAACTGTTTTTACAAATGTCAAATTACCTACTGTTTATATTAGCCACTAATTTGAATTTATCGCCTCTATTGATTCAAATTAATAAATGTTAATGGTACTGTCAAGGCAATGATCAGACCTTTCAAAGAACTATGGGCTGTAAGCAAATGCGACAGAAGGGCAGCTGTGCCCTTAGTTTCAAGTGGCAAAAGCAGAAGGGTTTGTCTGCACAGCACTGGCCTGAAGGAAGGGTGGGAGGGATGCTCATTTACATACATGATTTCTTTGTGCCTTTTCAACTTCTCACTGCTTACAAATGACTATGAGCAGGACCTGAAGCCTAGTGCAAAAATTATTATTCAAAAATTCAGAACTTCCAGACAGTGAGAGCAGAGCCTTCAACCAAGTGCAGAGCTCTCTGCACTACCCAGATCACACGCTGGAGAAGTTTCACAAGCGCTGGTGCTTGGTGTAAGACAATGAGTGTATTAGTCTCATATAAAGCCTGGGGAAGGTGGAGTTACATGTGTAGTGCATTTCAGAGCACCTGTGGCAGCCAGTCAGTGGTGCTGAAAGTCGTAAGAAACAACAGGCTTTATGTCTTTGCTGGGGAAGGCAGGATGCTCTGACAGGAAAACAGCTGTAGAAAGACCGGTAGAAAGTGAGATGCATCAAAACAGACTTGCAGAAAAGATGGAGAGAGGATTGGGAGTGATAGTAGAGAAAAAGCAGGGGGCAGAGTAAAGACTTATGCTTGGTCCTGAGTGAGGAATAGATTAGCAGAGAAGACGAGGGCTGGGGTAGCCAGGAAGGAAGGGAAAAGTAGGGGTTACTGAATCATCCTTTAGCAGAGGCCCAAAGTCGTAGAAGGCAGCAGTTCTGACAGTTCTAATAAGGGGAAGAGAGCTATCACTCTACTCAGTGTAGATGAACGGCCAGAGTTACTTGTGATTGATCGCTGGCTTAACCATTCTCCTTTAAGGGCAGAAAAGCAACCTGAAATTCCTACTTCTTCCTTCCATGTGAAAAAAAGCGCATAAGTGGTGCCCCTCAGAGTAACGTGAGCAGAGGTCCACGTCTCAAACCTCCTCTCTCCTCACAGCCCCATGATCAAACTGAGCCTGGTTTCCAGCACTGGCCCCTGGAAACAGGCAGTGCACACCCCGCCAGGGATCCCAGGCAAGGCTTTTTCCCCTCCTCTCATTTCTGCAGCTGCCAGAGAAGTGAGACAGCAGCTGTGCACACCCCCAGGCTGAGCACACGACTCAGCCGGGGCGGCCTCATCAGTAACCCTGCCCGTCTCTCCAGGTGCTTTCTAACTCTGTACCAGAGAGGGGGCCACCCGAGCTTTATCACGTAGCAAAATCAGTGCTTAAGAGAGCGGCAGAAAGTTTGCAGAAGACGGGCGGGAAGGAGAAGTGAGACTGCTAGGAAGAGCTCAGAGAGAAAGCAGGTGCCTGGATGTGAAGGAAAAACACCTCACTTCTTTCTCAGGGGTGTTCCCTGCCTGTAGGAGAGCTTCCGTCTCAGCCACCACCATAAAACTAGAAATACCAGCTCTTTCCAGCAACCCCTCCCTCTGAAAAGCCAAAAAAACAGAGAGGGTCATGTGAGGACTCACCGCAGGGAAATGGCTCTCTTCTGGTCCGGGGACTCGGCCTCGCTGGACGGGGTCGGGGACAGCGCTGCTGGCGACCTGCATACCTTCTTCTTCTCCTCCGCACCATTCTCAGCCTCTGAGCTGGGGAAGAGAAAACGCTTCACCTTAGACATCCAGGGTGGGGAGGATGCGAAGACGATGACGTGGCCTCACTTTTCTGAGAGTGGAATGATCTTCAGTCCTGCGACAGGCTGAAGTCAACAAGGACAGCTGTGCCCTTCCCATCCCTCCATTCTGGCCCCTCCGCTGGTGCCAGAGGAGGAGCTCTGGGTCATGCTGGCTTCAGATACACCTGCAGGTTTATGTGCAGGTAAATGTCCCGCTTTGCAGGGACTCACCGGCTCCCAGGTCTGTGTCCCATGAGCCCTGTACTGCCCAGCTTGGCCCTGCCCAGCACGGAGGTGGCAGATCACCTGGAGGCTGGGAGGGCCCCCTGAACCTGCTCACGTGTGGCCTCCTGCCAGGTGTGAGTTGTCCCCTGGGAGCCCCCACCCGTTTTGTTTGCACTTACGTCACTTATCACCTTTTGTTGTAGACCTATAGGACATGGCTTGGGTGGTTGCTAATTTTACCAAGTGCCTCTCTCAGCAATTACTATCTCTAATCCACACCACCACCTAGGCTAGGTGGGAATTACTACCCCCATTTCACAGAGGAAGAACCTGAGGCTCTTACATGGTGAATTACTCGCCCCAGTTCATAGAACTGGCAGCTGTCTGAGTTGGGATTCAAACTCAGGTCTGTCCATCTGAGAGGCCTTTGTGTAGAAGGCCATTCTCAAAGTTTCTTTCTTTGCATTCATCCACCCCCACCCCCCAGTTCAGTTCAGTTCAGTTCAGTCGCTCAGTTGTGTCCGACTCTTTGCGACCCCATGAATCGCAGCACGCCAGGCCTCCCTGTCCATCACCATCTCCCGGAGTTCACTCAAACTCACCTCCATCGAGTCGGGGATGCCATCCAGCCATCTCATCCATCCCCCCAACCACCTATCTATCCTCTGAGCCCTCTTACTACTTCTGTGATGTGGGAGCCCCAGGCTGGGGTGAAAATCTCATTGATCTTTGCATTGACCTCAGGGTCTAGGACAGTGCTGGTATATAATCATGCTGAATGGGCTTTTGGAAAACTAGGTCTGACCTTGGTGAAAGAGGGAGAAGGGGGGACAGTAAGTCAGAGGGCCGCACGCTGAACCATTAATGGATGGAGGAGGGCCAGTGTGGTGAACACAGGAGAAAAGTTCCCGCAACCTAGTCAAGGAAATAAACCAAAAAAGGAAAAAGAAATCCACTTGAGAGTCTCTCTTGAAGTAGGGAGACAAAGTGTGTGTGGAACTTCAATAATCCACTTCAGCACTCCTTCAAATATTTACCAAGTTCTCTGAAGGGTCAGATTCAGCCCATCCTGCACAGCACCTTTGTGGACTCAGAAAGAGCCATGCCCAGTCAAAGGCACCCAGGAAAAGGTGCTGTCTGTCTGACTGTAGCCCTGTGGACACACGGCCTACCAGAGAAACGGTGCCCCTTGCTCTGGGCAGAAAGAGCCCAGTGGCAAGATGTAGAGGAAGCATTTTGCTTCCTGTGGTCACTTGCTGGTGTTGATTAATATGGGAATGACAACTATTGATTCTGTAATGTCCAAAGCAGACGTGCAATTCATCTATGGGCCAATTCAATTTGGGGTTTTTGTGTACTCAAAGACGCTAAGGAAACTCAAGCAAGCTAATTCCTAACACTGGTGAGGTGATTCTTGGAGGCACCCCTTATCCCAGAGGTCGTCTGGTCAGCAGCAGACTCTAACTGCTAGAATCTGAAAAGCAGAGACTTGCCTGTGCTTGAGTGAGGAGGGCGTAGGGGAAGAAAGAAACCACTTCCTCAGTGCCTCTCAGTCACTATAAAGTTACCGTCAGTGAAGCTAAATGCTCACTGACAAGGGAGATGAAATAACAGGTCTCACTTAAGTCAGGAAAACAAGGAAATCAGTTTAAAAAACAAAACAAAACAAACAGAGACAAGAAGATGAGGTTCTTTCAAGGACACTGACTATAAGAATTAACTTAAAAAAAAAAAAAGCCAAGTCAACGATCCTTTTCTCTCAACAAACGCTTGTTTATGGGTCCCTGCTGGCCCAGCAGGCTATTCAGAGCTGAGTGGGTGAGACAGATGAATGAGTTTCAGTTTTAAGGAAGCAGAGAAGTGGGAGAAGATGTTGGGAACAGGAGATCCATCTTCACCTGGTCTTAGCAGGTTATTTCTTCTCCAATCTCGAACCCAATTTAAGCATCAGTTATGGGCCCTGAAAGCTTCTCAGTAGGGAGTTTCTGAGCAATTGCCACCTGATAGACAAGGGTGGCAATGCTTGGGAGATAAGACAGACATACTTATACTAAGCAAGCCTGACTTTACCTGCTAGGCAATAGCATATGTATTACCAGCTACCACACTGAAACCAGTGATGGTTTCAACACACACTGCCACACACTGTTACACAATCTATAAATGAAAAAAAAACAGGTTGACAATCCCTATCAACAGTCTGATATTCCTTACTTCCTAGACCTCATTAGTTTGATGATGAGTTGATTCAGACTTCACAATGTTTCAGAATTAGAATTTTTATGTGGAGTCCCCCATTATTCCTCCTGGAAAGTCTCTCTCTGAGTTTAGAGTAAACTCAACACCTGTCTCCTGTCGTATCTCCCAGGCTCTTTGCCTCTCCTGCTGAGGCTGTGCTGTACTCAGGCGCCATCACATCTCAGTGATGATTAGGTTCTGTCTCAGGTGAATGATGATACTGTATCTCAGATACATGCAAACAAGTGCCTCACTTTGGTTCAGTCTAGGAAGCTGTGTTCCTTCCTAACTACAGTGATAAACCTGTGTTTGTCTCCCTTCAAGTTAAATTAGTCTAAGCTTGGGCATAAAAAAGGTCACTAAATTCCTTTATGGTAGTACCAGTGAGATAGTTTTACATCCACTATCATTTAAAAACTCCCTGATTATCATTTCTCGAAACCACAGTCTTGCCCAACAAAGGTTAAGAAGTGACTTGAAGATAGCATATGTTTCACCAGAAAATAAAATCCCGGAAATCGGACAGTCATGATTAAGGTCAGGTCTGTGAAAGCACAGTGACACTGAAGCCCTGTGCTGAAAACTAGGCTGCCCCTGGACTTGCCAAGATCTGTAGCCTCAGACTTGTTCCTAGAATGCTGCCTGCTTGGTGACTCCGTGGCCGGTGGGGAGGAGGAGCAGTACTTGGGAAGCAGAGCGATGGGCCGCAGGGACACAGGAGGACTCTGGGGACCCCTGGGCAGCAGCCATTCGGCAAACAGAGCATCATAGTAACCGCAGCAGAAAGCAGCATGGGGTGCACAAGGCGCAGGAGCTGGTGATGGAAATCAGTACCTCTCCAAGACCCCCTACCCTCTCCCAAGTGCAGAGCAAACTCAGTCTAGTCTGGGAGCAAACTAGATTTTTGTAAGTCAGGAAGAATGGTCTTTCATTTACAATTCTGATGTAAGTATATCTTTATCTGGAAACTTTACATTGCATTTATCTATTGACATATTTATTCCTGAAGAGGTACCAGAAGCACAACAATACAATTCAAAGTTACAAATGGAAAAACAAATCTCCCTTGTGCCCACCCCTGTTTCAGGGTCACCCTGTTTCCTACTGTTCCCAGCTCCTGTGTATCCTTCCAGGGAATCTGAGTGCATACGCGTGTATGTGTGTGTTAAGTACGAGTGATAGCATGCTATGCTGTACCCCGACCCCTTTTTTTTCAACTTACGATACTTTGGTACTCTTTTCCTATTAGTACCCATAGAGCTTCCTCATTCTTTTTAATGACGGCATAGAGTTCCACTGTAATGGCTGACTTATAATTTAACCAATTCCTTGTTTATGGGCATTTAGGTGATTTCAGTCTTATCATAAATACAGACATTACTAAGAATGTCCTCGTATGTTATTATGTGTGAATACATCCATGGGATAATTTCCTGGAAATGAAACTGCTGTGTTAAAATGTACACAAAAAAATTTTTACAGTTATTGCCAAACTGCCTTCAGTAAAGGCTTTATGACTCATACCCATAATATGTATCAGAGTTTACACATTTCTACCAAAGTGTTAAACTTAAAAAAAAAAAAATCCAGAGTGCCTAGCAGGTACTTAGCACAGAGAATAACAATTTTACCAATGACTAGTGTTAAAGTTTTTTTTTTTTTTAACTGTTAAAATTTTTGATCTCTACAAGTGTGAGTGGTAAAAAAAAAAAAAAATTCCCATTATAGTTTTCCTTATTTCTTGTTTTGCAAATTAGCTGTTTGTATGTACATTTTGCCAATTTTTCTGATGGGCTGCTGATAAAAACAATTTTGATCATAACTGCATCACCAAATTCTTGACAATATCCTAGAATTGACTTTTTAAATAAATAAACATTAAGAAAAGTTAAATGGATATTAGAGGTCAGCATAACATTAAAATAAAACATTAACAACAAATTAACTTTTCCTTTTTTCTTGATAGGCTTACTGGCAGATTTTAAAAAGAAAAGCCAAAAGTATAGTATTCTTTGGNTTTTGATCATAACTGCATCACCAAATTCTTGACAATATCCTAGAATTGACTTTTTAAATAAATAAACATTAAGAAAAGTTAAATGGATATTAGAGGTCAGCATAACATTAAAATAAAACATTAACAACAAATTAACTTTTCCTTTTTTCTTGATAGGCTTACTGGCAGATTTTAAAAAGAAAAGCCAAAAGTATAGTATTCTTTGGTTTCAGCAAAACCTGTGATGAATCCTGACAGGCTTCCAGTTCAGGATGGAGAACAGGAGCACAGATGTTTGCCTCTTCTTTCTGAGGCCTGTTAAATGAGAAATAATAATCCTGCTCACAACAATGGTGGGAGACTATCCACAGAAGAGTGATTTCCCCACATATCTGGAAAATGAAAGCGAAGTACAACACGAACTCAGGAGGCAAAGCAGAGGAAGTTGCATTTTAGAATTTGGGCATCCATGGAAGACAAGAGAATAGTAACCTGCTTCTCAGAGTCCAATAAGGTGCTATAAGAGGAGGATGTAAGGAGTGTGGAAAGCATTAAACACAATTAAAGGTGGGTATGTGGATGCTCAAAATCTCTGCCTATCCTCCACCTCGCTACCACCCTCTGCCCGACCTCAACACCGAAATGTCAGATAGTCAGCTACTCAGCCTGTGAGAAAAAAAAAAAAATTAGAAAGGTTGTCAATTTATTTTTTTAATATAAATTTATTTTTTTTAATTGGAGGCTAATTACAATATTGTATTGGTTTTGCCAAAAGCAAGGTACCTAGTATGGAGGCTGAAACCCCAGAATAAACCCTTCTCTTCTTTCCATTTGGAACAAAGTGGTCCCAAGCTAAGTACCAATTCCCTATCCACGTTCTACTGAACTACTCTAATTCCTCATCTGACCCCCCACCGCCCATCAGTCCCTCATTCTTACATACGAAATGACAGCAAAGGATTGCTAGACTCTTGAAGAAAATCTGAAGTCTCAAAGAAAAGACCAGGATAAACCAAAAAGAAGGTAAAACCCCTAGAAAACTGAGTTCAGAGAACAAAAGAAAATAAACAAGCAAACAAGAAAAACAGAAACCCAAAACCTTCTAATTAATATCTTCAGAGAGAAGGCAGAACTCATAAAACAGACCACAGTATTATGCAAAAGGACTGAGTTCAAATCCTTAATAGCCTACAAAGCACTTCCAGATCTGCCCTCTCTGCCCCTCCGGATTCCTCTAACCCCCTCTCCCCAGTTTATGCTCCCACAAGAACATCTGTGCCCGGGCTTCTCCCTTTGCCTGGAGTGCTGTTGTCCCCATAAAGGGCAACGTATGATTTTCTCTCTCCTTTCCTTCAGGTCATTACTCAAATATTATGTTCTAAAGAAACACCTGGAGTAACAGGTAAATTTGGCCATGGAGTACAGAATGAAACAGGTTAAAGGCTAATAGTTTTGCCAAGAGAACGCACTGGTCACAGCAAACACCCTCTTCCAACAACACAAGAGAAGACTTTACACATGGACATCACCAGATGGTCAACACCAAAATCAGATTGATTATATTCTTTGCAGCCAAAGATGGAGAAGCTCTATACAGTCAAAAAAACAGGACCGGGAGCTGACTGTGGTTCAGATCATGAACTCCTTAATGCCAAGTTCAGACTTAAATTGAAGAAAGTAGGGAAAACCACTAGACCATTTCGGTATGACCTAAATCAAATTCCTTATGATTATACAGTGGAAGTGAGAAATAGACTTAAGGGACTAGATCTGATACATAGAGTGCCTGATGAACTATGGATGGAGGTTTGTGACATTGTACAATAGACAGGGATCAAGACCATCCCCATGGAAAAGAAATGCAAAAAAGCAAAATGGCTGTCTGAGGAGGCCTTACAAATAGCTGTGAAAAGAAGAGAAGTGAAAAGCAAAGGAGGAAAGGAAAGATATAAGCATCTGAATGCAGAGTTCCAAAGAATAGCAAGAAGAGATAAGAAAGCCTTCCTCAGTGATCAAAGCAAAGAAATAGAGGAAAAGAAGAGAACGGGAAAGACTAGAGATCTCTTCAAGAAAATTAGAGATACCAAGGGAATATTTCATGCAAAGATGGGCTCAATAAAGGACAGAAATGGTATGGACCTAAAAGAAGCAGAAGGTATTAAGAGGTGGCAAAAATACACAGAAGAAGTGTANAACAATTTTACCAATGACTAGTGTTAAAGTTTTTTTTTTTTTTAACTGTTAAAATTTTTGATCTCTACAAATGTGAGTGGTAAAAAAAAAAAAAAATTCCCATTATAGTTTTGATTTGATTTACATTTCTTTTCTGATGAATAAGGTTGAGTGTATTTTCATATGTGTGTTCTTTATTTCTTGTTTTGCAAATTAGCTGTTTGTATGTACATTTTGCCAGTTTTTCTGATGGGCTGCTGATAAAAACAATTTTGATCATAACTGCATCACCAAATTCTTGGCAATATCCTAGAATTGACTTTTTAAATAAACATTAAGAAAAGTTAAATGTATATTAGAGGTCAGCATAACATTAAAATAAAACATTAATGACAAATTAACTTTTCCTTTTTTCTTGATAGGCTTACAGGCAGATTTTAAAAAGAAAAGCCAAAAGTATAGTATTCTTTGGTTTCAGCAAAACCTGTGATGAATCCTGACAGGCTTCCAGTTCAGGATGGAGAACAGGAGCACAGATGTTTGCCTCTTCTTTCTGAGGCCTGTTAAATGAGAAATAGTAATCCTGCTCACAACAATGGCGGGAGACTATCCAGAGAAGAGTGATTTCCCCACATATCTGGAAAATGAAAGCGAAGTACAACACGAACTCAGGAGGCAAAGCAGAGGAAGTTGCATTTTAGAATTTGGGCATCCATGGAAGACAAGAGAATAGTAACCTGCTTCTCAGAGTCCAATAAGGTGCTATAAGAGGAGGATGTAAGGAGTGTGGAAAGCATTAAACACAATTAAAGGTGGGTATGTGGATGCTCAAAANAGAAGAGTGATTTCCCCACATATCTGGAAAATGAAAGCGAAGTACAACACGAACTCAGGAGGCAAAGCAGAGGAAGTTGCATTTTAGAATTTGGGCATCCATGGAAGACAAGAGAATAGTAACCTGCTTCTCAGAGTCCAATAAGGTGCAGTGTGGAAAGCATTAAACACAATTAAAGGTGGGTATGTGGGTGCTCAAAATCTCTGCCCATCCTCCACCTCGCTACCACCCTCTGCCCGACGTCAACACCGAAATGTCAGATAGTCAGCTACTCAGCCTGTGAGAAAAAAAAAATTAGAAAGGTTAATTTATTTTTTTAATATAAATTTATTTTTTTTAATTGGAGGCTAATTACAATATTGTATTGGTTTTGCCATACACTGACATGAATCTGCCACGGGTGTACATGTGTTCCCCATCCTAAGCCCCCCTCCCACCTACCCCCTATCCCATTCCTGTGGGTCATCCCAGTGCACCAGCCCCGAGCACCCTGTCTCATGCATCGAACCTGGACTGGCGATTCGTTTCACATATGATAATATACATCTTTCAATGCCATTCTTCCAAATCATCCCACCCTCGCCCTCAAAAGGTTGTCAATTTTAAAAAATGAATAACTTAGCAGCAGAAGAGTCTGCCTCCAATACGTGAAACCTGGGTTCGATCCCTGGGTCGGGAAGATCCCCTGGAGAAGGAAATGGCAACCCACTCCAGTACTCTTGCCTGGAGAATCCCATGGACAGAGGAGCTTGATAGGCTACAGTCCACGGGGTCACAAAGAGTCGGACTCGACTGAGTGACTTCACTTTCACTTTAGCAGCAGAAAAGCAAGGTACCTAGTATGGAGGCTGAAACCCCAGAATAAACCCTTCTCTTCTTTCCATTTTGAACAAAGTGGTCCCAAGCTAAGTACCAATTCCCTATCCACGTTCTACTGAACTACTCTAATTCCTCATCTGACCCCCCACCGCCCACCAGTCCCTCATTCTTACATACGAAATGACAGCAAAGGATTGCTAGACTCTTGAAGAAAATCTGAAGTCTCAAAGAAAAGACCAGGATAAACCAACAAGAAGGTAAAACCCCTAGAAAACTGAGTTCAGAGAACAAAAGAAAATAA
>SJYX01014875.1:308728-332031 GCA_006410675.1 Oreotragus oreotragus | reverse complement strand
TTTGAAAAGATCCTTCTGCTGGGAAAGAATGAAGGTGGGAGGAGAAGGGGATGACAGAGGATGAGATTGTTGGACAGCATCAGTTATTTGATGGACATGACTTTGAGCAAGCTGTGGGAACTGGTAATGGACAAGGAAGCCTGGCGTGCTGCAGTCCATGGGGTCGCAAAGAGTCAGACATGACTGAGTGACTGAACTGAACTGAATTCTGTTTTCCTTTTCTTTCAAAGCCTAAGGCAACTCACATTACTTCAAAATGTGTTCAAAAATTAAGATTTTGATTCTGAAGGAACAGAAGCCCAACTCAACCTGGCTTATGTTTTTATTTTTTAAAAAGCCACTCACAAGGGCTTCTGTCACTGCTGTAAGATGAAGCTAACAGTAGAGAAGAGCTGCAGCTGCAGACACGTCCCCTCAACCTTGGAGACACACAGTGGTGATCTCCAGGGTCTCCCTCTCCAAGTCTTCGGGGACATCAATGCCCCATTCATCCCCCTGAGACACTGCCTCCATTATGTCATGCCCCTGTTCCAGAACTAACAACGGCTTCCTATTGAGCATCAGAATGAGGCATCTGGATGTGAGTCAAGACTCTCCAGAGTTTTGCAGCCTCTCTGCTTTCTAAAATGATTCCTCCATTCCAGCCATGTTGGTCCTCTCACCATCGTGGTTTAGTCGCTAAGTCATGTCTGACTCTTGCAACCCCGTGGACTGTAGCCCGCCAGGTTCCTCTGTCCACGGGATTCTCCAGGCAAGAATACTGGAGTGGGTTGCCAGTCATTTTCCAGGGGATCTTCCCAACCCAGAGACAGAACCAGGGTCTCCTCCATTGCAGGCAGATTCTTTACTGATTAAGTCACCAGGGAAGCCCACAGCCTTGCTTATGTGTTTCATCGTTCCTCTGTGTATGGCTCTTGGCTCGTCTAGCCTAGACTGTCCTTTCTGCTCCTTCCTAACAACCCACAACTATTCATTACTCCATGCCCAGGACATTTCCCTCTTGATAGTAGTCCTATCTCTTTACCTCTAATGTCTGGACATAAAAAAATTATGTAATTAATATTCATTGACTGGAGAATTTTGAGTATGTATAGAGTTCAGAACAATAATCAGCACTGGAAAAGGGGCTTGAGCTTAAATTTAATCTCAACTACATACAAAACTCGTTTCCAAGTGTGATTTTTAAATCCTGTTGGAAGAGGCCCAGGCTGAAGGTGGAAGAGGGGAGAAAGAAAGTCATCTTTTCCTTTTATTGATTCAGCATTGTGTGCAAACTTATCTTTCAAACTGATCATTAGTTAGGTAATAATTTGAAATATATGAAAACTGACTGTCTTCATTGTTGGAAGAAACAACTGTAAGCAAAATCATAATCAAACTAAATAACTTCTCGACAGTGGTATTCTGAGGCCAAGCACAACTGGAAAACAACAAAAGAAACTGACAAGAAAATGAATCAAGGAGACAGCCATTGACTTTTCCAACTTCCAGGAAAGGGAGATTGATGCTGCTGATAGCTCTGTTCTGTTATTTATACCCTAAACCTGTAAACAGGATTTTGTATAGTACATTGCTCATGCTAACAAAGTTTCTTATATATATATATATCTCCTTCAAACTAATAATCTTCCCAGGGGCAAGGACTTTAAAAATGTTTTTGTATTTCTATCTCTACTCTCATTTTGAAAGTGTTCTTCCACCAACTGACACTTTTACTATACCTAAGATATGATAAAGCAAATCTATTTAATTAAGGCTTTGGCCAGAAGGAAATGTTTGAGAATGACCTAGATTTTTAAAAGTGTAATGAGAAACTTAACAAAACAGAAAGATAACAATGAAAATTTCAGGTAGGGCATGAAATTCAGGAAATTGCAGCCCACTCCAGTATTCTTGCCTGGAGAATCCCACGGACAGAGGAGCCTGGCGGCCTACAGTCTGTGGGGTCACAAAGAGTCACACATGACTCAGCAACTACACAACAACACAGGAAAACAAATTTTCAGCTATTACGGCAAATATTCAAAAAATCATAAATATCAAATAGGATTGGAAATTACTCAGGTATTGTAGATTCAGTCAGTTCAGTCACTCAGTCGTGTCTGACTCTTTGCGACCCCATGAATTGCAACACACCAGGCCTCCCTGTCNGAAAAAAAAGAACAAAGTGCTTTGTATATCAGGAATGCCAATGAGAAGGTATCCATAGTGTGAGAATCTGGGAGGTGAGTAGGACTACAAAGAACTGGGTGTCTGAGGTGCTGTCCTTAAGCCTGGAGGGATGAGGGTGCAGCTGAGCAGAGGAGTTCTGAGTTGGCAAGAGATTAACAGAGGCTGCCATGGTCTCCTGAAATGAGGCCTAGCTTTATGAAAATGCTACTCCTAAGAAGATCGATGTGTATTTTCTGATATGTGGGTGCTGGAAGAAGATCATGTTAGGGAGTTCCATTTTAGAGGCACTCTTCCAGGAAAGAGAAGGAATGAGGACCAGGTGGTAAATGGGAAAAGGAAGAGGAGGGAGAGACACCCCAAAGGGATGGAGTCTTAGTAAACTCATTGGCAGAACAGTGTTTTATGTTCACGGAAATGCGTTTTGAGTTAGACTTCCTTTCTCTTGTTACCATACCTACAGTAATAACTTTTATCTGGAGAGCAACAGAGAGACAGAATGTACCATGCCAGAAACACATGTATTTAGCCAGAAGGGAATATTTTTCCAATGAATAGCACAGTAACATTTAAGGTTAAAGAAAACTGTAAAACTACAAGGCCATTTAGAAGCCGACTTGGGAAGAGAGGAACATTTGCTTTGTTTTCAGGAATCCTGGTCCCTGTGGAGACCAGCTGTGCTCCTCCGGCCCTTAGCTCTTGCAGGAGGTGTTTGGACTGGAAGCACTGGAGATATGAGCTGTCTCCTACTACCCTGGCACCCATCTGTGATGACTTAAGTGTTTTCTTTCCTCTTATACCCTTCATCTCCTGGAACTCTCTATCTTTCTGTTTCACGTAGGGGAGGAGGAGAAAAGATCAAACGCGAGAGAGCTGAAAGACTAAGGTACGTAGGCATTGCAGCAGAGTTAAAAGTTGCCACAAGAGTCCAAAATAGTACCAGAGAGCCATCTAGAAACTTATTTCTGCTTTGATTCGCCCACTTAAAACTGGCAGAACCACTGTCTCACTGTCCTGTATTCTGATCTCAGGGTACAGAGCTACATGTGTATGAGGACAGCTCGGGATGGAGCACACAGGAATTTCCCAGAGGTCACTGGGAAATGCCACATCATCCCCAGTGAAGAAAATGGACATGGGGCCTTATGGATGTCATTACCACAGATGAAAATTCTCTCTGCTTGAATGCTGGAGAGTATTACTGAAACTCAGGATTTCTTCCTCATAAAAAAGTAATGGGACTCAATTTCTAAAGGAGAGACTATACGCTTTTCAAAAAACGGGAAAACTCTACATTAGAGAAAACAGTTTTCTGTAAAAGGCTTTGGTTTAAGCAAAACACTTCCAAACTAGATATATTTAGGGGAAGAATAGTTCATGCTATCCTATGGCAAAAATAAGAGAGTACATTTTTAGTTATTTCAATATGAAATTCCATAATTATATAATATGTACGATATAAGTAGTATATATCAGAATATTAATATCATAAACTATCATAAAAGAATACATATATGCTGTATAATATCATGCATTATATAATATATAATTGATATATATATCAAAATATGGAATAATTGTAGAACTAGCAACTCTGTTGAAAAGAAATGCTTATAATTATAATTAATGTAATTTATGCATAATAATGAGTACCTCTTTCAAGGAAATAAAACAGTAAAAGTCTATTAATCTTACCTCTGATATCCTTATTTCCTATCCTTTATCTCTCCCACTACATATATGCGTTTTCTCTACCTGTGCTAAAACATGTATTGCTTTGGAAAACATCTATTCTTGGCCCCTCCCCTCTCCCTTGCCACACCCTCCTAGTGGATTTTCCAGATGACTTTACACTTGCATTGTTCTTAAAGAGCATTCACGCCCACACCGCCATACTAGCCCTCATGCCAACCTTACGAGGCAGGTATGTAAGATAGGAGTTATCCATATTTCACAAATAAGGAAACTAAGATGAAAGCCTTGGGTGACCAAAGAACCACCTGAGTGGCTGGAACCGCCACAGTTCTAGTACTTTGACTATCCGTCTCCTACCAAAGCTAGTCAGACACCAAAACCTGTGGATTTTACATCCTTAACATATTCCAGTTATGACCCCTGCTGCTCTCTCCCAGTTCTACTGGGTTAGCTGGGGCCCTCCGTGTCTCCTGTCCAGACCCCTAAACTTCCCCACCTCATCTGAATGATATCCAACACTTTCTCCTTCCATCTGGGCGGAAGATCACATTGTCCTGTGATCTTTGAAAAGCCCAAACATACTGTCATATTCACATCATCTCCCCAACCTCACCTCATTTAAGTCTCTTTGTTCTCCACTGCCTACAGGACAAAACTGAAGTTGAGTACAGAAGGCATTCTGCAACCTGGAGCCTCCTCACTGGCATTCACCCTCTTGCTGTGTTCTGTCCAGCCCTGTGCTAGGCCTGCCCAAGCCTTCTTTCATGCTTTCGGCAAGCACTGGTCATCTTTCAGGATTTAGCTCTGGCTGGGGTCTCCTCCTACAGGAAGCCTTCCCCAGTCCTCTCTGTGCCCTGAGGACCAACCCTCTTTTACTTAATGATTCTCCCCAGTACCCTAAAAGGTATGACTGCCATGGAAGCTGTATGCTTTAATACAGTGTTTAATAATTATGAACAGGCTATTATTTGTTCACCTTTACTCTTAGACCGTAACCCCTGGAGGGCAGGGCTTGGGTATTATCTCTGTATGGGACGTGGGGGTGGGAGCCGGGGAGGGGGGACTCTATTCACTTCATGTTCCTTATATCACAACTGAGACCAGGTATCTTATTTCTAGCCCAGAACCCCTTTTAACTACACAGACCTTATAAATAGCAATAAGAAGCGATATACTCCACTGTGAATTCCTGGACTCAGGAAAACTGACATAGGAAAGATCAGGGAACTTTTCTGCTGGAGGCTAGGTCATATTTGGCAAACTTAGACTAAAATTAATCAAAAGTAGTTTCAGTGAGGCCATGGCCTGCCTTTCCAAGCCTGCCAGACAAAGATCTGACAAACTGAACCTGCAAATGTTGGGGGCAGAGCAGAAACATTTCCATTGAGGAAGCTTCACCAAACTGGGTGGAAGGTAATGGAGTCAGCCTTAGGAAGGGCAAATGAGCTGTCATACAGCTGGGAGGGGCTGTTACACCTTAAGTGGCTTTACTTTAAGAGTTTAAAGGGCAATGCCTGGTTACTGCAGATTCTAAGAAACAGAAAGAGAACAGGATTGCTTTTCATTTTATACCTCTGAACTGGATTAAGGCTCAAGGAGAGGACTCAATGCTGTGACTTTCTAAGAGTGACCCAATGCATGGTTTCTGGGAGTGGCATCTTCATAAGGGATATTTATCATATTTCAGTGTCTTAGTAAGAGTCTGACTTTCTCATCTCCACACCAGATCCTCCCTTCCACAGCATGTGTTATAAGCAGCACTGTACAGAGCTGCTCTCTGTCACATCAAACTTGATTTTAGAAAACACATTCTGTTTTCATTAAAAAAAAAAGGGGGGGGTGGAAATAAAGGAGTTTAAATGAAGCTAGGTGGCACTGACAAGAGGAATAGTGGCAGTTCTTGAAGATCAGGCATAGATTCCATCAGAAAAATTGGACTCTACTTCTTGGGGTTAATAATTTACATCATGTATTGTCCTGTGCTTAGCCACTCAGGCGTGTCCGACTCTTTGCGACCCCATGGACTGCAGCCCACCAGGCTCCTCTATCCATGGGCATTCTCCAGGCAAGAAAACTGGAGTGGGTTGCCATGCCCTGCTCCAGGGGATCTTCCTAACCCAGGGATCGAACCCAGGTCTCCTGCATTGCAGGTAAATTCTTCACCAACTGAGCCACCAGTGAAGCCCAAGGATACTTAAGTGGGTAGCCCATCCCTTCCCAGGGGGTCTTCCTAACCCAGGAGTCGACTCAGGGTCTCTTGCATTGCAGGCAGATTCTTTACCAGCTGAGCTACCAGGGAAGCCCAATTTACATCACAGCTGAGTAATTAGAGCTACCCTTTCACTTACTTTCATAAATGATTGCAAAAATTTCCAACCACCTACTATGAAAATTTTATGAAATGTAGTAGGCAGAAGAATGATTATCTACTCATAGCTCAGATGAGTGTCTCGTTTCACCTGTCTCTCTGTCCATTCCTCCCACTTCATATTTTTGTGCAACAAATAACCACATTATCTTCACATCTGTAATTAATACATAGCTGTAAAAGATAAGCACTTTTTCAAAAAAGATAAACACAATAGAGTAACACTCAAAAAAGGATTAATGTAGTTAACTAACTGTAATTAAGAAAAAACACGTGAAATCTAGCTGTTCTTCAGGGAAGGTTTTGGCATTACAAATTATTATTTTTTAGAATAAACACATTATTATTTCAGGGTGGAAGACAATTTCTTTCTTTCTTTCTTTTCTTTTTTTGCCACGCTGTTCAGCATGTAGGATCTTAGTTCTCTCCCTGACTACGGATTGAACCTGTGCCCCCTACAGTGGAAGCACAGAGTCTTAACCACTGGACCTCCGGGGAAGTCCCTAGCACTATGAATTATTATTGAAGAGTAGCAGAGCATGCTACCCTAAAAGATGTCAATTTAGTATTATATAATGATTTTGAGCTACTTTTAGGTACCTGAAGAATAGCAAATGCCAGGAGGGGCTTTCTCTGAATGTCTCATGTCTGCCTAAAGACAGATTCTCCCAGAGGAACTCAATTGTCATAAACCCCCTCCTCAAATCTCATCAACCAGGGAGGACTGACTTCATCAGAGGGGAGACTAGGAGCTTACACCACACCCAGACAAATTCTGTCACAACTATAATACCTCCCCTTTATTCTATGGGTCCTTCATCTTTCCTAAAAATCATTTACTCTCTGCTCTTTCTTTATTAAGATGGTATTTAATCCCGAATTCTACAACCATCTGGAGTTACTCATTTTCCCCTGGGGAATCTCCCAGGTATACATGAATTCTACCTGTTAATAAACTTCTCTTTGCTTTTTTCTTGTTAACTTGTCTTGTATTATAGGTGTCTCAGAACCTATATATATATATAGCTAAGAACTAAGACGGGTAGAGAGAAAATTATTTTTCCTGCTCTCCAGTATTTAGGACTGTAGGAACTGAATCATCTCCAAACAGAAATGGATATTTGAGCACCCAATATGGGACCTAGGAGAGTTCACATTTCCCGTATGAGTCCATGTGGCTGTCACCAGCTTGGCAGTAGAAGGTACCCACCTTGGTATCTTTACTTGCTAGGGGTACCTTTTCTCTTGGGATCCTAGCTGCCCTGGCTACTCTGGGGAGAGTAAGAAACAGACATGAAATTCCCTAATCTCAATATGCGGGCCAGATTAGGTTTTCCTGGGGGTGAAGGAAAAAAGATTTAAAATTACATGGGTTAACATGAAGCAAGCTGTAATTATGAGCAAAGAGCATCCAACTGAATGAGCTGCCGTAACTCTAGGTGGGACCACGGAGTCACGCCTGTAGCCTGCCTGCGCCTCATGCAGCAGCTGGTCCTCTCCAACCTCCCTCGGCTCACATCCAAAGGACAGCCTAGAGAGAAACCTGAGCAGCGCAGACACAGGTGGTGATGTGATAGTGCAGCTGCCATTTCCTCCCGCCCATCAACAGTAGGTGTCAGCGAAGCCTCGGGCTATCCTGGCACCAAGACCGCCTGGGCTTTCCCTCACATCTGGTCCTCTGCCTTTGAGAATTCACAGGGTTAAAGCACCCCTCCTGAGCACAGAAGAGTGTCAATTCTGCACCATATGAAAAGCAAGCAGGATGTAGGTTTGAAACACAATCTGGAGTTCTAGGTACAAAGAGCAGCACTCTCAAAGCGTTAGATTCTACCTCACACGGGTCAGAATGGCCATCATCAAAAAAGCTACAAACAACAAATGTTGGAGAGGGTGTAGAGAAAAGGAACCCTTTTGCACTGCTGGTGGGAATGCAGACGGATACAGCCTCTGTGGAGAACAGTATGTAGGTTCCATAAGCAACTAGGGCTAAAACTACTCTATGACGCAGCAATCTCACTACTGGGCACAAACCCTGAGAAAACCATAACTGAAAAAGGCACACGCACCCCAGTGTCCACTGCAGCATTATCTGCAATAGTCAGGACATGGAAGCAACCGAGATGTCTACTGAGAGATGAACAGATGAGGAAGCTGTGGTACATATACACAATGCAGAAAACTCAGCCATAGCAACGAACGAATTTGAGTTGAACTGAGGTGGATGAACCTAGAGCTTGTTATACAGAGTGAAGTAAGTCAGAAAGAAAAAAGCAAGTATCGTGTATTAATATATATATGGACTCTAGAGTGATCTATATATTAATCTAAATACGGAATTCCACATATATATATGTGGAATCTAGAAAAATGGTACTGATGAACCTCCTGATATGTGAAGTATCTGAGGGCGTCTCTCCACCACAGCAAGGAAAAGGCATCGCTGTGTCAGCGTCTCCGCGGGGACAGCAGTAGGTGACTGGGTAGAAGGTGTCTTTGGAAACACAACAGAAGAGAGATGCGAAAGAGGATGGGGGAGGACTCTGTGTCCTCAGGGTTTTGCCTGGATCCTAGTTTCTTTTAACTAACTAATGGAACCCCGGGCTCGGGACACAAGTATACAGACAAAAGCAACACGTACCAAAACCAAGACTGAGGAGACAGACTAGGCTAAAAAACGCTTCTCTCCTCCAGGGTGTGTACTCTAGCTGTGCTTGAGCCACACAGCTTCTGGTAAGATCAGTCTGCGAATTCTACAACTTGGTGGTTCTCAAAGTGGGACCTAAGGACCTTCTATCTCAGACCCATCTGTGGTTAGGGGAGGGTCTTGTGAAAATGCACGTTCTTAGCCCACCTTCAGACCCCTTGAAGTTTTACAATCATTAAAATCTTGAAACTACTGAGCTGAGCATCAACCAAGCCAAGATTACTGAGCCGAGTGGAAAACAATTGACTTTTTTTTTTTTAAACCAGCAATTGTATGATGAGGACTGGAAGAGAAGGGTTAATTTATCAGCACAAACAAGTACTTCTAGAAAAATAATCCCCCTTACTGATGAATGTGTAATGATACTTTAGAAATGAAGTTTCTATGTTAGTTAAATGAACCATCTAAAATTCTTTGGTAGACACAATTATTGGTTGTTTTTCTTTTCTTTTTTTTTTGCTTTGATTTGTGGTTTAAAATAAAAACAAAGCAAAAATAAGATGGAGAAGCTCCATACAGTCAACAAAAACAAGACCAGGAGCTGACTGTGGCTCAGATCATAAACTCCTTATTGCAAAATTCAGAATTAAACTGAAGAAAGAAGGGAAAACCACTAAACCATTCAGGTTTGACCTAACTCAAATCCCTTACGATTATACAATGGTAGTGACAAATAGACTGAAAGGATTAGATCTTACAGACAGAGTGCCTTAAGATCTATGAGTAGAGGTTTTTAACACTGTACAGGAAGTGGTGATCGAAACCATCCTCCCACAAAAATGCAAAAAGGCAAATGGTTGTCTGAGGAGGTTTTACAAATAGCTGAGAAAAGATGAGATGCAAAAAGCAAAGGAGAAAAGGAAAGACAAACCCATCTGAACGCAGAGTTCCAAAGAATAGCAAGGAGAAATAAGAAAGCCTTCCTAATTAAACAAGGCAAAGAAATAGAGTAATACAACAGAATGGGAAAGACCAGAGATCTCTTCCAGGAAGTTAGAGATATCAAGAGAACATTTCATGAAAAGATAGGCATAATAAAGGACAGAAATGGTATAGATCTAACAGTAGCAGAAGAGATTAAGAAAAGGTGGCAAGAATACACAGAAGAACTATACAAAAAAGACCTTCATTACCCAGATAACCATGATGGTGTGATCACTCACCTAGACCCAGACATTTTAGAGTGTGAAGTCAAGTGGGCCTTTGGAAGCATCACTACAAACAAAGCTAGGGTGATGGAATTCCAGTGGAGCTATTTCAAATCCTAAAAAGATGCTGCATTCAATATGCCAGCAAATTTGGAAAACTCAGCAGTGGCCAAGGGACTGGAAAAGGTCAGTTTTCATTCCAATCCCAAAGAAAGGCAATGCCAACGAAATGTTCAAATTACTGCACAATTGCANTCATCGCTGTGTCAGCGTCTCCGCGGGGACAGCAGTAGGTGACTGGGTAGAAGGTGTCTTTGGAAACACAACAGAAGAGAGATGCGAAAGAGGATGGGGGAGGACTCTGTGTCCTCAGGGTTTTGCCTGGATCCTAGTTTCTTTTAACTAACTAATGGAACCCTGGGCTCGGGACACAAGTATACAGACAAAAGCAACACGTACCAAAACCAAGACTGAGGAGACAGACTAGGCTAAAAAACGCTTCTCTCCTCCAGGGTGTGTACTCTAGCTGTGCTTGAGCCACACAGCTTCTGGTAAGATCAGTCTGCGAATTCTACAACTTGGTGGTTCTCAAAGTGGGACCTAAGGACCTTCTATCTCAGACCCATCTGTGGTTAGGGGAGGGTCTTGTGAAAATGCACGTTCTTAGCCCACCTTCAGACCCCTTGAAGTTTTACAATCATTAAAATCTTGAAACTACTGAGCTGAGCATCAACCAAGCCAAGATTACTGAGCCGAGTGGAAAACAATTGACTTTTTTTTTTTTAAACCAGCAATTGTATGATGAGGACTGGAAGAGAAGGGTTAATTTATCAGCACAAACAAGTACTTCTAGAAAAATAATCCCCCTTACTGATGAATGTGTAATGATACTTTAGAAATGAAGTTTCTATGTTAGTTAAATGAACCATCTAAAATTCTTTGGTAGACACAATTATTGGTTGTTTTTCTTTTCTTTTTTTTTTGCTTTGATTTGTGGTTTAAAATAAAAACAAAGCAAAAATAAGAAAGTGGGACCTAAGGACCTTCTATCTCAGACCCATCTGTGGTTAGGGGAGGGTCTTGTGAAAATGCACGTTCTTAGCCCACCTTCAGACCCCTTGAAGTTTTACAATCATTAAAATCTTGAAACTACTGAGCTGAGCATCAACCAAGCCAAGATTACTGAGCCGAGTGGAAAACAATTGACTTTTTTTTTTTTAAAACAGCAATTGTATGATGAGGACTGGAAGAGAAGGGTTAATTTATCAGCACAAACAAGTACTTCTAGAAAAATAATCCCCCTTACTGATGAATGTGTAATGATACTTTAGAAATGAAGTTTCTATGTTAGTTAAATGAACCATCTAAAATTCTTTGGTAGACACAATTATTGGTTGTTTTTCTTTTCTTTTTTTTTTGCTTTGATTTGTGGTTTAAAATAAAAACAAAGCAAAAATAAGATGGAGAAGCTCCATACAGTCAACAAAAACAAGACCAGGAGCTGACTGTGGCTCAGATCATAAACTCCTTATTGCAAAATTCAGAATTAAACTGAAGAAAGAAGGGAAAACCACTAAACCATTCAGGTTTGACCTAACTCAAATCCCTTACGATTATACAATGGTAGTGACAAATAGACTGAAAGGATTAGATCTTACAGACAGAGTGCCTTAAGATCTATGAGTAGAGGTTTTTAACACTGTACAGGAAGTGGTGATCGAAACCATCCTCCCACAAAAATGCAAAAAGGCAAATGGTTGTCTGAGGAGGTTTTACAAATAGCTGAGAAAAGATGAGATGCAAAAAGCAAAGGAGAAAAGGAAAGATAAACCCATCTGAACGCAGAGTTCCAAAGAATAGCAAGGAGAAATAAGAAAGCCTTCCTAATTAAACAAGGCAAAGAAATAGAGTAATACAACAGAATGGGAAAGACCAGAGATCTCTTCCAGGAAGTTAGAGATATCAAGAGAACATTTCATGAAAAGATAGGCATAATAAAGGACAGAAATGGTATAGATCTAACAGTAGCAGAAGAGATTAAGAAAAGGTGGCAAGAATACACAGAAGAACTATACAAAAAAGACCTTCATTACCCAGATAACCATGATGGTGTGATCACTCACCTAGACCCAGACATTTTAGAGTGTGAAGTCAAGTGGGCCTTTGGAAGCATCACTACAAACAAAGCTAGGGTGATGGAATTCCAGTGGAGCTATTTCAAATCCTAAAAAGATGCTGCATTCAATATGCCAGCAAATTTGGAAAACTCAGCAGTGGCCAAGGGACTGGAAAAGGTCAGTTTTCATTCCAATCCCAAAGAAAGGCAATGCCAACGAAATGTTCAAATTACTGCACAATTGCACTCATCTCACATGTTAGCAAAGTGAAGTGAAGTCGCTCAGTCGTGTCTGACTCTTTGCGACCCCATGGACTGTAGCCTACCAGGCTCCTCTGTCCACGGGATTTTCCGGGCAATAGTACTGAAGTGGACTGCCATTTCCTTCTCCAGGGGATCTTCCCGACCCAGGGATCGAACCCAGGTTTCCCGCACAGCAGGCAGACGCTTTACCGTGTGAGCTACCATCTGCTAGCAAAGTAGTGCTCAAAATTCTCCAAGCTAGGCTTCAACAGTAGGTGAACCAAGAACTTCCAGATGTTCAAGATGGATTTAGAAAAGGCAAAGGAACCAGAGATCAAATTGCCAACATGTGTTGGATGATAGAAAAAGCAAGAGAATTCCAGAAAAACATCTACTTCAGCTTCATTGACTATGCTAAAGCCTTTGACTGTGTGGATCGCAACAAACTGTGGAAAATTCTTAAAGAGATGGGAATACCAGGCCACCTTACCTGCCTCCTGAGAAATCTGTATGCAGGTCAAGAAGCAACAGTTAGAACCAGACATGGAACAACGGACTGGTTCCAAACTGGGAAAGGAGTATGTCAAGCCTGTATATTGTCACCCTGCTTATTTAACTTACATGCAGAGTACATCATGTGAAATGCCAGCTGATGAAGCACAAGCTGGAATCAAGACTGCCAGGAGAAATATCAATAACCTCAGATATGCAGATGACACCACCCTTATGGCAGAAAGTGAGGAGGAACTTACTATAATCATAACTGTCGTTTGGGCTTCCCTGTGGCTCAGCTGGTAAAGAATCTACCTGCGATAAGGGAGACCTGGGTTCAATCCCTGGGTTGGGAAGATCCCCTGGACAAGGGAAAGGCTACTTATTCCAGTATTCTGGCCTGGAGAATTTCATGGACTGTTAAGAGTCCATGGGATTGCAGAGTCAGACACAACTAAGTGACTTTCACTAAGGTATTGTTTAAAAGTTCTTTATATCTTAAATAGGGTTTTGAAGGAGCTTATTTCAAAATGATGACTGATGTAAATACTGAGGTAAAGAAGGCAGCCGAATACGAGATTAGGAGTTAATGGGTTAATATTGGTAAATTTAAATCCAATAGCTTGACAATACATCAGAGAGACAAGTTATGAGTCTTTCTTCTGTCAATTCTTTATATCTTAAATAGGGTTTTGAAGGAGCTTATTTCAAAATGATGACTGATGTAAATACTGAGGTAAAGAAGGCAGCCGAATACGAGATTAGGAGTTAATGGGTTAATATTGGTAAATTTAAATCCAATAGCTTGACAATACATCAGAGAGACAAGTTATGAGCCTTTCTTCTGTCATGCAGATTTAGGCTGGATATTCTTACAGGCTTATCCTTTCAGAAGAATTTTAGAATCATTCTGTAATTTAAAAAAACCCACATTTATTTATTTGGCTGCACTGGGTCTTCGTTGCGGCACAGGGGATCTTTCAGCTATAGCATGAAAATTCTTAGTTGCTGCGTGTGGCATCTAGTTCCCTGATCAGGTATGGAATCCTTCTCCCTGTACTGGCTAGCTATGGAACCACCCTTAATGTTTCTTAAGAGAGTCACTGAGATTCTGTTTGGTTGTACTGAGCTTATAAATTTAAGGAATGAAGCTGTCTTTAGAATGTGAAGGTTTCCTTTTAAAAGGAGGTAAACCTCTCCATTTAAGTTGTCTCATTTAGTAGGTATAATTCCATGGACTGTATAGTCCATGGGGTTTCAAACAGTCAGACATGACTGAGCGACTTTCACTTTAGTAGGTATATAGTTTTATTTTAAGTCTTAACATCTATTTCTGGGAGTTTTCAGCTCTCAGAGTCTTTTCTTCCTCCAGTTTACTTTTCAAATTAGCATTGTTAGAAAGTAATTGATTCTTTAAAAACATTTTATTGGCTTATAGTTGACTTAAAGGGCTTCCCTGACAGCTCAGCTGGTAAAGAATCCACCTGCAATGCAGGAGACTGTGGTTCAATTCCTGGGTCAGGAAGATCCGCTGGAGAAGGGATAGGCTACCCACTCCAGCATTACTGGGATTCCCTGGTGGTTCAGTTGGTGATTTGCCTACCATGTGGAAGACCTGCATTCAATCCCTGGGTTGGGAAGGTCCCCTGGACAAGGGAAAGACTATACCCACTCCAGTATTCTTGCCTGGAGAAGTCCATGGACTGTAGAGCCCTTGAGGTCACAAAGAGTCAGACACAACGGAGCAACTTTCACTTTCACTATAGTTGACTTAAATGGTGTGTTAGTTTCTTTCAGATAATTAACTTATTGAATACTCTTGTTTCTAAATTTGTTAGCTTACTTGATTTTAAAAACTAAAATTAATTTTTACCTGTGCTCAGCATACAGAAGGTCCAACCTCCTGTGAGTTACACTGACCTAGTTCCTTATTGCTTTCAACCTCTTAACATACCGGTCATGTTCCGTTTCTCAAGAACGTTGACACCTTGATCCTTCAAAGTCCAATGTTCAAGAGGGATGGCATCCAACAACTTGGCATTAAGTCCAGTGACCTTTATTTTCACTTCACAGTTTCCCGTTGGCTCTGTAGTAAAGAATCTGCCTGCAAAGCAGGAGACGTGGGCTAGATCCCTGGGTCAGGAAGATCCCCTGGAGGAGGACATAGCAACCCACTCAAGTGGGCTGAAAAATCCCATGGACAGAGGAGCCTGGTGGGCTACAGTCTAAAAGGTTACAAAGAGTCGGACACAACTGAGCAGCCAGGCACAAAATAGAATAGAATAAACCACCACCAGTGTCTTGCTTTCATCATTATTCAGATTGCTCCATCCAGAAATTAGGACATCTCTAACTTTCCACTCAGCCTGTAATCTCTCCAGTTCTCACCTCATGTACTTTTTGGCCTCACACAGACTATAGTCCTTGATACTTCCATGTTCTTCTAGTTGAATCAATCCCTTCTGGATTTATTTCGTGAAGCAGCTCAGACTACATATATATATACACACACATGACTGATCACCTTTAGTTTCCAATTATGCCCATTCTTTTGCACAGCCATTCAGCACAGCTACCCCAAGACCAGCTCTGCACACTGTTAAAGCGGGAGAAATCAGCCCTTCTGGTGGACTGGTACATTTGTTGTCAGCTGGGCCCTCGGCAGTTCTCTCCTATATCCACAACTTGTGTGCCAAACATTCTCCAGGCTCTCAAGTCCCTAACCAAACACAGTTCATACCTTTGGATGAAACGGTCACCTTACGGACTGTGCTGAGTCAATTGAAAACTGATGTATTCAGAAAAGGGCATGTCTTCCCCTGACTACAATCACCTAAACTTGCATCTACTACCTCATACATTCCTCCAGTTTCAGAAGACAGTTTCTCTCTTCTTGATGTTCAAGCCCACTTTCTGATACCTCTGGGCCTGTTCTATCAGTTATTCTATCTTTGGGCCACATCTTCGTCTTTTCCTCTTTGCTGGTTCTTTCTCCTAATCTATAACAGGCTCACAAAGCTCTCCATCAAAAAAGCCAAAATCTTCTTTAGTTCTCACTTCCTAAGGTTACCTTCCTGTCTTTCCTTCAGTTCTCAGCCAAGGCTGTCAAAGCCAGTCTACCCATGTTGGGTCTGTTTCCACATTTCCATTAACTCACTCTACTACAGTCTGGCCTCCATCCCCAGTGTTTCTCTGGCAAAGCGCACCAGCATTCTCTACGCTGCTGAATGCCGATGGCATATAAGGAGTTCTCTCGGTGCTGGTATTGGTGGCACCTCTCACCGTTGACTGTATCTTGAGATTTCCCTTCTCTTGTTTTTTTCCCTCCTGCTTCTATACCACCCTGTTTGTTTGCTTTCGCTTTATTTTCTGCTATACCATTTATTCTCTATCATCTTTGCAGCCTCTTCTTTGACCTTTATCTCAATGTAGCATCATTCCTAGGTTCTCTCTTTGGTCCTCTTTGCTCCACTGGGAAATTCCATCCATTCCATCCACTGGGAAATTCCATCCACTGGATTTTAACTATCACTTCTACGCTGGCATTTCCCAGCTCTGACCTTCTGGGGTATTTTCTGACACCAACAACAAATTCTCTGATTCTCCAGATATCAACTGGATATCCAACAGTCCAGTTCAATTCTGGCACTAACGACCCACAGCTGGATCCAATCTCATGGGTTAAGGGCTTGACTGCCTCTGCTTCAGATGCCAGCTGCAAGTCCCAAGCCAAGTGGCTATAAATCAGAGGTTTCCAAGACACCTCTCCCCTCCCCCATTAGGTTTGATACTTTGCTAGAATGGCTCTTAGAACCCAGGGGAATGCTTAACTTAGATTTACAACTTTATTATACAAGACGACTCAAGGATAGCCAGATGGAAGAGTTGCATAGGGCAGGGTATGGGGGTGTGTGGAGTTTCCACATCCTCTCTGGGTGCACTGCCCTCCTAGTATCCTGATCTGTTTGTTGACCAATCAAGTGCATCCAATCTTATTATATTGCTTAATCTCTTGGTGCCCTCCTCTCCCAGAGGCCAGGGATGGAGCCAAAAGCTCCCAACCTCTAATCACCTGGCCTTGCTGGTGGCCAGCCCCATCCTGAGGCTATCTAGGTGTACTGCCCTAAACCGTATCAGTAGCATAAACTCAGGTGTGATCAAAAGGCATCATTATGAATAACAAGGGACACTCCTTCCTATCAGGAAATTCCAATTCTGGGACTATGTGCCAGAAACTGGGGATAAAGACCAAATACATTTATTACAGCACAGACTTCCATCCCAATCTCTCTTTTCCTATGTTCCATGGCTTAATTAACAGCATCACAATCCACACAGCCTTCCTGGAGTCAGAAACTAAGGGTCTCTCTACCTTCCTGCTTCTGTCAATCCAATCCATCACCTGGTTCTTAAGATTTTATCCCCTTGACATTTCTCAAACCTGTTCTCCCATTTTCCTACTAAATCAATCTCAGATGGATTGTTTCACAGACAGCTAATCCTTGCTTCCTATTTTGTTCTCCATCAAGCCTACCTTAAACCCTGCTACTGGACCTGAAAAACTAAAATTTGACTGTATCACATACCTGTGTAAACCTTTCAGTGACTCCCATGTCTTATAGGTAAGTCTAAGCTCCTCATGGCATACAAGGTCATCCTCTGTGACCTTCCTTCAGTCCATTGCACCTGCCCAGGTACTGCCACTGAATATATATTTTATGTTCCAGTGATATTAGTTCCCCATAATCACCAGACTGTTTCACATTACTCTGCATTCATCTAGGCTATTCTGTTTGGAATAAATGACCTCTGTAATTATTTTTTTTTTTCAGCTAACTCCTGTTCCTCCTTCAAAATTTGGGTATCATCATTTCTTCTAAGAAGGCTTTTACACAAGCCCTGCACTGGGCTGGTTGGTTCTCCACTATTTTCTTAAAATGCCCATACAATATTCTTATTTATCACAATAGGCTGAAGTTGGTATTTAGTGTCATGGTAAGATACTGCTCAAGTTACAGTGAAATCTGCTGTGATGTTCTTGAGGGCAAGGTCCACATCTACTAAAGCCTAATATTCCTATAACACACTATGCTACTGCTAAGTCACTTCAGTCGTGTCTGACTCTGTGTGACCCCAGAGACAGCAGCCCACCAGGCTCCTCTGTCCCTGGGATTCTCCGGGCAAGAACACTGGAGTGGGTAGCCATTTCCTTCTTCAATGCATGAAAGTGAAAAGTGAAAGGGAAGTCGCTTAGTCGTGTCCGACTCTTTGTGACCCCATGGACCGCAGCCTACCAGGCTCCTCTGTCCATGGGATTTTCGAGGCAAGAGTACTGGAGTGGGGTGCCATCGCCAACACACTATAGTGCTTGACAATAGTGTCAAGTGCTTAACACAAAAACTGTGCTAAATTCCAACTACTACTACAAACAAAAGTACTTTAAAGGATACAAAGTGTGTTAAAATGCTGTGTGTGTGTGTGTGTGTGTGTGTGTGTGTGTGTGTCAGTTGTCTCCGACTTTGGGACCCCATGGACTGTAGCTCTCTGCCCATGGAATTCTCAGGCAAGAATACAGGAGCGGGTTGCCATTCCCTTCTCCAAGGGATCTTCCTGACTCAGATACCAAGTCAAGGACACCAGCTTACCCTTTCCAATTAAAATGCTGTAATACTTATTAACTGGAAAGGATAAGCTTGTATCCTTGACTTCGTATCCAAGGAAAGGGCTTTTTAACTTTAAACTGTCTTTTGTATTCAAGTGCAATATATGATTATTTTCAGACTTGAAGTAGACCAGAGAAACCTGCAGTTCTGTTGATAACGAATTTACTCCCCATTTGTGTTATAGGTTTTACATTGTTACTTGCTTAGACCTTTCTACTACAAGTTGTTCAGAAGGCATTGTGGTCCTGTCACCTGGAGCCAAAGGGCAGGCCAGGGTTGTCCAAAATCAACATGGATGCTGATGTGTGTCTATAAATACGTAAGAGGGGACTTGAGGTATGTTCCAGCGGCAGTCGGCCTTAACCAAATATAAGTTAACCAAAAATAAGGAAAAAAAAAAAAGAGGCCAGACCAAGTAAGAAAGCAAGGATTCTATTCCTATTCAAAACACTTTCCTCAGTGTGTTCAGTCTGATAGAATTCTTCACACAAAGGCTACAGAAGAACGTGGAGAAGTAGGGCAGTTTCTTCAAAGAACTCATGCTCTGCAGGTTGGAAGGGATTGAACAAATCAGGTCACTCAGCCCTCTCTCTTTATAGAGGAGTTAACTGAAGACCAAAGAAAACGGCTTCCCAAAGTTCCAAAGAATCAACAGTATCGCCAAAGCCAGAAGCGAAGTGCAGAGAGCCAAGCAGGGGAATTCTATTGGTAAATGGGGCTCCAGGTCCTCCCCAGTTCTGCTTTCCTGCCCCAACCAGTCAACAGTCCAGCCACAGCAGACCTCTAAGGATTCATCAAAAACACACATTTGAAATTCCAAACCTGTCCTTGTTCATCCCTTGCCTGGAATAATTTTTCCCTTAGCTGAGGACAAATTCTTTCTTGCCCATCAGCTACACTTTAGACACCAGCATTAGCTCAGCTCACCTCAAAAAAAAAAACAGAAACAAAACCCACAAACTTTTCAGAAGCCAGGCATAGAAGTGAGATGGAAGGCTCCTTACTGTGGTGCACCCAATTCAGTGACGAATCTATGCCTGGCACATGACACTCAAAGTCTCTAAGGGAGCTGTTTGGAGGTAATGAGCTATACCATTTCTATTAGCATTTGAGAATTATTGTGGAATTTGTATCAGTAGTATTGCTTGTGTAGGGGGTGTGTATGTGTGTGTGTATGTGTGTTCCGCCCTCCTCTCCCCAGACTGAGAGCTCCTAAAACTCTCACTCGGACGCACTTGTCTACATCTCAGTCGTGCATTCCCAGCCCAGAGTACATGATTAAGAATGAGGTCCCAGCTCACGCCTGTCAGAATGGCTGCCATCAAAACGTCTACAAGCAATAAATGCTGGAGAGGGTGTGGAGAAAAGGGAACCCTCTTACACTGTTGGTGGGAATGCAAACTAGTACAGCCACTATGGAGAACAGTGTGGAGATTCCTTAAGAAATTGCAAATAGAACTGCCTTATGACCCAGCAATCCCACTGCTGGGCATACACCCCGAGGAAACCAGAAGTGAAAGAGACACGTGTACCCCAATGTTCATCGCAGCACTGTTTATAATAGCCAGGACATAGAAGCAACCTAGATGTCCATCAGCNATTATCAGAGAAATGCAAATCAAAACCACAATGAGGTACCATTTCACGCCAGTCAGAATGGCTGCGATCCAAAAGTCTACAAGCAATAAATGCTGGAGAGGGTGTGGAGAAAAGGGAACCCTCTTACACTGTTGGTGGGAATGCAAACTAGTACAGCCACTATGGAGAACAGTGTGGAGATTCCTTAAAAAACTGGAAACAGAACTGCCTTATGACCCAGCAATCCCACTGCTGGGCATACACACCAAGGAACCCAGAATTGAGAGAGACACGTGTACCCCAATTTTCATTGTAGCACTGTTTATAATAGCCAGGACATGGAAGCAACCTAGATGTCCATCAGCAGATGAAAGGATAAGAAAGCTGTGGTACATATACACAATGGAGTATTACTCATCCATTAAAAAGAATACATTTGAATCAGTTCTAATAAGATGGATGAAACTGGAACCTATTATACAGAGTGAAGTAAGCCAGAGAGAAAAAACACCAATACAGTATACTAACACATATATATGGAATTTAGAAAGATGGTAACGATAACCCTGTATCCGAGACAACAAAAGAGACAGATGTATAGAACAGACTTTTGGACTCTGTGGGAGAGGGAGAGGGTGGGATGATGTGGGAGAATGGCATTAAAACATGTATAATATCTTATATGAAATGAATTGCCAGTCCATGTTCAATGCATGATATTGGATGCTTAGGGTTGGTTCACTGGGACAACCCAGAGGTATGGTATGGGGAGGGAGGAAGGAGGGGGGTTCAGGATGGGGAACACATGTATACCTGTGGTGCATTCATGTTGATGTATGGCAAAACCAATACAATATTGTAAAGTAATTAACCTCCAATTAAAATAAATAAATTTATATGTAAAAAATAAAAAAAAATACATATTGGCAGTATTAAAAAAAAAAGAAAATGAAGAGGAACTAATGAGCCTCTTGATGAAGGTGAAAGAGGAGATTGAAAAAGCTGCTTAAAACTCAGCATTCAAAAACCAAAAATTATGGCATCTTGTCCCATAACTTCAGGCAAGTAGATGGGCAAACAATGGAAACAGTGACAGACTTTATTTACTTGGGATCTAAAGTCATTGCAGATGGTAAGAGCAGCCACAAAATTAAAAGGTGCTTGCTCCTTGGAAGAAAAGCTATGACAAACCTAGACAGTGTATTAAAAAACAGAGACATCACTTTGTGGACAAAGGTTCATCTAGTCAAAGCTATAGTTTTACCAATAGTCATATATGGATGTGAGTTGGGCCATAAAGAAAACTCAGAACCAAAGAATTGATGCTTTTGAACTATGGTGTTAGAGAAGACTCTTGAGATTTTCTTGGATTGCAAGGAGATCACACCAGTTAATCATAAAGGAAATTAGTCCTGAATATTCATTGAAAGGATTGATGTTGAAGATGAAGCTCCAGTACTTTGTTCACGTGGTGCAAAGATCTGACTCATTAGAAATGACCCTGGTGCTGGGAAAGATTGAAGACAGGAGCGGAAGTGGACGACAGGGGACGATATGGTTGTGTAGTATCACCTCCTCAATGGACATTAGTTTGAGCAAGTTCTGGGAGATGGTGAAGGACAGGGATGCCTCGCGTGCTTCAGTCCATGGGGTCACAAAGAGTTGATCACGACTGAGAGACTGAACAACACTGCTGCTGCTAAGTCACTTCAGTCGTGCCTGACTCTTTGTGACCCCATAGACGGAAGCCCACCAGGCTCCTCTGTCCCTGGGATTCTCCAGGCAAGAACACTGGAGTGGGTTGTCATTTCCTTCTCCAATGCATGAAAGTGAAAAGTGAAAGTGAAGTCGCTCAGTCGTGTCAGACTTTTAGCAACCCCATGGACTGTAGCCTACGAGGCTCCTCTGTCCATGGGATTTCCCAGGCAAGAGTACTGGAGTGGGGTGCAATTGCCTTCTCCAGAATAACACTAGATCATCTCAATGAATGTAGGAAAAGCTTTTGACAAAATTGAACATCCATTTACGATAAAAACTATCCAGAAAGTGGGCACAGAGAGAACACACCTTGAAATAATAAAGGTCACACATGAGAAATCTATATAGTTAACATCATACTCGATGGTGAAAAGCTGAAAGTGTTTCTTCTAAGGTCAGGAACAAGACAAGGATATACACTCTTGCCATTATTATTCAACATGATTTTGTAATTCCTAGTCATGGCTATCAGTGAAGGTAAAGAAATAAAATCTTAATTGGAAAAGAAGTTAAACTGTCACTGTTTACAGATTACATGATATTGTACACAGAAAATCCTAAGATATTACCAGAAAACTACTGGAGCTTACCATGAATTTGGTAAAGTTGTATGTAACACAATTAATATACAGGAATCTGTTATATTTCTGTACATTAGCAATGCAAGATCATGAGGAGAAATTAAAGAATCACATTTCCATCACATCAAAAAGAATAAAATACCTAGGAACTAATTCATCTAATGAGACAAACGCTGGACTGGAAGAAACACAAGCTGGAATCAAGATTCCCGGGAGAAATATCAATAATCTCAGATATGCAGATGGCACCACCCTTATGGCAGAAAGTGAAGAGGAGCTAAAAAGCCTCTTGATGAAAGTGAAAGAGGAGAGTAAAAAGTTGGCTTAAAGCTCAACATTCAGAAAATGAAGATCATGGCATCCGGTCCCATCACTTCATGGGAAATAGATGGGGAAACAGTGGAAACAGTGTCAGACTTTATTTTGGGGGGCTCCAAAATCACTGCAGATGGTGAGTGCAGCCATGAAATTAGAAGACGCTTACTCCTTGGAAGAAAAGTTATGACCAAACTAGATAGTATATTCAAAAGCAGAGACATTACTTTGCCAACTAAGGTCCATCTAGTCAAGGCTATGGTTTTTCCTGTGGTCATGTATGGATGTGAGAGTTAAACTGTGAAGAAGGCTGAGCGCCGAAGAATTGATGCTTTTGAACTGTGGTGTTGGAGAAGACTCTTGAGAGTCCCTTGGACTGCAAGGAGATCCAACCAGTCCATTCTGAAGGAGATCAACCCTGGGATTTCTTTGGAAGGAATGATGCTAAAGCTGAAACTCCAGTACTTTGGCCA
>SJYX01014875.1:279461-308681 GCA_006410675.1 Oreotragus oreotragus | reverse complement strand
GGTGGTGTTGGAGAAGACTCTTGAGAGTCCCTTGGACTGCAAGGAGATCCAACCAGTCCATTCTGAAGGAGATCAACCCTGGGATTTCCTTGGAAGAAACGATGCTAAAGCTGAAACTCCAGTACTTTGGCCACCTCATTGGAGAAGACTCTGATGCTGGGAGGGATTGGGGGTAGGAGGAAAAGGGGACGACAGAGGATGAGATGGCTGGATGGCATCACCAACTCGATGGACGTGAGTCTGAGTGAACTCCGGGAGATGGTAATGAACAGGGAGGCCTGGCGTGCTGTGATTCATGGGGTCGCAGAGTCGGACACGACTGAGCGACTGAACTGAACTGAACTGAACTGAATGAGACAAAAGACCTGTAGTCTGCAACCTATACGATACTGATGAAAGAAATCAATGATGATACAAACAGACGGAAAGATATACCCTGTTCTTGAATTGGAAGAACCAATATTCTAAAAATGATTACAGTTCCTAAAGCAATTTACAGATTCAATGAAATCCTTATCAAATCACCAATTATCTAATTCACAGAACTAGAACAAAAAAAAAAAACTTAAAATTTGCAGGAAGATTCAAAGGACCTTGAATAGCCAAAAGCAACGTTGAGAAAGTAAAATCGAGCTAGAGGAATCAAGCTCATGACTTCAAACCATACTACAAATGTAGAGTCATTAAAATAATATATAACGCTGGAACAAAAATAAAAATACAGGTCAATGGAACAGGATAGAAAGCACAGAAATAAACCCACACACTTATGTTCAATTAATCTGTGACAAACAAGATGATACTATACAATGGAGGAAAATAATCTCTTCAATTAATGGTGCTGGGACAACCAGAAAGTTACATGTAAAAAATGAAATTAGAACAGTCTTTAACACCATACACAAAAATAAACTCAGAATGGACTAAAGACCTAAATGTGAGACTGGATACTATAAAACATGTAGAGGAAAAATAGGTAAAACACACTTTGAAATAAATAATAGCAGTATCTTTTCTGATTCATCTCCCAGAGTAATGAAAATACAACAAAAAATAAACAAAAGGGACCTAAAAACAAAAAGGCTTTTGCACAGCAAAAGAAACCATAAATAAAATGAAAAGACAACACATAGAATGGGAGAAAATATTTGCAAATATTTTCAACCAATAAGGGAAGAGTCTCCAAAATTTGCAAACTGCTCATGTGGCTGAATATCATTAAAAAAAAAAAAAAAACTCAATCAAAAACTGGGCAGAAGATCTAGAGAGACTTTCTCCAAAGAAGACATGCAGGTGGCCATGAGGCACATAAAAACATGCTCAACATTGTTGATTATTCAGTTCAGTTCATTTCAGTCGCTCAGTCGTGTCCGACTCTTTGCAACCCCATAAACTGCATCACACCAGGCCTCCCTGTCCATTACCATCTCCCAGAGTTCACTCAAACTCACTTCCATCGAGTTGGTGATGCCATCCTCCCATCTCATCCTCTGTCGTCCCCTTCTCCTCCTGCCCCCAATCCCTCCCAGCATCAGAGTCTTTTCCAATGAGTCAACTCTTTGCATGAGGTGGCCAAAATACTGGAGTTTCAGCTTTAGAATCATTCCTTCCAAAGAACACCCAGGGCTGATCTTCTTTAGAACAGACTGGTTGGATCTCCTTGCAGTGTTAATTATTAGAGAAATGCAAATCAAAAATCAATGAGGAGGATCAAGACGTCGGAAGATTTGGAAACAGAGTTCACCTTCCTCTGCAGAATCATTGAAAATACATCTACAAGCAGAAAGATTCACATATAACAGCTACTGAGTGCTGTCAGCACGTCTCAGACATCTGAAAAGCCAAGAAATCTCCATATAGCTGGGTAGGACAAAAGGGAAGAGAAAGAGAAGGAAACAGAAAGGAGTCTGTTCCCTGGGAAGGGAGCTGTGAAGGAGGAAATGTTCTTGCACCTTGTGAAGGCTTCTCACCAGAGGAGAAATTAGACTGGGTGGAAAGAAAGTTTTGGAGCCTAAAAAGTGGAGATGGGAGACACGTTTGTGGAAAGCAAAACAGAGAGTAACCCTTCAAACTCCAAACTCTTCAAACTCCAAAGGTTAGTCCTGAGAAGGGTGCAGGTTTAGATGCAGAAAGAGCCTGAAGAGGTCAAGCTATGGCAACTGAGGGTGTACTAGGAAGAATCCTGGGCCCACCAGTGAGGTAAGGCACCATTATTGGGAGGCATATGAAGGGAGGGGTGAGACAACCGTAAGAAAATATAGAAATAAGAGTGAAAAGAAATGAAGACAGTTTATGGGATATTAAACACACCAATATTAGAATTATAGGGGTCCCAGGAGAAGAAGAAAAAGATAAAGAGCCTGAGAAAGTATTTGAAGAGATCATAATCAAAAATATTCCAAACATGGGAAAGGAAATAATCACCCAAGTCCAGGAAGCCCAGAGAGTCCCAGGCAGGAAAAATCCAAGGAGGAATATGCCAACATATCTATTAATCAAACTAACAAAAATTAAATACAAAGAAAAATTTTAAATGAAACAAGAGAAAAGCAACAAATAACATACAAGGGAATTCCAACAAAGGTTATCAGCTTATTTTTCTGCAGAAACTCTGTAGTCTAGAAGGCAGTGGCAAGACATGTTTAAAACGATTAAAGGGAAAAGGTAAAATCAAGAATACTACTACCTATGAGCTTCCTTGGTAGCTCAGTGGTAAAGAATCCACCTGCTGATGCAGGAGACACGGATTAAATCCCTGATCTGGGAAGATCCCACATGCCATGGAATGACTAAGCCCATGAACCACAAAAATTAAGCCTCTGCATTAGAGCCCAGAAAACACAACTAGTGACCCCATAAGCCACAAGCACTGAAGCCCACACACTCTAGAGCCCATGCTTCAGAACAAGAGAAGCCATGGCAATGAGAAACCTGTGCATCACAACTAGATAGTAGCCCTTGATCTCTGCAACTAGAGAAAAACACATGCAGTAACAAAGACCCAGCACACACAAAATGAATAAACAAATAAAATTATATTATTTTGAAAAGAACATAGCAAGGCTCTCATTCAGATTAGATGGAGAAATCAAAAGCTTTATAGACAAGCAAAGGCTAAGAGAATTCAGCACCATCAAACCAGCTTTACAACAATAACTAAAGGAAACTCTCTAGGCAACAAACACAAGAGAAGAGAACAAAAGAGGAATAAAAGAAAAAAGAACTGTCAAAAGAAAAACCAAAGCAAATAAGAAAATGGCAATAGGAATATACATATTGATAATTACTTTAAGTGTAAACAGATTAAATGCACCAAAAGACATGGGGTGGCTGAATGGATATAAAAACAAGATCTGGTGGGGGTGGGGGAGCAGTCCCAAGATGGTGGAGAATAGGACAGGGAGACCACTTTCTCCCCCACAAATTCATCAAAAGATCATTTGAATGTTGAACAACTTCCACAAAACAACTTCTGAATGCGAGCAGAGACACCAGGCACCCAGAAAGAGAAGCAGTCTCCACACAGTAGGAAATCCTCTCACAGGTGTGTTTGTGGGGAGTTTTGGAATCTCAGAGGGCAACATAACTAGGAGAAAATTAAAAAAACAAAACAAAACAGAATACACCCCTAACCGCAATTACAAGTGGAAGCAGAAATGGCACAGAGGCTTGTATTCACCACCAGTGAGTGGGGGCTGGGCAGGGAGGCATGGGCTGCATCATTTGTCCTCAGGGAAAGTAACAAGCTTGAATGCCCTGAGGACAATCTGAGGGAGCTAACTTGAGATTGCAACCCAAACTGGAATCTCCAGAGAGAGAGAGAGAGAGAGAGAGAAAAAAAAAAGACCTTTCCCATAAAAGGCTCTAACGGATTGGTGACCCCTGGCACATTCACAGAACAAAAGATTGAACAATACTAAAAGAGAGTAAGACAGCTGCCATACAGGGCCCTCCCTCCCCAGAGGCAGAGAGGCAGGCATGAGACAGCCAGAGCCAGAAGGTAAGGGGTTATGGCAGTCTCTGCCCCAGAGACCACATCCTCAACGAAACTGAGCAGGCTCTCAGTTGCTAACCATGTCTTTCTGGGATCCTGGATGGTTGACATCTGCCAGGAGTGTCACAGTCTGAGATCAGCTCCCCTGAGGAGATACACAGCATTCCTGGGACTGCGCTCTTGCAGGCACCTGGGAAACCAAATGGCCAGGACTGGGGAGGTGAATAAGATGCACAGTCCATCTGGGACAATGTGCTTGCCAAGCACCCAGTTGCCAGAGCAGGTTGGACCTGGGAAAGGCACAAAATGCAAGGCCCACTTGGGACAGTGCCCGTGCAGAGCACCCTGGAGCCTGAGTAGTGTAGACCTAGGAAGTACACACTGCCTTGGGCTGTGGCAAACTCAGTGTGGTTCATCCACTGAAAGCATTCCACACATATGTCAGTGGTATTTATTTGTAGTGTCCCTTCCTCCTCACAACACAACTGAAAAAGTGAGCTTAAACAAGTGGTCACCTTCACCCCCTTCTGTCAGCAGAAATTAGACACTGAAGAGACTTGAAAACAGAGGAAGGCAAAAGAAAAAAAGGGGGAATGGCTCTGGAAGTGACAGGTGCAAAAGATTAAAACTCTGCAATTTCTGAGACTGTACATTTGAGAAACACCTAAAGACACTGAGAACAAGTACAAGCTGAAACAAAGGACTATTTGACACTGAACTGACCCCACACTGCCTACAACAACTCCAGAGAAATTCCTAGATATATTTCTACTATCATCATTTTTAACTTTTTTTTAAAAATTAGATCTTTATAACTCCTTTAACTTTCATTTTTATAGCCTACTATTACCTTCCCCCCAAAATCCCTATTTTTAAAAAACAAATTCCTTATATATATTTTTAAGTTTTTGTGATTGATATTGTTTGTAATTTTTATACTGTATTTTTTAGAATCTAACCTCCATTCTAGGTTTTTAATCTTTACTTTTTGATATTTGTTATCAATTTTGTACCTTTAAGAATCTAATCTTCAGCATCTACTTTCACTTTGGGGTTTGATTACTGGCTAGATTTCTCTCTCCCCTTTGACTCTCCCTTTTCTCCCCCTGGTCACCTCTATCTCCTTCCTCCCTCTCCTCTTCTCTATATAACTTTGTGAATCTCTCTGGGTGTTCCTGGCTGTGGAGAATCATTTCACCATTAACCTAGGGGTTTTATCTTCTGTGCTGTATGGATGGAGAAGTCTTGGGGTTACTGTAAGAGAAGGAACAAAAGCCAGAGGTAGGAGGCTTAACTCCAAAACTTTAGAACATCAGAAAACTCCTGACTCCAGGAAACATTAATAGACAAGAGCTCACCCAAAAATCTCCATGTGAAGTTGCTCAGTCATGTCTGACTCTTTGCAACCCATGGACTGTAGCCCACCAAGCTCCTCCATCCATGGGATTCTCCAGGCAAGAATACTAGAGTGGGTTGCCATTTCCTTCTCCAACCTACACTGAAAGCGAACTCCACCCAAAAGCCAAGTTCCAGTGCAAGACACAGCACGCTATTCACCAGCAAAACAGGGACACAACACTGAACATTAAAAGATGAGTTGCCCAAAGCCATGCCAAACCCAAAGACACCCAAAACCTCACTGCTGCTGCTGCTGCTTAAGTCGCTTCAGTCGTGTCCGGCTGTCCAGCCCCATAGACAGCAGCCCACCAGCCTCTGCCATCTCTGGAATTCTCTGGGCAAGAACACTGGACTGGGTCTAAAACTCACTACTAGACACTTAATTGCACTCCAGAGAGAAGAGATCCAACTCCACCCACTAGAACACAAACACAAGCTACCCCAACCAAGAAACCTTGAGAAGCCACTAGTCCAACTCCATCCACAGGGAGCAGATAACACAATTAAGAGGAACCACGAACATCCAGCCTGCAGAAAAGGCACCCCAAACAAAGCAACATAAATAAAATGAAAAGGCAGAGAAATATTCAGCTGGTCAAGAAACATTAAAAATAATTCAGAATAATGATAGTAATGATGATCTAAAATCTTGAAAACAAAATGGAGTTACAGATAAACAGACTAGTTACAAGGATTGAGAAGATACAATAAATGATTAAAAAGGACCTAGAGGAAATAAAGAAGAGTCAGTCAATAATGAATAACTGAGATAAAAAGCACTCTGGAAGGAAACCACAATAGAATAACTGAGGCAGAAAAGAGGATAAATGATGTGGAAGATAGAATGGTAAAAATAAATGAAGCAGAGAGGAAATAAGAAAAAGAATTAGAAGAAATGGGAACAACCTCAGAGATGTCTAGTACAACGTTAAATGCCCAAACATTCAAATCATAGGTGTCCCAGAAGAAGAAGTCAAAAAGAAAGGACAAGAGAAAATACTTGAGGACATAATAGTCAAAAACTTCCCTATAATGAGGAAGGAAATAGTCACCCAAGTTCAAGAAATGCAGAGTCTCAAACAAGATAAACCAAAGGCAAAAACCTCCATGATATATATTAATCAAATAACAAAGATCAAACACAAAGAGCAAATATTAACAGCAGCAAGGGAAAAGCAACAAATAACACACAAAGGGATCCTGATCTTTCAAAAGATCTTTCACACAACTGATCTTTCAAAAGAAACTCCTTAGGCCAGAATGGAATATCTGGACATACTTATGGAGGCTAAACATATGGAGGCTAAACATATGGAGGCTAAACAACACATTCTGAATAAGCAAAACATGATGGAAATATAAAAAAGGAAATCAAAAGATACATACAAACAAAATATACATAGAAAATATACATGAAAATGGAAACATGACAACCCAAATCTATGTGATTCAGTAAAAGCAGTACTAATAGGGAGGTTCATGGCAATACAAGCCTACCTCAAATAACAAGAGAAACATGAAATAAACAACCTAATTTTACACCTAAAGGAACTAGAAAAAGAAAAGAAGAAACCCGAATTTAGTAGAAGGAAAGAAATCATAAAAATCAGAGCAGAAATAAATGAAAAAGAAATGGAGATTATAGCAAAAACCAACAAAACCAAAGGCTTGTTCTTAGAGAAGATAAATAAAATAGATAAACCCTATTAGACACATCAAGAAAAAATGGAAGAAGAACCAAATCAATAAAATCAGAAATGAAAATGGAGAACTCATAACAGAGAACACAAAAATACAAAAGATCATGAGACTACCATGAAAAATTATATGCCAAAAAAATGGACAACATAGAAGAAATGGACAACTCCTTAAAAAAGTATAATCTTCCAAAACTGAACCAGGAAAAAATAGAAAATACGAACGGACTCACCACAACCATGGAAATTGAAACAGTAATCAAAAATTGTAAAACAAACAAAAGCCCAGGACCAGATGACTTCACAGTTGAATTCAACCAAAAATTTAAAGGGCTAACACCTTTCTGAATCAAAATCTTCTAGAAAACTTCAGAGGAATGTAAACTGCAGAACTCATTCTATGAGGCCACCATTACCCTAATACCAAAAGCAGATAAGAAGCCATAATAAAGAAAACTATAGGCCAATATCACTGATGAACATAGTTGCAAAAATCCTCAACAAAATTCTAGCAAACAGAATCTAACAACGTCTAAAAAGAGCATACACCATGACCAAGTGGGCTTTATCTTAGGGATACAAGAATTCTTCAGTATTCACAAATCAATCAATGTGCTACACCATATTAACAAATTGATGAATAAAAGCCATATGATTATCTCAATAGATGCAGAGAAAGTCTTAGACAATACTCAACACATATTTATGATAAAAACTCTCCAGAAAGCAGGCATAGAAGGAACATACCCCAACATAATAAAAGCTATATATGACAAACCCACAGCAAGCATTATCCTCAATGGTGAAAAATTGAAAGCAGTTCATCTAAAATCAGGAACAAGATGAGAGTGCTCACTCACACTGCTACTATTCAATATTGTTGTGGAAGTTCTAGCCACAGCAATCANAACATACCCCAACATAATAAAAGCTATATATGACAAACCCACAGCAAGCATTATCCTCAATGGTGAAAAATTGAAAGCAGTTCATCTAAAATCAGGAACAAGATGAGAGTGCTCACTCACACTGCTACTATTCAATATTGTTGTGGAAGTTCTAGCCACAGCAATCACAAAAGAAAAAGAAATAAAAAGAATCCTGGACTGGAAAAAAAGAAGTAAAATTCTCCTTGTTTACAGATGATACAATCTTCTACATAGAAAACCCTAAAAACACCACCAGAAAACTACTAGAGCTAATCAGTGAATATAGTAAAATTACAGGATATAAAATTAACACACAGAAATCCCTTGTATTCCTATACACTAACAATGAGGAAACAAAGAGAAATTAAGAAAAGAATCCCATTCACCATTGCAACAAAAAGAATAAAATACTTAGGAATAAATTTACCTAAAGAAACAAAAGAAAACTATGTAGAAAACTATGTAGAAAACTATAAATCATTGATGAAAGAAATAAAAGATGACGCAAATAAGTAGAGAAATACACCACGTTTGTGGATTAGAAGAATCAATATAGTGAAAATGATTACACCACCCAGAGCAATCTACAGATTCAACACAGTCCCTATCATGCTACCAACAGTATTTTTCACAGAACCAGGACAAATAATTTCACAGTTTGTATGGAAATACAAAAAACCTCGACTAGCCAGAGCAATCTTGAGAAAGAAGAATGGAACTGGAGGAATCAATCTTCCTAACTTATGACTATACAGTAAAGCTACAGTCATCAAGACAGTATGGAACTGGCACAAAGACAGAAATATAGATCAATGGAACAAAATGGAAAGCCCAGAGGTAAATCCATGCACCTATGGACACCTTATCTTTGACAAAGGAAGCAAAAATATACAGTGGAGGAAAGACAATCTCTATAAGAAGCTTTGCTGAGAAAACTGGTCAACCATCTGTAAAAGAATGAAACTAGAACACTTTCTAACACCACACACAAAAATAAACTAAAAATGGACTAAGGATCTAAATGTAAGACCAGAAACTATAAAACTCTTAGAAAAAAAATATAGGCAGAACACTCTGACATAAATCACAGCAAGATGTCTATGATCCACCTCCCAGAGTAATGTAAATAAAAGCAAAAATAAACAAATGGGACCTAATTAAACTTAAAAGCTTTACATCAATTCTTCAGTGCTCAGCCTTCTTCACAGTCCAACTCTCACATCCATACATGACCACAGGAAAATATCTGTATTTTGTGTCTAATATTTGTTAGATTAATTAGTATGTACCTCAGCATGTTTCTCCTTGGGTTTATCATGTTAGGGACTCTCTGTGCTTCTTGGACTTGGATTGACTATTTCCTTTCTCATGTTGAGGAAATTTTTGACTATAGTCTCTTCAAAAATTTTCTCAGACCCTTTCTTTTTCTCTTCTTCTTCTGATATCCCTATAATCCAAATGTTGGTGCATTTAATATTGTCCCAGAGCTCTCTGAGATTATCCTCATTTCTTTTCATTCTTTTTCCTTTATTCTGCTCTTCAGCAGTTATTTCCAATGCTGTATCTTCCAGCTCACTTATTCATTTTTCTGCCTCAGTTATTCAGCAATTGATTCCTTCTAGAGTATTTTTAATTTCAGTAATTGTGTTGTTCATCTCTGTTTATTCTTTATTTCTTATAGGTCCTTGTTAAATGTGTTAATTGATTGTTGCATTTTCTCCATTATATTTTCAAGATTTCTATCATCTTTAGTATCAACCCTCTGATTTATTTTTCAGGTGGTTTGCCTACTTTTTCTTCATTTAATCTTGTGAGTTTCTACCTTTTTCCTTCATTTGTGCAATATTTCTCTGCTTTTTCATTTTTTTCTAACTTACTGTGTTTGAGGTCTCCTTTTCCCAAGCTTTAAGGTCATATTCCTTTTGGTTTCTGCCCTCAGTGGGTAAAGTTGGTCCAGTAGTTTGTTTAGGCTTCATGCTGGGAGTGACTTGTGCCTGTGTTCTGAGGATATAAGAATTGTTTAGTTTTATTTTTCCCCTCTGATGGGCAGGGCTGTGTGAAGTGGTATATTTTGGGGTGCCCATGGTAATCCTGTCTTCTGATGATTGGGTTTGTGTTTCTGTCTTGCTTGTTGCTTGGACGAGACATCTTACACTGAGTGCTGCTGGATCTTGTATACAGGTTGTGGCCTTTGTAGGAGTTCTCACTAAACAATGCTCCTTGGGTTAGTAGTTCTGTGGAATTCTAGGGTCTTGGACTCAGCACTTCCACTCCAAAGCCTAAGGCTCGAGAAAACTGAGACTCTATAAGTCATTTGTTATGGCATTAAAGGGGATTAAAATAAACATACAAAAACAAAACACAAATCAGGAAACAAAAGAGAAATGCAAGAGAAATGGTGCATACAAAATCAAGCAAATAATAACAAAATAACGGAATACACACATACACACACACACACACAAACCAAACGCAGTCCAAAAAAAAGAAAATACAAGATGAGTGATACAGCAAGAAAAGGAAACCAAAGATGATATCCACAAATTTAAAATGAAACTAACAAAAGCATAAACCAGAAAACAAAGTGAAAGCAAGGTGCCAACTGGGAAATAAAGCAAACAAGACAAAACCAACAAACATGGTGAAAAAAGAACAAAAAGGAAGAAAGAATAGAAAAGCACCCCGGTGAAGATCAGGTGTGGATGTGGCATAGCTGCTTGGATTGCAGGGATCCTGCAGCACCAGGTACATAGGGGAGCCAGAGGCTAGGAAAGTGGGAGATAGGGAGATTTCGTGCTCTTATGGTATTTTTCTAGCCTCTGGCAGCTCTGCCCCAGTGGGAATCAAGTGTAGAGGTGGCACGGTTGCTTTGATCATGAGGACCCTGGCAATGCCAGTTATGGAGGATCACCATCACCCATTTTTGCAGGAGATACAGTGCTATTAGGGTTTATTCTAACCTCTGGCACCTCTGCCTGAGTGAGGACTGAGCATGGAAGTGGTGCAGCTGCTTGAATCATGGGGACCTGAATGATGCCAAGTGTGCAGGGGAACCAACTGCCTCAGCTGCAGGAGCTATGGTCCTATTAGAATCTTTTGCAGCTGGTGTTCAAAGGGCCTCTCTGTTGCTTGACACGTTCAGGCACTTAAATGAACCCCTGGCTGGGGTCCTTCCCTACTTCCCAGCTTGTTAGGCACTTAAAGGGCCATCCTCTCTGGTGTCTTTCCATATGATTCAACTACTGGCACTGGCTTGTAGGGAGAGGCTACAGTGATGGCTGCACAAACTATGTGTGACTCAGCAGTATCAGCTTGCCTCCGTGGCTGCCTGACTTTCTTCCACAGACATTTCCCACTGAGATCTCCTCCCTAAGTCCCCTCAGGCTGTATTACCACAGTCAACAGCAGACCTTGCCCTGGGATTGGTCTTCAATCCCTAAGCTCCAGCTAGTAGCCACCACACTTTCTAGGGGACTTGTGTCCCTATCCAGGGTACATAGGGCTACAGCAAGGATTGCTTGTGTGATCCTCATTATATTCAACCTGTAACAGATCAGCTGATTCACTCTTCAACATCCTCATTTGCTTCTCCTCTGTGCCAAACAGTTGCCCTGATGGGGGATCAGATCCCTGGTTCAGTTCCCTTATCCTCCATGTGCAGGTCCAGTCCTGCTCACTTTCCATTTTTTTCTCCTTCTTCTTTAGCCCTACTGAGCTTTGTGTGGATCTGTATATTCCTTGCTGTTGTTCAGGGATTCCTTCCCACTCTCAGCTGGTGTTCTTCAAGATCTTCTGTGTCTGAAGGTGTGTTCCTGATGCATCTGTGGAGAGATGTACTCCATGTCAACCTACTCCTCTACCATCTTGTCTCTCCAAGCCCTGGTTATTAATAATAGCATCACCCAATCATTGGATTCTCAAGGCAAGGATGCTGAAGTGGTTTGCCATTCCCTTCTCCAATGGGGAAGGTTTTGTCAGAACTTTCCACCATGACCCATCCATCTTAGATGGCCCTGCATGGCATGGTATATAGTTTCATTGAGTTAGACAAGGCCATGATCCATGTGTCAGTTTGGTTAGTTTTCTGTGATTGTGGTTTTCATTCTGTCTGCTCTGTGAGGAATGAGGATAAGAGGCTTGTGGAAGCTTCCTGATGAGAGGGACTGGCTGTGGGGTAAACTGAGTCTTGATCTGGTGGGTGAGGCCAAGCTCAGTAAATCTTTAATCCAATTTTCTACTGATGGGTAGGACTATGTTCCCTCCCTATAGTTTGGCCTTAGGTCAAACTGTGGGGGCGGGGGAAGGGGTAATGGCAGTAATGTCAACCTCCTTCAAAAGGACTTATGCCAGCAAGCCATGGCTCCTAGGACTGTTGTATTCAGTGCCCCTGACTGGCCACCCATGCCTCCACCTGGAAACTCACAGGCAAGTCTGGCTCAGGCTCTTGTGTGGTCACTGCTCATTTCTCCTGGGTCCTGGTGCACATGTTTTGTTTGTGCCCTCTGAGAAGCTGCTTCCCATGTCCAATGGAAGCTTTTTCATCAAATGTCACTGGCCTTCAAAGTTAAAGTTCCTGGGGGTTCTCAGTCCCTTTGCTGGATCTCCGGGCTAGGAAATCTATTGTGGGTCCTAGAACTTTTGCCTAAGTGTGAGAACTTCTTTGCTATAGTTCTTCTCCAGTTTGTGGGTCGTCTGCTCAGTAGATCTATAGTGGGGCTAATGGCGACTTCTTTCAAGAGAACTTATGCCACGTGCTGTGCCTCCCAGGTCTGCTGCAGCTAGAGTCCGTGTCCCCACAGCAGGCCATTGATGACCCATGCCTCTGCAGGAGACACTAAAACACTCAAAAGCAGGTCTGGCTTAGTCTCTTATAGGGGCCACTGCTCCTTTCCCTGGATCCCAGTGCAAACAAGAATTTTGTTTATGCCCTCTCAGTATCTCTGGTAGGTGTGCGGTTTGATTCTAAACGTGATTTTGCCCCTCATGAAATCTTGTTGAGTCTTCTCCTTTGCACTTGGATGTGAGGGTATCTTTTTTTGGTGGGATCCAACATTATCCATCAATGGTTGTTCAGCAGCTACTTGTGATTTTAGTGTTCTCAAAGGAGAAGATGAGTGCACATCCATCTACTCTACCATCTTGGTAAATAGATGAGACAGAAGAAAGACTTCCTAAGTGATGAATGAAAAAGAAATAGACAAAAACAATAGGGAAAAACGAGATCTCTTCAAGAAACTTAGAGATACCAAGGGAACATTTCATGCAAAGATGGGCACAATAAAGGAAAGAAACAATATAGACCTAACAGAAGCAGAAGATATAAAGAGGTGGCAAGAATACAGAGAAAAAAACTATAAAAAAAAAAGATCATAATTACCAAGATAACCACAATGGTGTGATCACTTACCTAGAGCCAAACATCCTGGAATGCAAAGTCAAGTGGGCCTTAGGAAGCATCACTCTCAGCAAAGCTAGTGGAGGTGATGAAATTCCAGTTGAGCCACTTCAAATCCTAAAAGATGATGCTGTGAAAGTGCTGCACTCAATATGCCAGCAAATTTGGAAAACACAGCAGTGGCCATAGGCCTGGAAAAGTTCAGTTTTCATTCCAATGCCAAAGAACAAAACTACCACACAATTGCACTCATTTCCCACACTCGCAGAGTGATGTTCAAAATTTCCCAAGCTAGATTTCAACAGTATGTGAACCAAAAACTTTCAGATGTTCAAGCTGAATTTAGAAAAGGCACAGGAACCAGAGATCAATTTGCCAACATCCGTTGGATCATAGGAAAAGTAAGAGAATTCCAGAAAAAACAACTACTTCTGCTTCATTGACTACACCAAAGCCTTTGACTGTGTGAATCACAAGTTCTGGAAAATTCTGAAAGAGATGGAAATACCAGACCACCTTACCTCCCTCTTGAGAAATCTGTATGCAGGTCAAGAAGCAACAGCTAGAACTGGACATAGAACGACAGACTGGTACCAAGTTGGGAAAAGAGTACATCAAGGCTGTATACTGTCACCCTGCTTATTCAACTTATATGCATAGTATATCATGTGAAATGCTAGGCTGGATGAAGCACAGGCTGGAATCAAGATTACCAACAGAAATATCAAGAACTGCAGATATGCAGATGACACCACCCTTATGGCAGAAATTGAAGAGGAACTAAAGGGCCTCTTGACGAAGGTGAAAAAGCTGGCTTAGGACTCAGCATTAAAAAAAATGAAGATCATGGTATCTGATCCCATCAGTTCATGGCAAATAGATGGGAAAACAATGGAAACAGTGACAAAATTTATTTTCTTGGGCTCCAAAATCATTGCAGATGGTGACTGCAGCCATGAAATTAAAAGACACTTGCTCCTTGGAAGAAAAGCTATGACAAACCTAGACAGTGTATTAAAAAGCAGAGACATCATTTTGACAACAAAAGTTCCATGTAGTCAAAGCTATGGTTTTTCCAGTAGTCATGTATGGATGTGAATGTTGGACCATAAAGAAGTCTAAGCATTAGCAAAATGATACTTTTGAATTGTAGTGTTGGAGAAGACTCTTGATAGTCCCTTGGACTGCAAGGAGATAAAACCAGTCAATCTGAAAGGAAATCAGAAAGGAATCTGAAAGGAAATCAGAAAGGAATCTTAAAGGAAATCTTTAAGGGATCTTAAATCTTAAAGGAAAACTTCATTGGAAGGACTGATGCTGAAGCTGAAACTCCAATAATTTGGCCACCTGATGTGAAGAGCTGACTCATTAGAAAAGACTCTGATGCTGGGAAAGATTGACCGCAGGAGAAGTAGGGCATGGCAGAGGATGAGATGGTTAGATGGCATCACCGACTTGATGGATGTGAATTTGAGCAAACTCTGGGGATGGTGAAGGACATGGAAGCCTGGCATGCTGCAGTCCATGGTGTCACAAAGAGTCAGACATGAGTCACTGACTGAACAACAACAAGCCATCCATGTTGTTTATTCATTTTAAATATAGCAATATGTACATATTGATTCAAAACTCCCTAACTATTCCTTTGTTCCATCCTTCCTCCCTGCAACCAACTGTTCTCTAAGTCTGTGAATCTGTTTCTGTTTTGTAAATAAGTTCATTTGTATCATTTCTTTTTAGATTCCACATATAAGGGATGTCATTTGATATTTCTCCTTCTCTGTCTTACTTCATTACTCTAAGCCCATCCAAGATGCTGCAAATGACATTATTTCTTTCTTTTTAATGGCTGGTTGATATTCTATTGTAAAGAAAGTGTGCCACCATGTTTTTTAACTTGAACATTTAGCCCATTGACATCTGAAGTAGTTGTTGGTAGGTATAAAATTCCCAAACTTGTTTTCTGTTTGTTCTTGTAGTTCTTTGTCCATTTCTTCTTCTGTTTTTCTTCCCTTGTAGTTTAGTGATATTTTTAAGTAGCATTATTATATTCTTTCATTTTTATTTTTTTATCTCTATCATAGATTTTTGATTTGTGGTTAGATGGGGTTCATATATCTTGACCTATAACTATACCTACTCTTTCAAACTTGTAATCATTGCAGTTCAAACACATTCTGAAAAAAATCTACACTTTTTACTTCCCTCCCCCACATTTTTAGTTTTTTGATGTTGTATTTTGTTTTTTCATAGTTATCTCTTAACTGTTTATTGTAATTATAGTAGCTTTTATAATTTTTATCTTTTTAATCTTTGTACTTGGTTGCTTAATTAGTTGAGCTTCAGCCTTTACTACATATTTGCCTTTCCTGGTGGAATTTTCCCTTTCCAAAAGATTCTTACTTATTTTCCACTTAGAGAAGTCTTTTTAACATTTCTATTAGTGTAGATTTATTATTAATGAACTCCTTTAGTTTTTTCTTATTTGAGAAGTTCTTTATCTCTCCCTTGCTTCTGAATGATAATCTTACTGGATAGAGTATCCTCAGTTACAAGGTGTGTTTTTTTGGGTTTTTTTTCCCTTTCAGCACTTTGAATACATTATACCACTCCCTCCTTTCCTACAAAGTTTCTGCAGAGAAAGTAGCTGATAGTCTTACAGACAGTCCCTTGTATATGACTTTTTCTTCTATTTTTCCTTTAAATTCTATATTTAAATTTTGTTATTTTAAATATGGTATGTCTTGGTGTGGATTTATTTGGTTCATCTTGTTTTGTATGCTCTGTGATTCCAGCTTTTCTGTATCTGTTTCCTTCTACAAATTTGGAAAACTTTCAGCTATAATGTCCTCAACTACATTGTCAATCCTCTTCTCCCTCATTTCTTCTTCTGGTACTCCTATTATACTGTTTTATTGCTGTTAGCATTTGTCTTATATATTGAGGTGTTCCTATGTTGGATGCATAAATATTTTAAAATGTTATAACTTCTTGGATTGATCCCTTGATCATTATGTAGTGTCTTTCCTTGTATCTTTTAAAGTCTGTTTTATCTGTGTTGAGTATTGCTACTCTAGCTTTCTTTTTATTTCCATTTGCTTAGAATATCTTTTTCCAGCCCCTCACTGTAAGTTTCTATGTTTCTCTAACTCTAAAGTGGATCTCTTGTAGATAGAATATATGTGGGTCTTTTTTTTTTAATTAACTTATTTATTTTAATTGGAGGCTGATTGCTCTATTTAATTGTTGTGGGTTTTGCCATACATCAAAATGAATCAGTGATGGGTATACATGTGTCCTCCCATCCTGAAACCTCCTCCTACCTCCCTCCCTATCCTATCCTTCTGGGTCATTCCACAGTACCGACTTTGAGTACCCTGCTTCATGCATTGAACTTGCCCTGGTCATCTATTTTACATGTGGTATTGTACATGTTTCAATGCTATTGAATCAAATCATCCCAGCCTTGCCTTCTACCACATAGTCCAAAAGTCTGTTCTTTACCTCTGTGCTCTTTTGCTGTATTACATATAGGGTCATCATTACCATCTTTCTAAATTGCATATATGTGCATTAATACACTGTTCTGGTGTTTCCCTTTCTGACTTACTTCACTCTGTATAATAGGCTGCAGTTTCATCCATCTCATTAGAACTGACTCAATGCGTTCTTTTTATCTATAGGTGAGTAATATCCCGTTCTGTATATGTACTATGACTTCCTTATCCATTCATCTGCCGACGGGCAGCTAAGTTTCTTCCATGTCCTAGCTATTGTAAACAGTGTTGCAATGAACACTGAGGTACATGTGCCTCTTTCAATTCTGGTTTCCTAGTGTGTATGCCCAGCAGTGGGATTGCTGGGTCATATGGCAGTTCTATTTCCAGTTTTTTAAGGAATCACTACATTGTTCTCCATAGTGGCTACACGAGTTTGCATTCCCACCAACAGTGTAAGCAAAAATAAACAAATGGGACCTAATTAAACTTAAAAGCTTTTGCACAATGAAGGAAACTATAAGCAAGGTGAAAGGCAGCCTTCAGAATGGGAAAATACATTAGCAAATGAAACAACTGACAAAGAATTAATCTCTAAAATATACAAGCAGCTTATGCTTATGCTTATGCTTATGCTCCCTCTCCAGCATTTATTGTTTGTAGACTTTTCGGTGGCAGTCATTCTGATCGGTGTGGGGTGGTACCTTATTGTGGTTTTGATTTGCATTTCTCTGATAATGAGTGATGTTGAACATGTTTTCATGTGTTTGTTAGCCATCTGCATGTCTTCTTTGGAGAAATGTCTGTTTAGTTCTTTTGCCAACTTTTTGATCGAGTCATTTATTTTTCAGGTATTGAGATGCATAAGCTGCTTGTATATTTTAGAGATTAATTCTTTGTCAGTTGTTTCATTTGCTAATGTATTTTCCCATTCTGAAGGCTGCCTTTCACCTTGCTTATAGTTTCCTTCATTGTGCAAAAGCTTTTAAGTTTAATTAGGTCCCATTTGTTTATTTTTGCTTACACTGTTGGTGGGAATGCAAACTCGTGTAGCCACTATGGAGAACAATGTAGTGATTCCTTAAAAAACTGGAAATAGAACTGCCATATGACCCAGCAATCCCACTGCTGGGCATACACACTAGGAAACCAGAATTGAAAGAGGCACATGTACCTCAGTGTTCATTGCAACACTGTTTACAATAGCTAGGACATGGAAGAAACTTAGCTGCCCGTCGGCAGATGAATGGATAAGGAAGTCATAGTACATATACAGAACGGGATATTACTCACCTATAGATAAAAAGAACGCATTGAGTCAGTTCTAATGAGATGGATGAAACTGCAGCCTATTATACAGAGTGAAGTAAGTCAGAAAGGGAAACACCAGAACAGTGTATTAATGCACATATATGCAATTTAGAAAGATGGTAATGATGACCCTATATGTAATACAGCAAAAGAGCACAGAGGTAAAGAACAGACTTTTGGACTATGTGGTAGAAGGCAAGGCTGGGATGATTTGATTCAATAGCATTGAAACATGTACAATACCACATGTAAAATAGATGACCAGGGCAAGTTCAATGCATGAAGCAGGGTACTCAAAGTCGGTACTGTGGAATGACCCAGAAGGATAGGATAGGGAGGGAGGTAGGAGGAGGTTTCAGGATGGGAGGACACATGTATACCCATCACTGATTCATTTTGATGTATGGCAAAACCCACAACAATTAAATAGAGCAATCAGCCTCCAATTAAAATAAATAAGTTAATTAAAAAAAAAAGACCCACATATATTCTATCTACAAGAGATCCACTTTAGAGTTAGAGAAACATAGAAACTTACAGTGAGGGGCTGGAAAAAGATATTCTAAGCAAATGGAAATAAAAAGAAAGCTAGAGTAGCAATACTCAACACAGATAAAACAGACTTTAAAAGATACAAGGAAAGACACTACATAATGATCAAGGGATCAATCCAAGAAGTTATAACATTTTAAAATATTTATGCATCCAACATAGGAACACCTCAATATATAAGACAAATGCTAACAGCAATAAAACAGTATAATAGGAGTACCAGAAGAAGAAATGAGGGAGAAGAGGATTGACAATGTAGTTGAGGACATTATAGCTGAAAGTTTTCCAAATTTGTAGAAGGAAACAGATACAGAAAAGCTGGAATCACAGAGCATACAAAACAAGATGAACCAAATAAATCCACACCAAGACATACCATATTTAAAATAACAAAATTTAAATATAGAATTTAAAGGAAAAATAGAAGAAAAAGTCATATACAAGGGACTGTCTGTAAGACTATCAGCTACTTTCTCTGCAGAAACTTTGTAGGAAAGGAGGGAGTGGTATAATGTATTCAAAGTGCTGAAAGGGAAAAAAAACCCAAAAAAACACACCTTGTAACTGAGGATACTCTATCCAGTAAGATTATCATTCAGAAGCAAGGGAGAGATAAAGAACTTCTCAAATAAGAAAAAACTAAAGGAGTTCATTAATAATAAATCTACACTAATAGAAATGTTAAAAAGACTTCTCTAAGTGGAAAATAAGTAAGAATCTTTTGGAAAGGGAAAATTCCACCAGGAAAGGCAAATATGTAGTAAAGGCTGAAGCTCAACTAATTAAGCAACCAAGTACAAAGATTAAAAAGATAAAAATTATAAAAGCTACTATAATTACAATAAACAGTTAAGAGATAACTATGAAAAAACAAAATACAACATCAAAAAACTAAAAATGTGGGGGAGGGAAGTAAAAAGTGTAGATTTTTTTCAGAATGTGTTTGAACTGCAATGATTACAAGTTTGAAAGAGTAGGTATAGTTATAGGTCAAGATATATGAACCCCATCTAACCACAAATCAAAAATCTATGATAGAGATAAAAAAATAAAAATGAAAGAATATAATAATGCTACTTAAAAATATCACTAAACTACAAGGGAAGAAAAACAGAAGAAGAAATGGACAAAGAACTACAAGAACAAACAGAAAACAAGTTTGGGAATTTTATACCTACCAACAACTACTTCAGATGTCAATGGGCTAAATGTTCAAGTTAAAAAACATGGTGGCACACTTTCTTTACAATAGAATATCAACCAGCCATTAAAAAGAAAGAAATAATGTCATTTGCAGCATCTTGGATGGGCTTAGAGTAATGAAGTAAGACAGAGAAGGAGAAATATCAAATGACATCCCTTATATGTGGAATCTAAAAAGAAATGATACAAATGAACTTATTTACAAAACAGAAACAGATTCACAGACTTAGAGAACAGTTGGTTGCAGGGAGGAAGGATGGAACAAAGGAATAGTTAGGGAGTTTTGAATCAATATGTACATATTGCTATATTTAAAATGAATAAACAACATGGATGGCTTGTTGTTGTTCAGTCAGTGACTCATGTCTGACTCTTTGTGACACCATGGACTGCAGCATGCCAGGCTTCCATGTCCTTCACCATCCCCAGAGTTTGCTCAAATTCACATCCATCAAGTCGGTGATGCCATCTAACCATCTCATCCTCTGCCATGCCCTACTTCTCCTGCGGTCAATCTTTCCCAGCATCAGAGTCTTTTCTAATGAGTCAGCTCTTCACATCAGGTGGCCAAATTATTGGAGTTTCAGCTTCAGCATCAGTCCTTCCAATGAAGTTTTCCTTTAAGATTTAAGATCCCTTAAAGATTTCCTTTAAGATTCCTTTCTGATTTCCTTTCAGATTCCTTTCTGATTTCCTTTCAGATTGACTGGTTTTATCTCCTTGCAGTCCAAGGGACTATCAAGAGTCTTCTCCAACACTACAATTCAAAAGTATCATTTTGCTAATGCTTAGACTTCTTTATGGTCCAACATTCACATCCATACATGACTACTGGAAAAACCATAGCTTTGACTACATGGAACTTTTGTTGTCAAAATGATGTCTCTGCTTTTTAATACACTGTCTAGGTTTGTCATAGCTTTTCTTCCAAGGAGCAAGTGTCTTTTAATTTCATGGCTGCAGTCACCATCTGCAATGATTTTGGAGCCCAAGAAAATAAATTTTGTCACTGTTTCCATTGTTTTCCCATCTATTTGCCATGAACTGATGGGATCAGATACCATGATCTTCATTTTTTTTAATGCTGAGTCCTAAGCCAGCTTTTTCACCTTCGTCAAGAGGCCCTTTAGTTCCTCTTCAATTTCTGCCATAAGGGTGGTGTCATCTGCATATCTGCAGTTCTTGATATTTCTGTTGGTAATCTTGATTCCAGCCTGTGCTTCATCCAGCCTAGCATTTCACATGATATACTATGCATATAAGTTGAATAAGCAGGGTGACAGTATACAGCCTTGATGTACTCTTTTCCCAACTTGGTACCAGTCTGTCGTTCTATGTCCAGTTCTAGCTGTTGCTTCTTGACCTGCATACAGATTTCTCAAGAGGGAGGTAAGGTGGTCTGGTATTTCCATCTCTTTCAGAATTTTCCAGAACTTGTGATTCACACAGTCAAAGGCTTTGGTGTAGTCAATGAAGCAGAAGTAGTTGTTTTTTCTGGAATTCTCTTACTTTTCCTATGATCCAACGGATGTTGGCAAATTGATCTCTGGTTCCTGTGCCTTTTCTAAATTCAGCTTGAACATCTGAAAGTTTTTGGTTCACATACTGTTGAAATCTAGCTTGGGAAATTTTGAACATCACTCTGCGAGTGTGGGAAATGAGTGCAATTGTGTGGTAGTTTTGTTCTTTGGCATTGGAATGAAAACTGAACTTTTCCAGGCCTATGGCCACTGCTGTGTTTTCCAAATTTACTGGCATATTGAGTGCAGCACTTTCACAGCATCATCTTTTAGGATTTGAAGTGGCTCAACTGGAATTTCATCACCTCCACTAGCTTTGCTGAGAGTGATGCTTCCTAAGGCCCACTTGACTTTGCATTCCAGGATGTTTGGCTCTAGGTAAGTGATCACACCATTGTGGTTATCTTGGTAATTATGATCTTTTTTTTTTATAGTTTTTTTCTCTGTATTCTTGCCACCTCTTTATATCTTCTGCTTCTGTTAGGTCTATATTGTTTCTTTCCTTTATTGTGCCCATCTTTGCATGAAATGTTCCCTTGGTATCTCTAAGTTTCTTGAAGAGATCTCGTTTTTCCCTATTGTTTTTGTCTATTTCTTTTTCATTCATCACTTAGGAAGTCTTTCTTCTGTCTCATCTATTTACCAAGATGGTAGAGTAGATGGATGTGCACTCATCTTCTCCTTTGAGAACACTAAAATCACAAGTAGCTGCTGAACAACCATTGATGGATAATGTTGGATCCCACCAAAAAAAGATACCCTCACATCCAAGTGCAAAGGAGAAGACTCAACAAGATTTCATGAGGGGCAAAATCACGTTTAGAATCAAACCGCACACCTACCAGAGATACTGAGAGGGCATAAACAAAATTCTTGTTTGCACTGGGATCCAGGGAAAGGAGCAGTGGCCCCTATAAGAGACTAAGCCAGACCTGCTTTTGAGTGTTTTAGTGTCTCCTGCAGAGGCATGGGTCATCAATGGCCTGCTGTGGGGACACAGACTCTAGCTGCAGCAGACCTGGGAGGCACAGCACGTGGCATAAGTTCTCTTGAAAGAAGTCGCCATTAGCCCCACTATAGATCTACTGAGCAGACGACCCACAAACTGGAGAAGAACTATAGCAAAGAAGTTCTCACACTTAGGCAAAAGTTCTAGGACCCACAATAGATTTCCTAGCCCGGAGATCCAGCAAAGGGACTGAGAACCCCCAGGAACTTTAACTTTGAAGGCCAGTGACATTTGATGAAAAAGCTTCCATTGGACATGGGAAGCAGCTTCTCAGAGGGCACAAACAAAACATGTGCACCAGGACCCAGGAGAAATGAGCAGTGACCACACAAGAGCCTGAGCCAGACTTGCCTGTGAGTTTCCAGGTGGAGGCATGGGTGGCCAGTCAGGGGCACTGAATACAACAGTCCTAGGAGCCATGGCTTGCTGGCATAAGTCCTTTTGAAGGAGGTTGACATTACTGCCATTACCCCTTCCCCCGCCCCCACAGTTTGACCTAAGGCCAAACTATAGGGAGGGAACATAGTCCTACCCATCAGTAGAAAATTGGATTAAAGATTTACTGAGCTTGGCCTCACCCACCAGATCAAGACTCAGTTTACCCCACAGCCAGTCCCTCTCATCAGGAAGCTTCCACAAGCCTCTTATCCTCATTCCTCACAGAGCAGACAGAATGAAAACCACAATCACAGAAAACTAACCAAACTGACACATGGATCATGGCCTTGTCTAACTCAATGAAACTATATACCATGCCATGCAGGGCCATCTAAGATGGATGGGTCATGGTGGAAAGTTCTGACAAAACCTTCCCCATTGGAGAAGGGAATGGCAAACCACTTCAGCATCCTTGCCTTGAGAATCCAATGATTGGGTGATGCTATTATTAATAACCAGGGCTTGGAGAGACAAGATGGTAGAGGAGTAGGTTGACATGGAGTACATCTCTCCACAGATGCATCAGGAACACACCTTCAGACACAGAAGATCTTGAAGAACACCAGCTGAGAGTGGGAAGGAATCCCTGAACAACAGCAAGGAATATACAGATCCACACAAAGCTCAGTAGGGCTAAAGAAGAAGGAGAAAAAAATGGAAAGTGAGCAGGACTGGACCTGCACATGGAGGATAAGGGAACTGAACCAGGGATCTGATCCCCCATCAGGGCAACTGTTTGGCACAGAGGAGAAGCAAATGAGGATGTTGAAGAGTGAATCAGCTGATCTGTTACAGGTTGAATATAATGAGGATCACACAAGCAATCCTTGCTGTAGCCCTATGTACCCTGGATAGGGACACAAGTCCCCTAGAAAGTGTGGTGGCTACTAGCTGGAGCTTAGGGATTGAAGACCAATCCCAGGGCAAGGTCTGCTGTTGACTGTGGTAATACAGCCTGAGGGGACTTAGGGAGGAGATCTCAGTGGGAAATGTCTGTGGAAGAAAGTCAGGCAGCCACGGAGGCAAGCTGATACTGCTGAGTCACACATAGTTTGTGCAGCCATCACTGTAGCCTCTCCCTACAAGCCAGTGCCAGTAGTTGAATCATATGGAAAGACACCAGAGAGGATGGCCCTTTAAGTGCCTAACAAGCTGGGAAGTAGGGAAGGACCCCAGCCAGGGGTTCATTTAAGTGCCTGAACGTGTCAAGCAACAGAGAGGCCCTTTGAACACCAGCTGCAAAAGATTCTAATAGGACCATAGCTCCTGCAGCTGAGGCAGTTGGTTCCCCTGCACACTTGGCATCATTCAGGTCCCCATGATTCAAGCAGCTGCACCACTTCCATGCTCAGTCCTCACTCAGGCAGAGGTGCCAGAGGTTAGAATAAACCCTAATAGCACTGTATCTCCTGCAAAAATGGGTGATGGTGATCCTCCATAACTGGCATTGCCAGGGTCCTCATGATCAAAGCAACCGTGCCACCTCTACACTTGATTCCCACTGGGGCAGAGCTGCCAGAGGCTAGAAAAATACCATAAGAGCACGAAATCTCCCTATCTCCCACTTTCCTAGCCTCTGGCTCCCCTATGTACCTGGTGCTGCAGGATCCCTGCAATCCAAGCAGCTATGCCACATCCACACCTGATCTTCACCGGGGTGCTTTTCTATTCTTTCTTCCTTTTTGTTCTTTTTTCACCATGTTTGTTGGTTTTGTCTTGTTTGCTTTATTTCCCAGTTGGCACCTTGCTTTCACTTTGTTTTCTGGTTTATGCTTTTGTTAGTTTCATTTTAAATTTGTGGATATCATCTTTGGTTTCCTTTTCTTGCTGTATCACTCATCTTGTATTTTCTTTTTTTTGGACTGCGTTTGGTTTGTGTGTGTGTGTGTGTATGTGTGTATTCCGTTATTTTGTTATTATTTGCTTGATTTTGTATGCACCATTTCTCTTGCATTTCTCTTTTGTTTCCTGATTTGTGTTTTGTTTTTGTATGTTTATTTTAATCCCCTTTAATGCCATAACAAATGACTTATAGAGTCTCAGTTTTCTCGAGCCTTAGGCTTTGGAGTGGAAGTGCTGAGTCCAAGACCCTAGAATTCCACAGAACTACTAACCCAAGGAGCATTGTTTAGTGAGAACTCCTACAAAGGCCACAACCTGTATACAAGATCCAGCAGCACTCAGTGTAAGATGTCTCGTCCAAGCAACAAGCAAGACAGAAACACAAACCCAATCATCAGAAGACAGGATTACCATGGGCACCCCAAAATATACCACTTCACACAGCCCTGCCCATCAGAGGGGAAAAATAAAACTAAACAATTCTTATATCCTCAGAACACAGGCACAAGTCACTCCCAGCATGAAGCCTAAACAAACTACTGGACCAACTTTACCCACTGAGGGCAGAAACCAAAAGGAATATGACCTTAAAGCTTGGGAAAAGGAGACCTCAAACACAGTAAGTTAGAAAAAAATGAAAAAGCAGAGAAATATTGCACAAATGAAGGAAAAAGGTAGAAACTCACAAGATTAAATGAAGAAAAAGTAGGCAAACCACCTGAAAAATAAATCAGAGGGTTGATACTAAAGATGATAGAAATCTTGAAAATATAATGGAGAAAATGCAACAATCAATTAACACATTTAACAAGGACCTATAAGAAATAAAGAATAAACAGAGATGAACAACACAATTACTGAAATTAAAAATACTCTAGAAGGAATCAATTGCTGAATAACTGAGGCAGAAAAATGAATAAGTGAGCTGGAAGATACAGCATTGGAAATAACTGCTGAAGAGCAGAATAAAGGAAAAAGAATGAAAAGAAATGAGGATAATCTCAGAGAGCTCTGGGACAATATTAAATGCACCAACATTTGGATTATAGGGATATCAGAAGAAGAAGAGAAAAAGAAAGGGTCTGAGAAAATTTTTGAAGAGACTATAGTCAAAAATTTCCTCAACATGAGAAAGGAAATAGTCAATCCAAGTCCAAGAAGCACAGAGAGTCCCTAACATGATAAACCCAAGGAGAAACATGCTGAGGTACATACTAATTAATCTAACAAATATTAGACACAAAATACAGATATTTTCCTGTGGTCATGTATGGATGTGAGAGTTGGACTGTGAAGAAGGCTGAGCACTGAAGAATTGATGCTTTTGAACTGTGGTGTTGGAGAAGACTCTTGAGAGTCCCCTTGGACTGCAAGGAGATCCAACCAATCCATTCTGAAGGAGATCAGCCCTGGGATTTCTTTGGAAGGAATGATGCTAAAGCTGAAACTCCAGTACTCTGGCCACCTCATGAGAAGAGCTGACTCATTGGAAAAGACTCTGATGCTGGGAGGGATTGTGGGCAGGAGAAGAAGGGGACGACTGAGGATGAGATGGCTGGATGGCATCACTGACTTGATGGACGTGAGTCTGAGTGAACTCCAGGAGTTGGTGATGGACAGGGAGGCCTGGCGTGCTGCAATTCATGGGGTCGCAAAGAGTCGGACATGACTGAAGGACTGAACTGAACTGAACTGAACAGATACTAAAAGGATCAAGTAACACAGAAGGGAAATCCTATATAATTAAAAGCTGATCTTTCAGCAGAAATTCTGCAAGCCAGAAGGGAATGGCAGGATATACTTAAAGTACTGAAAGAGAAAAAATTAAAATCAAGATTACTCTACCCAGCAAGGATCTCATTCAAAATTGAGGGAGAAATCAAAAGCTTTACAGATAAGCAAAAGTTAAGAGAATTTAATACCACCAAACCAGCTTTACAACAAAGGTAAAAGGGACTTCTATAGGCAGGATACACAAGAGAAAGAAAAGATTAACAAAAACAAACCGAAAGTGGGGACAGTATTGGTGATGGACAGGGAGGCCTGGCGTGCTGCAATTCATGGGGTCGCAAAGAGTCGGACATGACTGAAGGACTGAACTGAACTGAACTGAACAGATACTAAAAGGATCAAGTAACACAGAAGGGAAATCCTATATAATTAAAAGCTGATCTTTCAGCAGAAATTCTGCAAGCCAGAAGGGAATGGCAGGATATACTTAAAGTACTGAAAGAGAAAAAATTAAAATCAAGATTACTCTACCCAGCAAGGATCTCATTCAAAATTGAGGGAGAAATCAAAAGCTTTACAGATAAGCAAAAGTTAAGAGAATTTAATACCACCAAACCAGCTTTACAACAAAGGTAAAAGGGACTTCTATAGGCAGGATACACAAGAGAAAGAAAAGATTAACAAAAACAAACCGAAAGTGGGGACAGTTTTAAGATGGCAGAGGAATAGGATGCAGAGACCACTTTGTCCCCCACAAATACAACAAAAATTCATCTGCATGTGGAGCAACTCACAACAAACAACTTTTGAACTCCAGCAGAAGACCTCAATATATAGAAAGGCAAACCAATCTCTTTGGAAGGAAGCAGTACAAAGGACAAAGAAGAAAAGGGAGACAAAGGATTTCAGGATAGAAACACATATTGGGGTGGGAGTCGTGAAGGAGAAGTTTCCACACAATAGGAAACTCTCTCACAGGTGGGATCAATGGGGACATTAGTAACCTCAGAGGAAAACATAACAACAACAACAAAAAATCACCACAGAATTCTCGACAGAAATTGTGCCGAACAGCAATTGCCAGCCAAGAAGCTGCTCACATGCTTGCGTAGGCCTGCAGCAAGTGGGGGCTGGGTGCAGGGGTGTGGGCTGTGTCGTCAGTCCTTATGGAAAGGACCAGCATTTAATGCCATGAAAACACTCTGAGGGGACTAATGTGACACAGCACAGACAGAACAGGGAAAATCCAAACCATGGGATCGCCAGAGAAACAAAGAAAAACAAAGGACGATTCCTGCAAAACAAAGGACCATTCCTGCAGGAAGGCAGCACTCTGCCCCTGGTGCAGTCACAAAACAAAGAATCACATCCTAGAGAATATCAAAGGAGGGCGAGCCAACTGACATTTATGGCCCTCTTTGGAGAAGTAAATGGCAACCCATTCCAGTACTCTTGCCTGGAAAATTCCATTGACAAAGGAGTCTGGTGGGCGATCCATGGGATCACAGATTTGGACACAATTCAGCGACTTCACTTTTTTTTTTTTTTTTTCTTTTCTTACAGAGGCAGATAGGCAGGCACATGATAGTCAGAGGTAGAAGACAAAGGGGCCGCTGCAATCTTGGCCCCAGAGACTGCATCTCCTACCAAGCTGTAAGGGGGCTGCCAGTCACTACCCAGGTCTTCCTGGGATACTGGACAGCTCATATCTGCTGCGAGTGTCACAGCCTGAGACCAGCTCCCCTGAGGAGATGCATGGCCCACCTGGGACTATGTCTTCATGGTGCACCCAGGAGCCTGAGTGGATTAGACCTGGGAAGTGCACAGTGTCTTGGGCTGTGACAACCCCTGTGTGGTCCATCTACTGCAAGTACTCCCCCCACACACCAGCAGTTTACTTGCAGTGTCCCTCCCTTCCCACAGCACAACTGAGGAAGTGAGCCCAAACTAAGAAGCCACTTTTGCTCCTTTGTGTCATAGTGGAGATCAGACACTGAAGACAGACTTACAACCAGATGAGGCCAACCTAAGCAAAGTAAAGAAGGGGGAACTGCCCCAGAAATTGCAGGTGTAACAGATTAAATCTTGCAGTTAAACTGAGACTGCATTTGAGGGAAAACTGTAGACTTTCAGAACAAGTACAAGCCAGAACAAGGGAATATCTGACACTGAACTGACTCCACACTGCCCAAAAGAGCTCCAGAGACATTTCTAGATATACTGGAGGACCTTCAGAGTAGGTAACATGACTATAGGAGGAAAACAGGAAACAGACCAACATTCATTTAACTAACACCATATATATCCTACCACATCCTCTAAAATGAAAAAAATATATATATATATATATTATTTTATAATTAATCAATTTATTTTAATTTGAGGACAATTTCTTTACAATATTGTAGTGGTTTTTGCCAAACATTGACATGAATCACACACAGGTGCACTTTTTTAAAAATTTAATTATTTTAAAATTTTGTTTAAATTTTTATTCATTTCCTTTCCCTTTCCCTTCCCTCCTCTTCCCCTTTTCTTTTTCTTTATTTCCTCATACCATCCTATTATGGTTATTACTTCTTTTACTTCTCTTTTTCATAGCCTACTTTTACCTTTCTTAAAAAATCTTATTTGTTAAATAAATTTCCTATTTTTAATTGTGGTGTTTTTTTTTTGTTTTTGTTTTTTTTTTTTTTTTTTTTTT
>SJYX01014875.1:268281-279329 GCA_006410675.1 Oreotragus oreotragus | reverse complement strand
TGGTGTTTTTTTTTTGTTTTTGTTTTTTTTTTTTTTTGTATTGTACTTTTGAGAGTCTAACGTTTATTCTAGGCTTTTAATTTTTTGCTTTTTGAACTTTTGTTAGCAATTTTGGATCTTTACGAGTGTAATTTTTAGTATTCATTTTCACTTAGGGATTTGATTATGGGCTTGATTGCTCTCTTCTTTTTTGATGCACCCTTTTCTCCTTCTGCTTATGTCTTTTCCCTTCCTCCTTCTTCTCTTCACTATATAACTGTGAAATTTTTGGGGTGTTCCTGGCTGTGGAGAGTTGCTTCATTAAACTAGGGGTTTTATCTTCCATGTTATGTGGAGGGACAAGTCTTGATGCTACTGTAAAAGGTTGTGACTGAAACCTAGTGGAAGGAAGCACATCTCCAGAATGTTGGACCATCATAGAAATCCTGACCCCAGGGAACATTAATAAATGAGAGTGCACCCAAAAGCCTCCACAGCGACAGAGAGACAAAGCTCCACTCAAGAGCCAGCAAGCTCCAATGCAAGACATTCCATGCTAATCCTCCATCAGAACAGGAACACAACCCTGAACATTAACAGACAGGCTACCCAAAGCCATACCAAACCCATAGACACCCCATATCTTGCTATTGGATACTGCACTGCCCTCCAGAGACACAAGATCCAGCTCCATTCATCAGAACACAGACACAAGTTTCCTCAACCAGGAAACCTTCATAAGCCATTGGCCCAACCCCACCCAAAGGAAGCAGACTCTACAGTTAAGAGGAACAATGACCTGCAGCCTGCAGAAAGGAGACCCCAAACACAGCAAATTAAACAAAATAAAAAGCAGAGAAATATACAGCAAGTGAATGAATATGATAAAAACCCATTAAACCAAACAAAAGATGAAGAGTTAGGAATTCTACATGAAAAAGAATTCAGAATACTCATAGTAAAGATGATCCAAAATCTTGAAAACAAAATGGAGATATAGATAAAGAGACTAGACATGGATTGAGAAGATGCGAGAAATGTTTAACAAGGATTTATAAGAAACAAAGAACAGTCAATCAGCAATGAACAATACAAAAATTGAGATTAAAAACACTCTGGAAGGAAACAAGAGTAGAGTAACTGAGGCAGAAGAATGGATAAGTGAGCTGGAAGATAGAATGATGGAAATAAATAAAGCAGAGTGGAAAAAAGAAAAAAGAAAAAAAAGAAATGACACCATCTCAGAGATCTCTGGGACAATGTTAAGTGCCCCAAAATTTGAATTATAGGCATCCCAGAAGTACAAGACAAAAGGAAAGAGCATGAGAAAATATTTGAGGAGATAACAGTTAAAAGCTTTTCCAAAATGGCTAAGTGAGAGAGTCATTTCCTAGGCAGGTTGATAAGAAGTCCAGGGGTCCCCTGGGAGAGAGGGGTCTGGAATTCTCAAGGAGGAAGAAAGGACAAACTTTTTTCTCTCCTCTACATTCCTTAGGATTATATAACAATAATGTATCGACGAACTCCTGTCAGAGACCTTTTTTGGAAGACCGATTAGGACAATAGAATTTTACATTTAATATCCTTATCCAGATCAGTCCAGAAATGTTGGAGGTCTGTAAGAAAACTAAGGAACATTATTGATTAACCTCTATACATTGAGGTAACTATTGTGATCGTTCTCCCATGAGAATCTGCCCCCTTCTGATGTCAGAAGCTTTCTCTATCCCTTTTATACTTTAATAAAACTCTATTTCACAAAAGCTCTGAGTGATCAAGTTTCATCTCTGACCCTGGATTGAATTCTCCTCTGGAGGCAAAGAATCCCAGCGTTTTTTCATGGTTCAGCAGCAACCTTTCATCTTGGGGGCTCGTCCGGGATTCTTCAGGACAAGGTAAGGATGCTTGGAGCTCTAGTTCTTTGTTCTCGTAGCGAACACGCTTTTTGCTGTACTTTACTAACTCTCAGTTCAGTTCAGTTGCTCAGTCGTGTTCGACTCTTTGCGACCCCATGAATCGCAGCACACCAGGCTTCCCTGTCCATCACCATCTCCCGGAGTTCACTCAGACTCATGTCCATCGAGTCCGTGATGCCATCCAGCCATCTCATTCTCGGTCGTCCCCTTCTCCTCCTGCCCCCAATCCCTCCCAGCATCACAGTCTTTTCCAATGAGTCAAATCTTCTCATGAGGTGGCCAAAGTACTGGAGTTTCAGCTTTAGCATCATTCCTTCCAAAGAAATCCCAGGGTTGATCTCCTTCAGAATGGACTGGTTGGATCTCCTTGCAGTCCAAGAGACACTCAAGAGTCTTCTCCAACACCACAGTTCAAAAGCATCGATTCTTCGGCGCTCAGCTTTCTTCACAGTCCAACTCTCACATCCATACATGACCACAGGAAAAACCATAGCCTTGACTAGACGGACCTTAGTCGGCAAAGTAATGTCTCTGCTTTTGAATATACTATCCAGGTTGGTCATAACTTTTCTTCCAAGGAGTAAGCGTCTTTTAATTTCATGGCTGCAGTCACCATCTGCAGTGATTTTGGAGTCCAAAAAAATAAAGTCTGACACTGTTTCCACTGTTTCCCCATCTATTTCCCATGAAGTGATGGGACCGGATGCCATGATCTTCGTTTTCTGAATGTCTAGCTTTAAGCCAACTTTTTCACTCTCCTCTTTGACTTTCATCAAGNGAAAGCATCGATTCTTCGGCGCTCAGCTTTCTTCACAATCCAACTCTCACATCCATACATGACCACAGGAAAAACTATAGCCTTGACTAGACGGACCTTAGTCGGCAAAGTAATGTCTCTGCTTTTGAATATACTATCTAGGTTGGTCATAACTTTTCTTCCAAGGAGTAAGCGTCTTCTGATTTCATGGCTGCAGTCATCATCTGCAGTGATTTTGGAGTCCCCCAAAATAAAGTCTGACACTGTTTCCACTGTTTCCCCATCTATTTCCCATGAAGTGATGGGACTGGATGCCATTGGAAAAGACTCTGATGCTGGGAGTGATTGGGGGCAGGAAGAGAAGGGGACGACCGAAGATGAGATGGCTGGATGGCATCATGGACTCGATGGACGTGAGTCTGAGTGAACTCCGGGAGATGGTGATGAACAGGGAGGCCTGGCGTGCTGCGATTCATGGGGTCGCAAAGAGTCGGACACGACTGAGCAACTGAACTGAAATGAACTGAAGGTGTCCAGTGCCATTCAACAGGGAAGTTCCAAAGCAAGATGGGAGCAATTAACAGCTGGGGACTGAGGCGAGACACTGCCAGGATGCATGTTTGCAGAGCTGCGTGCTTCGGAGAATGGATTAAGGTGCAGGTGAGTTGGATAAGACTCTTTGAAAGTCTCTTGGACTGCAAGGAGATCCAACCAGTCCATCCTAAAGGAAATCAGTCCTGAATATTCATTGGAAGGACTGATGCTGAAGCTGAAACTCCAATACTTTGGCCACCTGATGTGAAGAGCTGACTCCTTGGAAAAGACCCTGATGCTGGGAAAGATTGAAGGCAGGAGGAGAAAGGGACGACAAAGGATGAGATGGTTGGATGGCATCACTAACTCAATGGACATGAGTTTGAGTAAACTCCGGGAGTTGGCGATGGACAGGGAAGCCTGGCATGCTGCAGTCCGTGGGTTCACAAAGAGTCAGACATGACTGAGCGACTGAACTGAACTGAAAGAATTCGCCGAAGAGGTGTCCAACGAATGAGACAATGCCTGCAGAAGTCTTTCTACAGTACTCGGCACGTGTTAAGCACCCAAAACATATTATTATTTTTATTGACATCATTGTCATCTCCTGCTGAAGCCCAACCTGAAAAGCTAATATTAGCCTTCTTTGTCTGCCACAGAAGGTACAGAAACTTCTGGAAAAGTCACTCTATGAAATAAAAACCCAGGAAAGGGTGTTGTTTGGGAGAGGCAGTTGAGTTTCAACCACGACTGATCATAGCCTCTTGGCGCCAGGTATTGAGCCAGATACAGGAATACAGGAATGAACAAATCAGGAAGAGCAATGGGCAGAATGCCCTGGGCCAGGCCAAGGGATGCAGGACGTGGCCCCTGGCAGAGGGAGGGGCAGAACACACGACCCTAGGTGCACGCAAATGTCAGGCTAAAGGGCTCATATTTTTCTGCTCGGCTAGTGGAACCAGATGCCACCATCCTCACCAAAAACCAATGCTTTCTTGTTTTCTTTAGCCAGGAACGTTCTGGCTAGAGAAACAAGGAATAACTCTGCCCCAGGCTTGAGTCCTTACTTGACAGGGTGTCCCCACGTCTGTGACTCAGCAGGGCTTGTGGGCACGGTAGCGTGTGTAGCTCAGTATGGCAGCAGAAGGGCTCCGGGTCTAGAGTCAGTGAGTCCTGAGTTCAAATCCTGTTCCACCACTTACTGTCTGTGCTGTGATCTCCATGTCTATCTCTCCTATTCATCCTCCCCCTCCACGCCTTACAGACTGCTTCACCCTGGCTTTCATGCCCTCTGTCTTCCTGTTGGGTCAGCCAAAGAGAGGCACAGGCAGGACCTGTGGGCAGGAGAGGAGAGTGGTTGGGGTATTTCTTCCTGGCCTCCTGCTCACCACACTATTCCTCCCCCTTATATGCTCAGCCCAGAGGGTGGCAGTAGATCCCTGCTAACAAGTTCCTGGCCTTCAGCATCCCTGGTGATTCTCTTAACCATGTCTACAGACCTGTAAATGGTCCCTTCTTAAATTTCTCTTTAGCTAACCCCTTTGGAGGGGAATTCTCTTTTCTCCTGGGCCTTTAGCTTATATGCTAATCTTACCACATATACTCTACCTCCCTAAGCCAAAATCTTTCATCTGTAATATAATATGTGCATGCAAGTGCTCAGTTATGTCTGACTCTTTGCAACCCCATGGACTATAGCCTTCCAGCCTCTGCTGTCCTTGGAATTCTCCAGGCAAGGATACTGGAGTGGGTTGCCATTTTCTACTCCAGGAGATGTTCTGGACCCAGGGATCGCACCCACGTCTCTTGCATCTCCTGCATTGGCAGGCAGATTCTTACCACTGAGCCTGGGAAGCCCCTTCATCTGTAAAAGGAAGTAATAACCACTGCTGTAGGTTGGGAGAGTCCAGTGAGGCAATGTACATGTGATGTGTGCCTGACATGTGTGTGGCTCCTGGTACACAAAAGAACCCAACATAAGTTACTTTCTGTTCTTCCCTTCCTTTGGGTTGTACTGACAAGAGCAGCAGGTTGATTTTCCTCTGGATTTTGCGGCTGGAAGCAAAAGGTTGAGGAGTGAGGGAGGTAAGGATAAGGAAATTGTTAAATTTTGTATTTAATGCCTTTCAAGTCTGGGGCTTCCCTGGTGGCTCAGTAGTAAAGAATCCACCTGCTAATGCAGGAGACCCGGGTTTGATCCCTCGCTCGGAAAGATCCCCTGGAGAAGGAAATGGCAGCCCACTCCAGCATTCTTGTCTGGGAAATCCCATGGACAGAGGAGCCTGGTGGGCTACAGTCTAGGGAGTCGCAAAAGAGTTGAACACGACTTATCGACTAAACGACAGCAACCTTCCAAACCACGCCAGTTGTTACAAATGAAGTAAGCCATCACAATGTTATAAAGGCAAAGCGCATCATGACACCTGCTTCAGCCCTTCCTTGCTTATCACTCCCCCCAGCATGACCAATGGTAACAAGGTCCGTTGTTCCATACCCATCCCCTGGCCCACACGACCACGTGTAAGTCAGTGAGCATCACATAGTTTCATTTGGGCATGGTGCTTGGGAACAGGTCGTACAGGATCCCATCCTTCCCCCCACCCCAGTCTGCCCCTGCAAGTCACCCACTCGCCCCTGAAGCTCCTCTCTTGGTGTTTCCTGTCTCCACCTCCCTGTTTACCCAGGACCCTCTCTCCCCACTCACAACATCATGTTCACTCCAGGCAAAGGTTACCCTGACTGACTGGGCACTGTTTATCACAGATCTGATTCTAATTCCACAGCTGTATATCCCACAGCTGGCCACCCCTCCACCTGATTCAGAATAACTAGGCCGCCACCCCCTTCCAGAAAAGACTTCTGCCCCTTAAAATGCCTGCAGGGGTCCATCTCACTGTATTCCAGGGACCATGCCAAATTGCAGCATGCCTACTCAAGTACCAGTGTCAGCCCGCACACTTGAGCATCACTGCTCACAGGTTAATGGCAGAGTTGGAACTCAGTACTTCCTTGTTGGATGGAACCTGCAGGGATTTTAGGAGTGTGTGTGTTTTTCTGTTGCTGTTTTTTGGTAAAGAGAGACCAGAGCAGTCAGATTGCCTATCTGAACCTTGCCACAGAGCCAGCACCTGGAGATGGGCAGTACTGGCAGAATACTTCCAGGCACCACACAGGGACCTCAAAGCCACGAGGTTCTCCAGCCTGGGGGGGAGCTTGCCAATCAGCCTTGGGCTGACTGGGGAAACTGGGACTTCCCCAGTCTCTTTTTTTACTTTCTTTTTCACAAAGAATGATCCTTGGGGATATCATTAGGGCTTGAAGAAGCTGAGAGGGTGGGGCAAAGAGGAGAGGAAATGCGTGTGGCTTCCTGCCTGCAATTTCCTCTTCTTCCCACCCATATCTCTTCTTCCAATGCCTCATAGTCCTGCTCTCCACATCCCATAAAACCTCCTCTGGTGGTTCTGGGTAGCACAGTCCAATAGAACTTTCTGTGACAATGGAAATGTTCTCTATCTGCCCCGTCCAATACAAGAGCCCCACGAGGCTCCTGAGCCCCTGGTAGTAATACGGCTAGTGTAATTGAGGATCTAAATTTTTAGCTTTATTTAACTCTAACTCACTTTAATACAAAGAGCTCTATGTAGCTAGTGGCTACGTAGCACATATTCAGACTGTAAGGCAAACTTGTGCAAATTAGTGAAAAGGAGAGCTTAACAAGACAGCCTACTCCCTTCCATGGGCTGGGAAAGTTTTGTAATGGGTCCACAGTGGCAGAGATGTGAATGAGGCCTCCTCGAGCTGTGCACCGCACAGCCCCATGTGGCTGCCATGGCAGTGTCAAGAAATGTAATTGCGGGTTGCCTCTTGACTTCCTTTGTGGGCAGGAAGGAAGCTGCCCACACAGACCTTCCCCTGAAGGCCAGAAGAGAGAATCTTGCAGGAGTTTGGGCCAAGACTTGCCAGGGGCCTCTGGACAAGACCCTGACCTCACTTAGCACCATAGCTCCACTCCATAGTTTTGACACAAGCAAGATCTTAGGCTGAGGGAGGGGAAATGGCAGCTGTCCGTTCCAGTTCAGATGAAGAGAAGGGGTCAAAGGGTGAGGGGGTGGAGGCCAGGGGGTCAAAACCACAGCTGGGGCCATCTTGAGGCCCCAGATGTCTTGGCACCCAGTACTGATCTCAAACTCCTACTCGTCTGGGGTTTTTGGTAACAGCTTTATTGAGATATAATTCACACACCATAAATTCACCTGTTTAAAGTGTACAATTTGATAGTTTAATATGTTCACAGTTGTGCAGTCATCACTGTGATCAATTTTAGAACATTTATCTATAATAAACCCCACACCCTTTAGCATTTCCCCCATTTCCTGCCACCATCCATACTCCAGTCCTAGGCAACCATTCAACTACATTTCTTCTCTATGCATATGCCTATTCTGGACATTTCATATAAGTAGCCCTTTGTCCGGCCTTTCATTTAGCGTAATGTTTTCATAATGTATCCATTTTGTACCATGTATCTGTACTTCATTTCTTTTTATTGTCAAGTAATATTTCATTGTGTGTATGTACCATACTTTATTCATCCACTCATCAGCTGATAGACATTTGGGTTGTTTCTGCTTTTTGACTGCTATGAATAATGCTGCTGTGGATATTTATGTGCAAGATTTTGTGAGGACAGACGCCATAATTTCTCTTGGGAATATTACTGGGTCTGGAATTGCTACAGCATATGGTAACTATGACTTTAACTGTTTGAGGAACTGCCAAATTGTTTTCAAAAGTTGGCTGCATCATTTCACATTCCCACCAGGGGTGGGATAAGTGATAAAGTGAAAGTCGCTCAGTCATGTCTGACTCTTTGCAAGCCATGGAATTTGGCCTGCCAGGCTCATCTGTCCATGGAATTCTCCAGGCCAAAATACTGGAGTGGGTAGCCTTTCCCTTCTCCAGGGGATCTTCCCATCCCAGGGACTGAACCCAGGTCTCCCGCAATGCAGGCAGATTCTTTACTGTCTGAGCCACCAGGGAAGCCTGGTGATGCATGAGGGTTTTAGTTTCCCTACTTCCTTGACGACANGGGGTCAAAGGGTGAGGGGGTGGAGGCCAGGGGGTCAAAACCACAGCTGGGGCCATCTTGAGGCCCCAGATGTCTTGGCACCCAGTACTGATCTCAAACTCCTACTCGTCTGGGGTTTTTGGTAACAGCTTTATTGAGATATAATTCACACACCATAAATTCACCTGTTTAAAGTGTACAATTTGATAGTTTAATATGTTCACAGTTGTGCAGTCATCACTGTGATCAATTTTAGAACATTTATCTATAATAAACCCCACACCCTTTAGCATTTCCCCCATTTCCTGCCACCATCCATACTCCAGTCCTAGGCAACCATTCAACTACATTTCTTCTCTATGCATATGCCTATTCTGGACATTTCATATAAGTAGCCCTTTGTCCGGCCTTTCATTTAGCGTAATGTTTTCATAATGTATCCATTTTGTACCATGTATCTGTACTTCATTTCTTTTTATTGTCAAGTAATATTTCATTGTGTGTATGTACCATACTTTATTCATCCACTCATCAGCTGATAGACATTTGGGTTGTTTCTGCTTTTTGACTGCTATGAATAATGCTGCTGTGGATATTTATGTGCAAGATTTTGTGAGGACAGACGCCATAATTTCTCTTGGGAATATTACTGGGTCTGGAATTGCTACAGCATATGGTAACTATGACTTTAACTGTTTGAGGAACTGCCAAATTGTTTTCAAAAGTTGGCTGCATCATTTCACATTCCCACCAGGGGTGGGATAAGTGATAAAGTGAAAGTCGCTCAGTCATGTCTGACTCTTTGCAAGCCATGGAATTTGGCCTGCCAGGCTCATCTGTCCATGGAATTCTCCAGGCCAAAATACTGGAGTGGGTAGCCTTTCCCTTCTCCAGGGGATCTTCCCATCCCAGGGACTGAACCCAGGTCTCCCGCATTGCAGGCAGATTCTTTACTGTCTGAGCCACCAGGGAAGCCTGGTGATGCATGAGGGTTTTAGTTTCCCTACTTCCTTGACGACACTTATCATCTGCTTTTTGGATGATCGCCACCTAGTGAACGTAAAGTGGTATTTCTTTGTGGTTTGGTTTGCATTTGTCTAATGACTCATCGTGTTGAACATCTTTACATGAGCTTATTAGGCAATGGCACCCACTCCAGCACTCTTGCCTGGAGACTCCCAGGGACGGAGGAGCCTGCTGGGCTGCAGTCCATGGGGTCGCTGAGTCAGACACGACTGAGCGACTTCACTTTCACTTTTCTCTTTCATGCATTGGAGAAGGAAATAGCAACCCACTCCAGTGTTCTTGCCTGGAGAATCCCAGGGATGGTGGAGCCCAGTGGGCTGCCGTCTGTGGGGTCGCACAGAGTCGGACACGACTGAAGCGACTTAGCAGCAGCAGCATGTTTCTTCTCTGGAGAAATGTCTATTCAAGTCTTTTGCTCATTTAAAAAATCGAGTTATTTGTCTTTTTATTATTTTGTTGTAAGAGTTCTTTATATAGTCTAATACAAGTCACTTATCAGGTATATGCTGCTGCTGCTAAGTCACTTCAGTCGTGTCCGACTCTGTGCGACCTCGGGATTCTCCAGGCAAGAACACTAGCCAATATTTTTTTCCCATACTGTGGGTCATTTTCATTTTTTATGATTTTTTTTTTTTTGGCAGCACAAAAGTTTTTTAATTTTGGTAAAGTCCAATTTATCTGTTTTTTTCTTTTGTGGCTTGTACTTTTGGTGTCATATTTAAGGAATCATTGCCTGGTATATGGTGGTTGTTGTTCAGTTGCCAACTCATGTCTGATTCTTTGTGACCCCAAGGACTGCAGCACACCAGGCTCCTTTGTCCTCTGATATCTCCTAGAGTTTGCTCAAATTCACGTCCATTGCGTCAGTGATGCTATCTAATCATCTTATCTTCTGCCAACCCTTCTTCTTTTGCCTTCAATCTTTCACAGCAGTCTTTTCCAATGAGTTAGCTTGTCACATCAGGAGGCCAAAGTATTGGAGTTTCAGCTTCAGCTTCAGTCCTTCTCAAATTCACGTCCATTGTGTCAGTGATGCTATCTAATCATCTTATCTTCTGCCAACCCTTCTTCTTTTGCCTTCAATCTTTCACAGCAGTCTTTTCCAATGAGTTAGCTTGTCACATCAGGAGGCCAAAGTATTGGAGTTTCAGCTTCAGCTTCAGTCCTTCCAATGAATATTCAGAATTTATTTCCTTTAGGATTGACTGGTTGAATCTCCTTGCAGTCCAAGAGACTCTCTTGAGTCTTCTCCAGCACCACAATTCAAAAGTATCAATTCTTCAGCGCTCAGCCTTCTTTATGGTCCACCTCTCACGTCCATATATGACTACTGGAAAAATCATAGCTTTGACTATAGGCAAATGTATGGTTAGAAAAATTTATCCCTGTGTTTTCTTGTAAGAGTTTTATAGTGTTAGCTCTTCCATATAGGATTTGATCCATTTTGAGTTCATTTTTGTATATGGAGTAAGGATCTGTTGTTAGGTACACATATGTTTATAATTGTCACTTTTCTGATGGAATATACTTTTATCATTATAAAATGTCCATCTTTACCTTCAGTTCAGTTCAGTTCAGTCACTCAGTCGTGTCCGACTCTTTGCGACCCCATGAATCACAGCACGCCAGGCCTCCCTATCCATCACCATCTCCTGGAGTTCACGCAGACTCACGTCCATCAAGTCCGTGATGCCATCCAGCCATCTCATCCTCGGTCGTCCCCTTCTCCTCCTGCCCCCAATCCCTCCCAGCATCAGAGTCTTTTCCA
>SJYX01014875.1:209914-264125 GCA_006410675.1 Oreotragus oreotragus | reverse complement strand
CCTCTCTTCTTTTCAGTGCTATTTGTAAGGCTTCTCCAGACAGCCATTTTGCTTTTTTGCATTTCTTTTCCATGGGGATGGTCTTGATCCCTGTCTCCTGTACAATGTCACGAACCTCATTCCATAGTTCATCAGGAACTCTGTCTATCAGATCTAGGCCCTTAAATCTATTTCTCACTTCCACTGTATAATCATAAGGGATTTGATTTAGGTCATACCTGAATGGTCTAGCGGTTTTCCCTACTTTCTTCAATTTAAGTCTGAATTTGGAAACAAGGAGTTCATGATCTGAGCCACAGTCAGCTCCTGGTCTTGTTTTTGTTAACTGTATAGAGCTTCTCCATCTTTGGCTGCAAAGAATATAATCAATCTGATTTCGGTGTTGACCATCTGGTGATGTCCATGTGTAGAGTCTTCTCTTGTGTTGCTGGAAGAGGGTGTTTGCTATGACCAGTGCATTTTCTTAAGTTACGTTTTTTGTTTTAAAATCTATTTTGTCTGGTGATACTATAGTGCCTCCAGTTTTCTTATGGTTGCTGTTTGTATGATAAAACTTTTCTCCATCCTTTTAATTTAAATCTATTTGTGTCTTCAAAGTATGCTTCTTATAGACGGTATTTTGCTGGATCTTGTTTTTAAATCTGGTCTGATGATCTCTGCCTTTTGATTGGACTGTTTAATTCATTCACATTACTAATATAGTTGTATTTGCATTGGGGATTTTACTTGTTTTCTAAATATATCATTCTTATTTTTGTTCCTCTGGTTCTCTTAGACTGCCTCCTTCTGTATTAAGTGGATTTTTCTTTGGCCGTGCTGCCTGGCAGGTAGGATCTTAGTTCCCCAGTTAGGGGCTGCACCCACGCCCCCTGCACTGGAAGCATGGAATCTTAACCACTGGACCACCAGGCAAGTTCCAAGTCAGTAATTTCTTGTATAACATTTTAATTATTCCTTTAATGATTTTTTTTTAAACCTTTTTCCTGTTTTCTTAGTGGTTATTCTAGGGCTTACTTGTGGACAGTGTACTGTCTTCCTGTCCCATCCAGGTAAGTTGTCCCCAGGAAAGGCCCTGGGCAGAGCAAGTGGGCAGGAGAGCTGTCTGAAGAAAGGTGGCCTTAGAGATGGGCCCCAGGAGGCAGGACTGACCATGGAGAGGGCCCCAGGGTGGTGGCCCCGGGATACAGGCTGCAGTTGTGATGGAGCTTTGTGGGGCTGCACGGACCTGATTTTGAGCCAGGGCAGAGGTCCACATTCAGGGAAATGCGCGTTCTAAGATCCAGGCAGGACGTGTAGCTGCCCCTGTGGCTCCATCCTGCTCCTCAGATACCTCCCAGTGTGGACCCCTGAGCTGGTCCACAGTTCCCCTGGGCCCCCAGGGTCCAGCAGGCGGCACGGCTCAGTGGAAATGGCGGCCACCCTCCTTTTCCCCATCAGCTACCAGCCCCGCCTCCCAGGGCACTCAGAGCGCGAGCGGGTCCAAGGCCAGGCGCTGCCCCCGCCACCAGGAGGCCCGCTCGGGAGCATGGCTGCTGCTCCGCGGATGAGCACGGGAGCTACTCGGCGTGACAGGTCCCTCGGTTTCCACGCTGCTGTGCCTCCTCTCCTCGGCAGCGCCAACGCCTGACTGAGCCCAGTGAACTCAGCCCACGTCCTTGAGAAACCCTGATGGAGAAGATGGGGCCTGGGGAGGGAAGGTTTCCAGGGAGACGGAGGAGGAGCCAAGCCTTTTATACTGCAGGACCCTCAGGCTCCCTCTGTACCTGATGGCCCACCGCGCCCCACCCTGCCCAGCCGGTGACCTCAGCTTGTCTTGCTCAGGGTCTTCTGTAGGGCCCCAAAGTGGGTACTTAGGAAGTAGTCCTTAAAGTCCTGGAAAGGTGGAAATCCTGGGGAAAAGGACCCACCTTCTATCTACCCACGGATAGAAACAGACCCCTTCCCATTCATTCTGTCACCCTTTCCTTTTCCCATCTGTCTTTCATTCATCCAGGAACTCCCACCATGGAAGAGCTAGGATGGCTGGCTGGCCCTCAGAAGAAGCCTGAGGTAACCGTGGGACCAGGATATGCCCCCAGTTTCCCCAGGAGGGTCCTCCCTTCCCAGGGTTTTGATTTCTCACCTCTTGCACCCCCATCCTCACCACCCTCTGCTTTTCTCTGCTCTGCTTCACTCCCCAAAGCTGCTGGGCCTGTGTGACATGGGGTCCCTTGGCCTCTGAATTCTGGGTGGAATTGGCTAACGGGAGGCACTGGAAAGAAATAGGAGGGCAGGAGGGTGGAACAGATGGAGCCCCCTGCCCCCCGCCCCCTGACCCACCGATCATGCATGGCCATGGGTCCTGGAGGGCAGCCCCTCTGTGGATGGTGACAGTTCCCTACTGATGCTCACCTTGGGAGCCTGGAAGTTTCACAGTGGCTTCGTCAATCCTGTTTGTGCGTGCTAAGTTGCTTCAGTCATGTCTGACTCTCTGTGACCCCACAGACTGTAACCCTCCAGGCTCCTCTATCCATGGGATTCTCCAGGCAAGAATACTGGAATGGGTTGCCATGCCCTGCTCCAGGGGATCTTTCCAACCCAGGGATCAAACCTGCATCTCTTGTCTCCTACTTTGGCAGGCGGGTTCTTTACTACTAGCGCCACCTGGGAAGCCCAATGTTGTTCACATCTCTGCTGCTGCTGCTGCTGCTAAGTCACTTCAGTCGTGTCCGACTCTGTGTGACCCCACAGATGGCAGCCCACTAGGCTCCCCCATCCCTGGGATTCTCCAGGCAAGAATACTGGAGTGGGTTGCCATTTCCTTCTCCAATGCATGAAAGAGAAAAGTGAGAGTGAAGTCGCTCAGTCTGTCCGACTGTTAGCGACCCCATGGACTGCAGCCCACCAGGTTACTCCGTCCACTGGATTTTCCAGGCAAGAGTACTGGCGTGGGGTGCCATTGCCTTCCATATTCTAAACTCGCTTCCATTTAATTTCACCTGCATCCTGCCACAACCTCGCCTCAGACGCCTCCTACCTGGAGCTGCCCACTCGGAGGTGTCCCCTTTTTCTTCACAGGCAGTCGGGGGGCCTGTGAGAAGTCATCAACCCCCAGAGACAGTACTCAGCTTCCTGAGAGTGGGAGGAAGTCAGTAGACGTGCAGCAGGACGAGCAGGGGAAGGGCAGAAGAGCCAGGCAGAGGGAGGAGGAAATGGAGAGGGTCGGGGCAGTCACCGCCCCAGCGTCCCTGTGATGAGCCTGTTCTTTCACTTTTCTTTTTAAAATTATTTAGAATTTTAATCTAAGACTTACTGAAAGAGTTCTTTAAGGCCTGTTTACCATATATAGGTCTTTTGCTTCCATGAAAAGAAAATTACAAGCTAAATACATTTCTTAAATTCCTAAAACTTCTTTTTTAAAATATTTATTTGTATTTATTCACTTATTGGGCTGTGCCAGGTCTGCGTTGCCGCATGCAGGATCTTGCGTTGCAGCAAAGTCTTGTGACATGTGGGAGCCAGTTCCCTGACCAGAGATCAAATCCAGGACCCCTGCACTGGGAGCACAGTGCCTCAGCCACGAGACCCCTGGTGAGTCTCTATTCCTAAAACTTCTTGACATGTAGAACTTGGATTTTCTGAGTGCCCTTCTTCTTTATTTTTAATGCACTACATACAGTGAAAACTTTTTAGTGTACAGTTCTGAGTTTTGCCATATGCAGAGGGTTGTATGACTGTCACCACAATCAGATCAGGATAGAGGACCCTTCCCATCACTTCATACTGTGCCCCCCTTGGCGGTCAGCCCCTCCCCACAGTCCCCCATCCACCCACCCAGCTCTGTTCTGTGACCCTACGCCTTTTCCTGGGCCTGTTTCTGAGGGTGAGGCAGCTGGGGAGTGGGCAGCCTCTCTCAGGGGCCATGAACATGCCCCGGCACACACACGCCACATTTTCTGTACAGACAACCCCCCAGGGCCTGAGCGTGAGGAAGGAGGCCCCTAGCAGCCGGCTCCCTCTCCTCTCCCAGTGGAGGGCATGTCGGATGGGCGGCTGGAGGTGGGGGAATAGCCCCAGCGCGCTCTGGGCTGGCAGAGGGTGGGATCTGCCTGCCTCCTTGGCTCTGCCTACCCCAGGGACTCAGCGAGGACAGCTGGCTGTAGTGAGGCAGCCACCCAGAACCAGCAGAACACAGGATGTACTCTGGGGAGTAGCTGCTGCTATGTTTAAATTATCATCACTTCTGCTGCTGTGTGCCAGGCACTGGGCTAGACGACCCGACCCCCCAACCCCCCTACTGAATAGCAGTTCTTTCCTGACAGTAGGGTGTTAAGCCCATTTACAAACAAGGACTCTGCAACTCAGAGAGGCTGAATACTTTGCCCAAGATCAGACAGCTGCGACCTGACTTCAAGATCTGTGTGACTTTAAAGTGATCGAAGATCACTTGCAGTCAGGTTCAAGTCCCAGTGCCTTATTTCACCAGTTGCTGTGTGCCTTTGGGGAAACTGCCTAACCTTTCTGAACTTCGGTGTCTTCATCTATGAAATGAAGATAGTACATATCCCTGCCTTGCACAGTTGTTATGAGAATCAAATGTGACCCGTGTTTGGTGGATAATGGGTAGCACGGTAAATACTGTCATGGGTTGAATTGTGTCCCCCCTGCAAATGCACGTATTAAAGTCCTAACTGCCAGTATCTCTGAATGTGACCTTATTTAGAAATAGGGTCTTCACAGATGTAATTAGTTAAGATGGGGTCATTAGGGTGGGTGCAAATCCAGTATGACTGGTGTCCTTATAAAAAAGGGAATTGGGACACAGAGACATGGACACAAGGAGAGCAACATGTGAAGATGAAGGCAGAGATCATGGTGATGCTTCTTCAAGCCAAGGAACACCAAAGCTAAGGCTAAGAATATAAAGAAGTAAGCTGAGTAACTTGTTCAGATTCGAAAGGTTAGCAAGTCGCTCAGTTTGCTTCTTTGCAAATGGGGACACATACGAATGATGCCCACCTATCTCATGGTGGTTGGTGTCACAGTTAAATGCAATAATGTATGAAAAGTGCTGGTGTCCCGCACGTCTTGGGGGTTCATAGCATTACCTGGTTGTGGCAAAGAATCCACCTGCCAATGCAGGAAATGTAAGAGACTCAAGTTTGATCCCTGGGTTGGGAAGATCCCTTGGAGGAGGGTATGGCCACCTACTCCAGTATTTTTGCCTGGAGAATCCCATGGACAGAGGAATGGTCCTTAGGGTTGCAAAGAGTCGAAGCTGACTGAAGCGACCTAGCATGCACACACGCACACACATGGGCTCCTCCACCCAGCCCAGCATGTGGTGTGCCCTCCCCAGAACACCACGTCCCTTTACAATAGGGCTTCCACTCACCAGGCTGGCGGGACTTCTGGTTCTTCCCCATCGCTTGGGATGGGCTGTCCCTTTGCAAGAGGCCTGCCATTTACTCTCTCTCTCCTGACCACCATGACCCTGAACTACAGTGAGGAGGCTGGACTGAGCACACATGCTCTCTAGACGGCCGAGTTCCAGATGGACCCAGGATCCTCAGGCTCACTGCCCTCTTGCCGAGTCCTTTTGGGCATCCCTGTGACCTGTTACTGCCACCAAAGCCTTTGCAGTGTGTGGAGGGGTGATGAAGAAGGCCCCGTAAGCTTTTTGTTACCTGAGCAGGTTCCTCGTTCTTGTCCCTGTTCTGTAAATCACTGATGGGCCTGAACAAGCTGTCAGGCCTTGTCGCCTTCCCTGCAGCTTTGGAAGTGCTGCCTCAGAAGAAAGGGAGGAGGACAGGCTGAAAGAAGTAGGGGAGACTGGTCCACAGACTGGCACAGATCAGCAGAGACTCCTGGATCCTGCATGCCCACTAGCGTCCTTATGGGTCCAGTCTGCCTGGCACAGGGTCCTGGGTGGGTATCAGAGTGCCAGCTGGTTCCTGACTTGGAAAACTGTGAAACACTGAGATTCCAGGACACTGACCTGGTAAGAACTTCCTCTGGATTCCTCTCCAGAGATGCCTAACCCACCTCCCCACCTCCAGAGTCCTTCAGCCTTCAGGGCTCTCTGCTTTCTTGATTTTCTGCCCCCAACATCAGAGGCCATAGAAGCAGCAGAGCAGCCTAGGGGTTCCCCAACTGGGCCCCAAGGCCTGATTCCTACAGGGCAGTAGATCTGGCCCAAGGGTACCTGGCTGGGAAGAACCAAACACCTGTACCCGCAGCTCTGTTGGTTCCCGGCCCTCCAGGAGCTCCTTGCCCTGCCTTTGCTACACATGTGATGTGCTCGTACCATGACCCCCAGCCAGCCCACCCCTTAGGAGGCCAGAGGGACAGCCTGGACATCCCCTTCCCACGATGAAGTGTTGAGAGGCTATGTGGGACAAATATCCTGCCCCCTCCCATAATCTCACGCACCAGCTCCTCCAGGTCAGAGAGTGCCTCCTCTGGACTCCCAGAGCCATCCTGGGTGTCCCTTCTCATCCAGGGTGGCTCTGGCCTCATTCCACCACCCTGAGGTCCAGATGTGAGCTGAGAAGAGGCCCCATGTGTCCTTGGGCTGACGCTGCCATCCTGGACACAGCTGAGTCACACACACCACCCCCTACCTTAGAGGGACAATAGTCCCTGCCCCAAGGGGGATCCTGAGCCCTGGTTGTAAGCTTCAGGGACTTAAGATGAACCTGGCTGAGAAACCACAGGGCCTACTGTCTCCCACATCGATGATGGGTGGTCCTCATGCATCTAGATGGGACCCCTTTCTCCGGTGGGGACACCTATGAATTCTAGGCTTCAGCCAAGTCTGTTTGGGACAAGCAGGAACACTGAAGTGCATTGCTGGTTCCTGTGAGACTGGGGTGGCCTCCGTACCCACAAAGCAGGGGCTCAGCCATTCCCACTGCCAGAGCCCTGGGAGGCTGCGGTTTCCAGGTTGGACTTCCTTCTCTTTCTTTTCCCCCTTGTCCAACAGCTCCATGCTCTAAAGTGAGTCCTCCAGACTGGCAGGAAGGATGGAGGCCCTGGCCCCTTCCTCGACACAGCCCAGGAGAGGGGAGGGAAGTGGTTTGAGCGAAGCACTGAACTAAGCAGATTGTAGGAGAGTCTGAATCAGACCAAGGGCAGATGGGAGGAAGGGGTGAGAAGATGAGGATCTGGGCGAAAGGCACCCTCATGTCTCAGTGGGGCACATGATACGAGTCGGGGGACAATCGGCAGAAGGACCAATGACGATTGCACCAAGAGGCAGGGCAGGGGCAGGCGGCGTGGGGTAGAGGAGGACACCAAGACACCGAGCTGAGCTGGGAGCGGATTGCCAGGACATCTACTTACAGTGGATGGGGAGAAACTCAAGCAATAGTGCAATCTCAGGACCTGAGGGTTGAAATGAGAAAGAGACGCAGAGATTGGAGTTTCTGAGGCGTACCTGAGGGTTTCAGGGACTGCTGGAGCTGTGGGTCCAAGGTTCAGAGCAGAATCCAAAGGGTGGGAGCCAGGTTGTCGAGGATTAGGGAGAGGAGAGGGGCTGACCATGGAGGAAAAGGGAGGTGGCATTAGTTCTCAGTGGGCCTGGGGTGGGCAAGGGCGCCCACGGAGCTTCCTGGGACTCAGGCCATTTGAAGAAAGAGAGCACATTTGGGAGAGGGGGGACGTGAGGTCTAGAGGCGTCTGTGTGACAGTGCTGGCCGAGCGGGGGACTTCCAGCTCACACCTCAGAGTGCTCCGAGGAGGAGGGTTTAGTGAGAAAGGGGAAGGAAGCCCCAGTTGTGGCGTCCTGGGCCGTGGCGATGCGTGTCAGATACGGTGAGATGTCCTCTGCAGGCGGGAGCCAGAATGGCAGCATGAAGCCCGCGGTCAGACCACGGGTGCCCTTGGCCCAGCTCTGGTCCTGAGGCACTGACTGTCTGTCTGGCTCCACAGAATGGAAGCTCCAGGAGGGCAGGGGTGCTTAGACCGAGCGGACTTTGGCTGGCCACTTTCACCTGGCACGGCCGAAGGGCTCACTGTGACTCTCAGGTTATCATTCTCACATTACGGGCAGGACGCGGGGGTCCTCGGAGTCTGAGGTTTGCCCAGGATCAGACCATTCCTGAGGGGAGAGCCAGGGTGTGGCTCGGGGCAGCTGGATTCCAGAGCCTAGTGTCTCGCCAACAAGTTCCCAGAAATGGGGGTGAATATCTAAGGGCCAGGCCGGCCCGGGGAAGCCTGACAGCCCAGACTGAGGGGCCGGGTCTCCTGGAGGGCGAGTGTGGGGGGTGTGTCCCGGGCCTGTGTTGAGGGGGCGGGTCTAGAGTGGGAGGGCGTCTTGTCCGGCTGCCTGCAGGACCTCTAGGTTCTCTCCCCACCACTCACACTGGGCTTTCAGTTCCCTTTGGTGATGTGGCTCCCCCCACCTCCAGCGCCTGCACATACACACACGCACCGTGGCTTCAACCGGAATCAGGCCTCTCACCACACCCTCAATCTGATGCCCCGACCAGGGGAAGTGGGGGCAGGGGCTGTCTCACCGTTGGAAACGAGAGGCGTGGACACACATCTCTGCCGAGGCTCCCAGCGCTGGGGAGGCCACGTCTCCTCGTTCCCCGTGTGCCTCGGCCCCACTGTGGGGGAACTTGGAGTGATCACATGGGGTCACTGGTGCAGTCTCACTTCTCCTTTGCTTGGGCCTCACCATAAGTCAGCATCTGGAAGCAAGGGACCCTTGAATTTTGGAAGAGTCTGAGAGATGCTCTCTGTCCCCACCCCATCCTCCTGATGCCGTATCTCTGGCCCAGAGTGCTTCTTGGTTCAGGTTCCCCTGAACCTGGGGAAGGCAGGACCCAAGGGGTGTGGAGCCCTTGCATAGCCCCTGGCCCTGGAGCTTCATGCCAATGCTGCGATCTCAATAGTACCATCACCTCCCCCTTTCACCGCAGGAAATGGGATTCACAGGACCTACCTAAGGTCCCTGAGCTTGAACACAGCAGAAGTGGATGCAAGCTCAAGGGCAGTGCCCCTTCTTCTACGCATGGCCTCCAGAGGATTCTTTTTTTTTTAAACTTATTTGGCTGTGCCAGGTCTTAGTTGCAGCAGGTGGGATCCAGGTCCCTGATCAGGGATTAAACCTGGACCCCCTGGATTGGGAGCTCAGAGTCTTAGCCACTGTACCACCAGGGAAATCCCCCAAATGGTTTTAGACCAAGTTCAGGGGCTCTCAGGGTAGGGGGCCTTACCTGAGGACTGGGGATGGTGGTAGGGGTGGGCAGAATCCAGTCTTAGTCTCCCTTAGACTGTGTGGGGGACATTTAGCAATAAAAGAAGACTCTTCTTGACAATCATTCCAAATATATTTTCTAGTCCAACATAGAATACTTCCTATGAAGCACGACTCACCTCCAATGAAAAAGGTTTGTATTTGGGGGGGAACTATTTTCAATTTAAATAGCAGTTTCACTTTTAAAGAAAGAAATAAAAAACAATCTCCCTATCCTCATTTTCTTCATTCACACTTTAAATCTTAAAAATCATAAATAGTGACATATTCAACAGTTACAAATAATACAATACTTATATAATATATAATACTTATATATAAGAAATATAAGATTATATTTCTATTTTATATTAGGGCTACAAGAGTTGGGGAGAAGGAAAGAAATGCAAGAGAGGAGAAAAAGGACAACACGTAACGAGCAATGATACAGATCAGGGGTGAAGATTAACCCAGGTATTTCTACAGAGATGGAGGCAGGAAGGGAAGGTCAAAGTTCTGATTCATCAACTAACTGCTACCCCTGTGTTTGTTAAAAATACAGGCACTAAACTTTAAGGGGCAAAGAGTGCTTTCTAGAACTTATATATTTTAGTTCCTATCTAAGATGTAATCGATTGACATAAATTTCCTTCATATAAAAATGTTTTTTTATTAAAAATTATTATAGAAAATAAGAGATGAAAAGACAGGCATGGTTCATGAGTAAGCTGATTCTAGTGGAAATCAGACATTAAACTCCTAAGTGAAAACCAGTGAAGATAAGCGTCAGGGTCTAGGAACTCAGCTAGGAGACAAAGTCAAGGTAAGCTTTTCAAAGGAGGTGATGCTGAGACAAAATCTGAAGAGGAGCAGGGGTTCCCAAGAGAAGAATGCTCCAGGAGAGGTAACTGGACAATGTGAGTGTTGCAACCAGCGAAGGAGGCCTGCCTGCGGAACCAAAAAACATTCAGATTGGCAGACGGATGGTCAAGGTAGCGGTGAGTGAAGAGGTGGGACAAGAGACCAAGGCGCTGACCCACAGAGGTCCCCAAGGCGGTCAGGGACGGGGAGCAGGGGCAGGCAGGTGCGAAGGTTAAGGATTAGAAAGAAAGAGTAGCCTGAGCATCCCTGTCTGTAGGCACCTCGTGGAGCGAGTGTCTGAGTCTGGATGCCAGTGGCTGGGTACTGGGCGACCCTGGGAAGGGTTCGCGGGCTCGTGGGGCGAAGGCCAGGGGCTACTAGTACCCCCACCGCGCTCGTATGTGGCTCGGTTGATCGCCAGTGTCCGCACCGATCTAGAGCTCCCGGAGGGACAGGCTAGAAAGTTCCCCTGGCCCAGCCGATCACTATGGCAGGGTGGGGTGGGGGTGCTGAGGTTGGCGAACGACTCTTGCGCCTCCAGATTTCTGAAGGAGCCCAGCAGTCCGTCCAGGCCACCGCGCTGCCGCGCGTCTCCGCCAGGCCCTGGGCTGCAGGGGAACCAGCCTGGCCCGGGGCTCAGCCCCGTCCCTCGGTCGTGAGTCTGCGCGGGGACCCCAGGGTGGCTCTGCGGGGCAGGGCGGGGCGCTGCCGGCGCACCGAGGCTGGGCGGCCGCGGCCCAGGGGCGGGGGCGGGTGATGCGGAAGTGGCGAGCGGGCGGGCGGGCGGACCCGCGCGGCTCCAGGACAGCGCCGCTCGGCCCCACCGCCTGGCCGCGGCTCCCGGGCGCAGCCACGCGGGCGCACAGCAGACAGGTAGGTCCAGGCGGCCGCGCGCTCCTCTCCGCGCCCGCGGGGCACCTGCCGGCGGCGGGCTGGGGACCGAAGCGGTGCGGGCGCGCGGGAGGGGTCAGCGTCCGGCTCTTCCAGGTCCCCGAGCTCAGGGTGGGGAACGCCCAAGGCAGGACGCGCCCCGCCGTTGGGGGGCCTCCAAGATGCCTCCTATGTCTAGATCAGAGAGGGGTGCCCCGCAGCCTTGGTCCAGAAGGCACCCGAGGAGCCCGGAGGCGCGGGCGGCGGAGTCCGCACCGCTGCCAGGGGCGCCAGCTCTCCGGCTTCTCTCTCTTCCTCTGGCCTTCGCGGAGAATGGGCAGCGCCCGGCTGCCATGGGATGGGCAGCGCCCGGCTTGGGCCATGGAGGGAAAGCCCCGATTCCCTCTAGAATTCTGTACGCTCCGATCCCCCTTCCCCGGGCAGCCCTCCCCTCATCCTTTCCAGTACGAGAATGAGGTTTAAGAGGTTCATCTCTCCCTGGATCTTAAGCCAATGGCAAGAACTCGGGCAGAGAGTGGGTAGGAAGGTGGTGTCAGGCGAGGCGCCGGCTGTCCTTTTACTTGCAGCGGAGAAAAGAAGGTGCTGACCCTCCTAAGCGAGAACCACGGACGCGACACTTCTTAGACTAGTCTCTCTACAGCCTTCCCCCGAACACCAGAAGGAAACAATCGAGAGTCTAAAAGTGGAGGGAAAGTGAGACCAGTGTGACCGCAGTGCGGGATAGGAGACGGTGAACACCTGCGCGGCCCGGGCGCGCAGTTGTCTCTGTGGCCCCGGAGGCACCGGATCTAGCCCTGGGGAGCTGGGGCGGAGGGGACTTCCCTGCCTTCGCCGCCACCCTGCGCCCTTCAGAGCGGGGATGAGGGCGGGGGCGCCTCCACCCTGAGGAGCGGTCGGAGAGGCAGACCCTAAACCAGCGCTCCGGGCCGGGGAGGGAGTGGGGGTAGTTCAGTGGGCTGGGCCAGGAGGCGCGGCCAAGCAGCCCCGGGCGGCACCGGCGGGGACGGCCTTGAGAGCAGAGCCGAGTTGGGGCTCCCTGCGCGCCCAGAGCGGGGATGAGTGACCAGGACCAGTAAGGACGAGGGCGGGGTCGATGGAGAAAGCTAGAGTCTCCCGGGAGAGGCAGCCAGGCCCGAGCAGGGTTATAGGGTTGGGTACTGGGGCTCCCAGCAAGTCAAGGGAAGCCTTGGGAAACCACCCTTTTTTTAAACCCTGGGGTTTCCCCACCTGCGCCTTGGCCTTACCCCACCGTGCCCCCAGAGGAAGCCGGGGGAAGCGTCTTTCTGCCCGCATCTGCCGCCCAGGAGTCTCAGCTCGTCTCCCCTGGAGAGGGAGGGGCTTAAGGTCTTGCTGGGTGCAGGGGACCCATGCCTTCTCCAGGAGTTCGGTGTGGAGTTTTCGGGAAACGTCTGAATCAAATTCAGGAGGTGCAAGGGCTCGCTGATCCTGCAGTACTGGGGGCTGCAGAGCCTCCTCCCCTAGGGGGTCCCTGGTACCCACAGTGTTCAGGCTTCCCTTGTGGCTGGCTCCTGGGAGTTCAGGAGTTGTGGGGCCTGTGCACCTCCGGAGATGGTGCTGGGCTGCCCCTTCCCCTATAATAGGGCCTTCCTCAGGTCCTCAGCAGCCCACTCCTCCTTTCACGTTTCCATGGAAGCTGGATGTATGCTCATCCTGCCTTCCCCCATCTTCCAGGGCTCTAATCCACAAGGCTAGTCTGGGGGTTGCAAACCTGCACAGCTGCTGAGGAGTCAGGGCAGACCCCCTGACCAGCCTGCATCCTGATGGAAAGTCAAGTTCTCCCAGCAGCCCCGAGGGGCGTGTGTGTGTGTGTGTGTGTGTGTAGTTGCTCAGTTGTGTCCGACTCTTTGCGACCCCATGGACTATAGCCCACCAGGCTCCTCTGTCCAGGGGATTCTCCAGGCAAGAATACTGGAGTGGGTTGCCATGCCCTCCTCCAGGGGATCTTCCCCACCCAGAGAAAGAGCCTGGTATTCTAGAGCAAAGTTTTGCAGGCAGATTCTTTACCTCGTGAGCCACTTTCCTGGTGAGGGAGGGATGTAGACTGGACTTTCTCAGGGCTATGCTGCTGGGACCCCCTGGGAGTCTGAGTGACTGCTTCTACCAGGATGGAAGTAGGAATAGAGCCCCTGGCACTGGGATAGCGTGCATCAGGTCCAAGTCCATCCCCAGGCAGGAAGCAGCCTCTTTGGCGAGCTGATGCTGAGCCTGGTCCTGATGCCCCTGGATGCAGGCAAACTTGTGGCTGAAGCTCCCTGTGTGGCATGCTGGGCAGACCCTCTCTTGGCCATGGCTAGGCTTTTGGTGGGAGGCCCTGTCCAGAGCCCTACCCTGTGCTGCTAGAAGGGGCTGCACCTTACTGCCAAGAGGTCAGAGTTTGTGTTGTAGAGCAGTGCAGCCGGACTTGCCCTGACTTCCTCCTTGCCCTGGGCAGAGAAATCGACCTTCCTGACCTCCCAGTTCACCACCTCTGGCACAGCTGCAGGCTGGACCATGTGTGGGGGTCATCAGGGACGCTTGCCTTGCGCTCTGTCAGCAGAACTTTCTTCGGTCCACCTTCTCGCAGCCAGAATGGCCTGCTGCTGTGATTGTCGCCCGTCTGTTCTAGGACCTAGGCCTTTGGGAGGCGTGGGGATGCAACAGATACAAATTGGATGAAGCTCTCCAACGCTGTGAATCACACAATGGACGATGACTGCCAGCGGGCTTGAGGGTTGGGGGATGGGCTACAGGATGAGAGATGGAGGATTTGGTTGGGGGGACCCAAATGTGATTTTCTCCACATTCCTTCCCTCCCCCAGCTCATAGTGAGTCAGGTTTCCGAGTTGTCCGGTCTGGCCACTTTCATTTCCCCTAGGGCTGGGTGGAGGCTACTGCAGAAAGGGGAACCGAGCCACCCATCTTCTGAGACCGGGGGGCAGGGCCGGGTGCTCTCCCATCCTCTCTGTCCCAGCCCAGTGCTGGGCACTGCTCTGGGGAGAGGCCCAGAGATGAGAATCCTTAGCAGTGTGGAGGTGGCACTTAGCCGCCACAACCCAGAAGGGTGCCGGGCAGGGAATTTCAGGGGACATTCTGAAGCAGGCTTGGATGATGGTGTGTGTGTGTGTGTGTGTGTGTGTCCCAGTGCAGGCCAGGAAACCCACCAAGACTTGTGTACTCCCAGAAGCCTTTGTTCCCAGCAACAGTCCAGCCTGTGGTTGGGTGGCTTTAGCTGTCAGAAGGTTCTTCAGCAAGGATGTAGTCTGTCGCAGGGGAGGCTGTCTTGCTCTTGACTTGAACCCTAGTCTTTCTGCCACAGGGGGTATTTCTCATCCCCACCCCACTGAGTGTTTATATCAGCCACCCAGATACCTCATTTCCTTCAGTCATCCCTTCCCGGACAGGCCTGCCCACCTCAGACCCTCACTGCCTCACAGTGCTCACAGCTTTCCTCTTGGGTCTGGTCTCACCTTTGAGTCAGAGGAGGATCCTGGGGAGGGCAGGGTTGGTTGGGGTGGCAGCGGGGTGGAGGTGGGGCGATAAACAGCTGGAGGACGGACGCTTCCAACATCTGGTTGGCCTTCCTTAGGTCCTACTTTGGCCCAGTAGATGCAGATGCCCAGGAGGGGAGAGTGGTGAGGAAGAAAGACCCGGAGGCACTCCGGCCCTTGAAGAGGTTGCCCACTGACCTGGAAAGTAAGCAAGACGCCTGGGTGGGGGAGGCTGTGCAGGGCGGAATAGGGGCCCCACTTGTCTCAGTGGAGGAGAGTCCAGGGCAGCCTGTGGCGCTCTGGAGAGGGAGCTGAGTGTTGGGGGACCCAGCCCGGAGGGCTAGTGTTGGCACACTTGTTCCAGGAAGCACGACTTCTGCGAAAGACCCCGGCCCACCCCATCCCTATGCCGCCGTCGTGGCCAGCACTCCCTCCCGTCACTTGTGGAGCGTCTCCTACAGGGGACGGGTGGACCAAGCAAGTGGGAGAGGAGCAGGGTGCCCGCGCAGTGTGTGTCGTCTTACACACACAAGCGCACACCCACCTAACTCACATGTGCTCAGAAACCTAGGGCCCAGGGTGGGAGGCAGCCTCATTTCTCGTCGTGGCTCAGCCCTTTGTTCCCTCCTTGCCCATCGACAGAGTCTCCTCTGAGTCTCAGCCCGGGGGGGCTATGATGGCCCCGTCCCTTCTGTCGCTGACCCTGGGCTCACAGGTGAGGGGCAAGCGCAGGGGAGAAACCACACAGGAGTGGAGCAGAGCGAAAGCGGGCTCAGGACAGTGAAGAGAAGTTTCGGTCCGGGGTCTGGAGGGGGGCTGGCAGGTGCAGTGGAGGAGGCAGGGATTCCCTGTGGCCAGCTGGCCTCTGACTAGGGAGGCAAGTCTGTGGCCTGGGGTGGGGGGTGGCACTCGCTCTGGTGGGGACCCTACTATCTGTGTGGATCCCACAGCAAACATAAGGTGCTGCTGAATGAATGCATGGTTGGTGGAGGAACCAGAGTCTAGGAAATTGCTGCTTTGAAAAGCAGAAGTTCTAAGTTTGGTGGCCACTGTCCCTGCCAGCGATTCAGGCGGAAGATGGAGTTGGCTCATGGGATTTCTTTCAAGAGGTCCAGGTTGGAGGAGGGTGGGAAGCTTCATCCCTGAGGAAGGAAGGAAGGAAGCTCTGAGGACTGGGTGTGGAAACCCCTCCCTGACTCACAGCTTCTGCCTTGTCTTAGCGGGGTTTCTTGGAAGTTGGTGTGGTGAGGGAGAGGGAGGGGAACAGGGGAAGCAGGAAGAAAGCTAAGCAAGGATGTGGGCTCCGCAGAGACTGGCTTCAGCTAGAGCCTATGGGGACCCCGGAGTGCACATTTGCTCCACCTGAAGCAAGGGGACCAGCCCTTTGTCCCTGTGTGTCACTGACTGTGGGCTCTCCCGCTCAGAGTGGAGGGGTGGCCTGGCCCTGGAGGGGGGCAGCTGAGGGCAGTTCTCCGGCAATGGGCAGCTCCGTGCTGTGCTTGGACTCACAGCAGCTGGGGAACTGCTGCCCCGCTGGGCACAGGACGTCTGGGTGGGACACCCACAGTGTCCACTCCAGCTGTGTACCCCTTCTTCCTTTCCCTCAAACAAAGCCCAGACGCAGGGACCTTGTGACAGGAAAGCTGATGCTTGGAGAGGAGAACTGACTTAAGCATCTGGACAGGCTGGAGAGACTCTGGCCTCCTGTGCTGGGAGGAAGAAGGAGTCCTGCGGGGCGCGGCTCAGCCCTCTGATGCGCACTGACTGCCCCCTGGTCTCTCCAGCAGGCGCCTGCGCCATGAACCAGCCGGCCCCCGCCGCCCTGCTTCCGCCCCGGCGCGTGCGGCTAAAGCCCTGGCTGGTGGCCCAGGTCAACAGCTGCCAGTACCCCGGGCTTCAGTGGGTCAACGGGGAAAAGAAATTGTTCTACATCCCCTGGCGCCATGCCACGCGGCATGGCCCTAGCCATGATGGAGATAACACCATCTTCAAGGTAAGCCCTGGGCCTCTGAAGGCCCTTCGCTAGAAAAGGGCTCTCCCTACATCAGACTGGCCACTCTTCCAGCTGCCTTGTGGCCAGCGACCCCAGGCTGGGGCTAAGGGGCTGCAGGCATCACCGCTGGGCAACCTTTCTAACCCGATCCTTGGAGCAAGGTGAGGACTGAGGGGCCCCAGGAGACCTTCAGGTAACTCCTCCCCCTCTTCCTCTTTGTACTTTTTCATCACAGGCGAGCGCCTGTCCAGGATGCACATTTGGTGTACACATGCACTTAAAGGACCACGGAATTCCCCCATAAACTTAATACTATGAATATTTTTTTGCTTGTATTATCAGTTTTCTCCATGTGTATATGAAGTGCAAAGATGGAATCAAGTTACAGATTCTATTTTGTAACCTGCATTTTCTACCCAACATCGGGACCAGCTTCCCCATTCCAACAAGTGCCACATTCAAATGCCACTGAATGTTCCATTGGAGCAGGGAGCACACTTGAGTCACCAAGTCCCAGATTTTGGACACCTTAGGTTGCTTTCAGTGTCACCATGTTGAAGATTACATTGCCATGGACACCCTCTAAACTCTTATCCTTGGCACATCTCAGATGGTTTCCTTTGGGCTTAGTTCCTAAACACTTCTGGGTGGAAGAGAAGGCTTATTTTTTTGTATTGCTTAGTTTTTGTACTTAGTGTTTGTCTTTTCAAGGTTCCTTTCAAATGCATTTCTCATTTTTGAATAAGTAACATGGTTACATAACTCAACATTTAAATAAGTGTAAAATGCAGAAAGTCTCCCAGACACCCAACTTCCTCCTTTGGGACAGTTCGTACGCTCAGTTTCTTGTTTGTCCTTCCTGAGGGATTTTTGCACACATGCAAGCAAATATGTGCCTATCCTTTCCCCTGCTGCTGCGGCTAAGTCACTTCAGTCATGTCCGACTCTGTGTGACTGCAGGCTCCCATGCCCCTGGGATTCTCCAGGCAAGAACACTGGAGGGGGTTGCCATTTCCTTCTCCAGTGCATGAAAGTGAAAAGTGAAAGTGAAGTCGCTCAGTCGTGTCAGACTCTTAGCGACCCCATGGACTGCAGCCCACCAGGCTCCTCTGTCCATGGGATTTTCCAGGCAAGAATACTGGAGTGGGGTGCCATTGCCTTCTCCGATCCTTTCCCCTACTTTTGACAAAAATGGTAGATGCTTACATCTTCTTCTGCACCTCATTTTTTGAAGATTACAACATGTCAGTATATTAAAAACTTCCTCCTTTTTTTTTTCTTGTTGCCCAATATTCCATTTTATGGGTTGGCCATAATTTAACCAGCCCCCATTGATGGACATTTAGATAATTGAGGGTCTTTTTATTTTAGAAAGAGAGCTGCAATGAATAAGCTTATATGTGCAAGCTTTTGTGTGGATGCATCTTTATCTGTCGGATAAATTCCCAGAAGTCAAATGACTGGGTTAAAGGATGGAAATGTGTAATCCTGAGATCAACCAAATTACCTTCCAAAATAACAGTACTGGGAGTTCCCTGGTGATCTAGTGGTCAGGACTCCAGCACTTTCACCGCCATGGCCCGATTCAGTCTCTGGTCAGGGAGCTGAGATCCCGCAAGCCACATGGTGAGGCCCCCCCCCACAAAAAAAATCGTTATCATAATAATACCAGCAGCCCAAGCGTGCAGAGCCCATCCCAAGGGGAGACACAGTTCAGAGAGCTTTGTGGGCATTAAGCCTGAGTCTCCACCCCCACACTGTGAGGCAGGTGCTGTGATGGGGAGACCAAAACAAAGAGGGGCAAAGTGACACGGCCTGGCACACAGGTGGCGGTGGCAGATTCCGATCCAAAGCCAGTTCTTCTCCAGACCCCTCTTATCCACCATGTTATCCCATCTCCTTAGAGATTATGCCTGTTTGCCACCTTAAGACCAGTGAATATGATGCCTTTCAAAGCATCTAGAATTCCTCTAGCTTGTTGGAGCCTTAAGAGACTGGCCTCCTAAGTCCCACTTTGCAGATGGGCGCTGGGCTCGGCCCGTGTGATGGTCTCATCCAAAGCAGTGACTCCCCCCAGCCCAGAGGGGCTGGCTTCGGTGAGGGGCGTGGCTCTCTGTGGCTGTCTGTCTTGTCTTCCTGCTCTAGGCCTGGGCCAAGGAGACGGGGAAGTACACCGAGGGGGTGGACGAGGCCGATCCGGCCAAGTGGAAGGCCAACCTGCGCTGTGCCCTGAACAAGAGCCGTGACTTCCGCCTCATCTATGACGGGCCCCGGGACATGCCGCCTCAGCCTTACAAGATCTACGAGGTCTGCTCCAATGGCCCAGCTCCCGCAGGTATCCTGCCTGGCTGTATGTGGGCCACCTAGGGGGCTATGCACGGAGGCCTGGGGCCCCTCCAGCGTGCAGTGGTTGGGGACGTGCCGCTCGGGCAGAAACCCAGGGCTCCCAGGAGTGGATCACTGGTGAAGCTAGGAGCGGCTTGGCATGGACCAGGTCCCTCCCCGCCGGATTTGATTTCCTCACCCCATCCTGGTTCTTGGCTCCAGTGAATGTAGGTCGGGTGACCCAGGGAGGGGAGCGCCGTGGGGTCGGGGGCAGTGTCCCCAGTGATTGCTGGCGGCTGTGTGGCCTTTCCCTCTGTGTTTGGGCAGCTCTGGGCAGGAGAGAAGCCACCTGGAGCCATGAAGGCCTTCCTCCCTCTTCCCCACTGACTCCCCTTCCGGTCTTTCATTTCTGTCTCCCTCTGCAGAGTCACAGCCCAGCGAGGATAACGCTGAGGAGGAGGAAGAGGAAGAGGTGAGCTTGGGGGCGCGCTTGGCAGCCTGTGGCGCCGCCCTGGGCCTCGCTAGGCCTGGCTGCTTGTCCCACTCCGCTGCAGGACTGGGCAGTTCCACTCCTCTGGAGCCTGCTGCCGTTTCTGCACCCCTTCTCTGGGTTTCTTCTCTTGGGATTCTGGGGATAGGACAAAGTCACCACCTTGAACCTCCCTGGGACTCTGTTGGTAGAAAACATGCTCACGCATGGTCTCAGCCTCAGTGGTTGGGGCTTAGTAGGTATTCCCACCTGCCGAAGCAGAAACTGGGGCACCAAGAGCCTACTGACATGCCGTGGATGGCAGAGCTGGGCCTGAGGGTCTGGCCTCGCCTAAGCTGAAGACCAGGGAGTTGCCTTGTGGGTTTCATTCTTCAGCATTGGATGAGTTTAATAACCTGTCCTCCCTTCTCTCTCTGGCCTCCTCGTTCCTCCTTTGCCTGTGTCTTCTCTTCAGCTCCAGAAGATGTTACCAGGCCTGAGCATCACAGGTGGGGCTGGGAGGTGGTGTGGTTGGGGGTCTAGTATAAGGAGGAGCTGCGGGGACCACAGGTACCTGGGAGGCAGCTGAAGGGAGGCTGGGGGATGGCCCAGGGCTGGGAGTAGGTGAGCCTGGAGGCAGATCCTAGAAGTGACATTAAAATTTTGTCCACTCCCACCTTCTATAGAAGCAGTGCAGCCCGGCCCTGCCATGGCACCCTATTCTTTACCCAAAGAGGATGTCAAGTGGCCACCCACTCTCCAGCCGCCTGTGGTGTTGGCCCCGCCTGCTCCAGGCCCCAACCTGCTGGTCCCTGCTCCTGGCAACGCCGCTGACTTTGGGGAAGTGTTTTCTGAGGTCCTGCCGAGCTCGCACCCGCAGCCTGGGCCCCTGTCTACCAGCCTGCCCCCCGCAGGCGAACAACTCCTGCCTGACCTGTTGATCAGCCCCCACATGCTGCCTCGTAAGAACCCACGGGAGGGGGGTGGAGGGCGGGCAGGGAGGAGCAGCTGGGAGGGTGGAGGATGATGAAGAGAAGAACAAAAATGCCCATACCAGTCCCTGCTTGGCTGGGAGGGAAGTGGGGAGGACTGATGATGGCCTGGCTGCAGGGCAGAGAGGGCAGAGATCAGTGGGCGGCAGAATGCGGAGGCATGGGGCTCATGGGCGGGGCGGGCCTGCCTCTCTGTCCTGCAGTGACTGACCTGGAGATCAAGTTCCAATACCGGGGGCGGCCACCCCGGGCTCTCACCATCAGCAACCCTCAAGGCTGCCGGCTCTTCTACAGCCAACTGGAGGCCACCCAGGAGCAGGTGGAGCTCTTTGGCCCGGTGAGCCTGGAGCAAGTGCGCTTCCCCAGCCCTGAGGACATCCCCAGTGAGAAGCAGCGCTTTTATACCAACCAGCTGCTGGACGTCCTGGACCGCGGGCTCATCCTTCAGCTACAAGGCCAGGATCTGTATGCCATCCGCCTGTGCCAGTGCAAGGTGTTCTGGAGCGGGCCCTGCGCCTCAGCCCATGGCTTGCACCCCAACCCCATCCAGCGGGAGGTCAAGACCAAGCTCTTCAGCCTGGAGGACTTTCTCAATGGTGAGGACTTTCTCGTGTTCCTCTGGGTCTCTTTTCATCCAGGGGCCTGGTGCCCGCCTCTGACTAAGGGTCTTGCTCTCAATGCAGAGCTCATCCTATTCCAGAAAGGCCAGACCAACACCCCACCTCCATTCGAGATTTTCTTCTGCTTTGGGGAGGAGTGGCCTGACTGCAAACCCCGGGAGAAGAAGCTCATCACTGTACAGGTATACTCCCATCATCAACCTCCTGAACTCTGCTTTGAATATTGGGGACTCCTGGGCCCTTGCCCCAGGGTGGAGGGGCAGGGTTGTCTGAGTAGGGTGAATTCAGCTGTCAGTGTTAATTGAGGACCGGCACTGCTCACACATAAGCTGCCTTTTTACGAAGTAGAAGTTGGTGCCCCTTCTTCTGGTGGGTGTGAACTACCACCTGCCCCTGGTGGATCCCCTCATGCATAGCTCAATCGGACAGCCCTGCAGATCCAGACAGTTCACCCTGTCCTTTCTCCTCTTCACCCGCTTAGGTGGTACCCGTAGCAGCCCGGCTGTTGCTGGAGATGTTCTCAGGGGAGCTTTCTTGGTCAGCTGATAGCATCCGGCTACAGATCTCAAACCCAGACCTCAAAGACCGCATGGTGGAACAGTTCAAGGAGCTCCATCACATCTGGCTGTCTCAGCAGCATCTGCAGCCTGTGACCCAAACCCCTGCCATGCCAGGCCTCAGTGCTGCACAGGGACCCTGGCCCATGCACCCAGTTGGCATGCAGTAAGGAGGCTGCATGTAATGACTGGCCCAGGTTTCCTGGGTGGCTGTGCGGAGACGTGGAGGGCCAAAGTTCCCGGGGGCACCTGATGAGCAGCAGAGTCCTATCTTGGGGTCTCCAGAAGCGGATCTGGGTCATGAAGAGGGACAAGAGGCCTGAGATCCAGGTTCTCAGAAGCTGAGGGAAGCTGGAAGCCAGTTTTGCTTTGAGGACTCTGTCTTCCTGCATATGTCTCTCCTGGACGGGTTCTGGGGGAACTCGGCCATCAGCATCAGTGTGGAGGGAAGGAACTCCGCCAACTCAGGGAGCCTAGTTGTACAGAGGGAGTTGCCCCAGAGCAGTCCCTTCTTGTGGCTGCCTCATTTCTTCTGGCAAGAAGAGCCAAGTGCTGGGGGTCAGACCTCCCTGGCAGGTCCTCTGCAGGGCATGGGTCTGATTTTGGAGTTCCCTAGCTTTAGTGTTGATCCCCTGGGGTAGGAAATGGCAGCCTACTCCAGTATTCTCGCCTGGAAAATCCCATGGACAGAGGAGCCTGCTGGGCTACAATCCGTGGGTTCACAGTCAGACATAACTGAGCGACTGAGTGCACGTGTGCACACACACACGTGCACACACACAGAGCTTGAGCCTCATTTCCTCACAACATCCAGAGACAGATTAAGTATTACACCAGATACTAAGTCTGGCAGCTACCTCCCTTGAGAAACTAAGAACCTGGGATAGAAAGGGGACATTTATGTATTTTTGGATTAATAAATACTAAAAACAGACTCAGTTATTGATTTTCAGCACCAGTTGCTCCCATGCTGTTCTATTGGACCGTATTTCTCCTGCCAGCTAGCTCTCTAGCCCAGCACCTGCCCTCCTGCTCTGGGGCTGTTGACACAGGGAGGGCCTGCCTTCCAGGCTGATGAGTCAGTGGGGCCTTCACAAGCACTCAGCTGGTTGGCTTTGCTTTCCGGGAGGAAGCCAGCTGAAGCAAGGGTGTGGACTTTTAAATGTGTGCAGAGTCTATGATCCTGTCCAAATCAATTTTCCCATAAGAAATGGTGAAAAGGGGCTGGATCTCAACTAAGGACCATTACTATCTGTTAGCCTCATTTATATTCATATGCTATTAAATATATTAGGACAATTCATATAAATTGGGAGCTCATTGTTTGAATCTGGCTTATAGATGTAATTTTCTGACCTAATCAATTTTGCTGTTATCTTTTTATTATGGAATATTTTTAACATCTGTGGAAGTAGGGAGAATGGTATAAAATTCCCATGTACTAGCTTCAATAATTATCAGTTCATAGTCTTTCTCATCTAAATTCCCAACACCACAGTGGATAAGCTTGTGTGTGCTTATGTCTTTTTATTACTTTTGCCAGTTTATCTTTAGGATGAATCCACAGAAATGGGATTTGTGGGTCAAAGGATAAAAATGGGTCTAAGTTTAAATATCTGCAAAATCCAGATAAATCTGAGTGTAGCTGTTTCCCCACAATCTCAACAAGCTTATAATGCCAATTTTTTGGATTTTTGCCAATCTGATAGGTGAGAAATAGTATCTCTACCATTTCTCATTATGAACAAGGATGAGCATCTTCATATGGTTAAGTGGCCTGCGCAGATTTTAGTGATTTAAAAAAAAAAAATCTTAGAATAGTTTTAGATTTACAGGAAAATAAGAGTCAGAGAAGGCAATGGCAACCCACTACAGTATAGTTGCCTGGAAAATACCATGGACGGAGGAGCCTGGTGGGCTGCAGTCCATGGGGTCACAAAGAGTCGGACACAACTGAGCGACTTCACTTTAACTTTTCACTTTCATGTTCTGGAGAAGGAAATGGCAAACCACTCCAGTGTTCTTGCCTGGAGAATCCCAGGGACGGGGGAGCCTGGTGGGCTGCCGTCTATAGGGCCGCACAGAGTCGGACACGACTGGAACGCCTTAGCAGCAGGAGCAGCTAATAGAGTCCTATACGACCCACACTCAGTTCCCCCAACTGTTGACATCTTACACTACACCTTACATCACTATGGAACATATGTCACAACTAATGAAACAAAATGAATGCATCATTATTAACTAAATTCCACTCTTTATTCAGATGTCATTAGTTTTTAATCTCATACTTTTTCTGTTGTAGCACCCTATCCAAAGGATCACTTTACATTTAGCGATCGTGTCTCCCTAGCTATCACTGACTTAACTGGTTCTCAGACTTCCCTGGTTTCGGATGACTTGGATGGCTTGGAGGGTACATAGAATTGTCTCTCAGTCTGGATCTATCTGATGTCTCTCATGGTTTTTTGCAAGGAAGACACAGAGATGAACTGCCAATCTCACCAGAGTAGATGAAATAATGAAGTAGGCGACCATCCCTGGACTGACTTCTCCAATACCGCAGGCAGTGCAGTGGCTGCTGAGGATCCTCCTTTGGCTTCTACTTACATTTTAACAAAAATGAAAGCAAAAAGCCAAAAACCCCGGCACGCCTGGCCATCATTCCCTGTAGGGTGACTGTGGTGGATGGAGCACTAGCCGCTTACACTGCCGCCCCTCCCCGCTCTGCCGGCCCCACAGTAGCAGATACTGAGTATCATTAAAGCCAGGACAACGTGCTGCCATTCACTGCTCCACTAGGCTCCAGTTCCACTTGGTAGTGGCCTTTGCCCTGGTGGCCTCTGCTAGCGTGCAGGTTGGAATCCACAGGAATACTGATGCTCATGATGCTGGGGATGAACACACCTCTTTAGCAGGCGGGAGTTTCCCTCAGTTCTTCAAGGCTTCTCCTCCCCAAGTTCATCCTTGCATCTGACATAATACTCCCTTTTAATTCAAGACTGCTTCCTCTTATTCAGCTTTTCACTAACCTGAAGAACTTCTCAGTCTTTGTCCAGTAGGAGAGAATATTGATGGCTGTCCCCTATTTTTGTCAGAGGAGTGTTCTCACAAGGCAACCTTCTCACTTGCTAGTAATACATCTCACCAAAATTGGACATACTTTGTTCCAAAATCTTGGATATTTAACTTCTCTGGATTTTTGCCTTTCATCCTTGTAAAGCAACTTAATACCAGAGCTACACAATGTAGACACATACTTTTCATGAGGTGTGGATGCCATCCAAAAGATCCTATCTTATTTACAATATACTCTCAGGTTATTGATCTTTATAGAACAGGTACATAAAATTATAAGTTACTTCTCCTTAGTAAAATCTTGCTGGGAATAGGCCCAATGGGTGATTTGTGTTTCACACAATCATGACTAAAATCTCTTGGCTAAGTCAGTCATGGAAATAAGGGAACAGCTCCGTGGGAACTTGATGACAGGTTAATTCAGGTGTAAGACTCATTCTACTTCCACTAGACAATGTCAAGCAGGAAGACAGTATTATATTAGGATAACTGATCCCAAACAGTAAACTGATCCTTTTAAACTGAAATACAGGTGGGTATCCTTGCTATGACAAAAGTTGTTAGCAAGACTATCTGTATTAAGTAGTCTAAATAATCTGACACTCAAGAGCACAGTGAGAACCATTAGTAACAGTTCTGGTTTTCAATACTGTAGCTGTGGAGATATTCTTCATATATACTAAGATATATATTCCAAAGGCCACTTTTTGGTGGCTGGGGAGTTGTATTAAGCCTTCCACCCTTTTCAGTCCCAGATACAACTTTCTGTGAAAAGCCAAATTCCTTAAACAGACTGAAGTCAATGGGTCACTGTAAGGACCTAAGGCTGAAATAGGCTTCAAAATTTTGTTTAGCCAGAAAATGAACAGGATGACTAAGCTAAGGTACTGATCCCCAGAATTTGATCATCTTATTCCAAATGCTGTTCCATACTCGTTTTTTTTTCTCCACTTTGTAAGAGTGCCTCTTTAGAGAATAAAACTCAGAGCTGATATTATGCAGAGAGGTTTGTTTCAAGGACTCCAAATGCTAGATGCAACTTTGTGGTCAAGGTTATTAGCTGTAAGCCCAATTACTATAACATACTCTATGATCTCATTTACATAAAGCTCAGGAAAATGCAAACTACTATACAATGACAGGAGAGCAGCGGTCACTTGAGCGTGGGAAAGGATGGGAAGAAGCATGAAGAAACTCTTGGGAAAAGAACTTATGTTCATTGTCTTTATGGTTTCATGTGTATGTACCTTATTCAAAGCTTACCAACTGTATACCTTAAACACATGTAGCTTATTTTATGTCAATGACTCTTCATTACAGGGCTCTTTTTTTTAAGATTGACTATTCAGTAGTTAGGCAACAATCTACTTGGATGGCCACCCCAAAAAGAACACACTACATTTTAACATGCCAAGTGACCCATTCTCCTACCCACTGAGGCCATACAGGAGGACAGAATGTAGCAGGAGTTTTAGGGTAAGCTGGAAGAATGAAAGACGCAGAACGAGCCACTCCCCTGAAATATGAAGGGTCTGGGCAGTGGGCAGGGCCTGGCTTTCAACCTCCGTATCCAGACATCTATTAGGGAACAACTAAGACTACTCACTCAGGCAGTCACCAGCTGTACCATCTCAGATTTATGAGGCAGTGAAAGGAAGGAAAAACAAAACACTGATTAAATTTTAAAAATTTATTGTTTTTTTTTTTTTCTCTCTTTCGTTGCTTTTGATTTGTTCTTGAGATGGCAACACCACCAGACAGGACATGTCCTCGTGTCCAGTGCCTGTGCAGGGCTCCAATTCATTTAAAGCATCCAGGGCTTGCTTCAGCTTTCCTCTCCTGCCTCGCCCCCCATGAAGTCAAATAATTTCCACATTTTTTAGTCATATAGTTAGCCCTGTAAACACTTTTTTCCATTCTCCCACCTTCTGTTTTCCTCTCTCAAGTCTATGGCTAAAAAGTTAACGAAAAAGGAAAAAAAAAAGTATTTGTATCCCACTCACCCTAATTTTGGCTCTTCTCTCCAAAGATGACTGGACTTAAAAGAGACTGAATAGGGTCAGAGTTGCGGGATACATGAATTTTGGCCCTGGCAGGTCCTAATAATATCATTGATGTGACCATGATAAAAAGCAGAACAGGCTCCTTGCTTACTTCTCCTTATGTGAACAATTCTAAAGGTGAGAATAAACAGTTGGGACCAGACACAAGTTGGGACACGAGGAGAAATTTCGACTCACTTTCATTAAAAGAGGAAGGGGAAAGGAAATGAAGAGGGGGAGGAGAGAATGAAAGGACAAAACAAAAGAAAACCTTAAGAGATGATCCTGACCCTTTCCTTCCAATGGCAGCTGTTTAATTCATTTGAATCCCCATCTTCCCTAAGTAAATGTTTTTGATTCACAGAAAGTTTTGTAATTTTATTTTTCTGTGTGCACACATGTGTGCTAGCATGGGTGTGTGTAGGTGGATTGGATGTATGTAAGTGTGCATGTCATTTGCTACCAGGACAATGTTTCAACTGTAGTTTCAGTTTAGTTTTCCTTTTTTTTTTTTTCTTTTTTATTTCTTTAAAATTATTTTTCCTTTTAGAAACAAGTTCACCAGGAAACCAGCTCCCCTCCCACCACGCCGGACAGGCCACAGCCATCTCTCTAAACAGCGCTGATTCTCCCTCACATCCCCAAACAGGAACTCCTCAGGGTGGCCTTGGAAGGCTGGAGTCTCTCCCTGTCTGGCGGGATGCCCTGGTGGCAGGTGAAGGCCCCTCTGCCACAATGGAGGTTTCTGATTGTGGGACACAGTCTGGTTTTTGTTTTCTTCCTGTCTTCTAATTAAAAAAGACATTCCTGACAAAAGAGAGAAGACAGTCAATTAACTGTGGTCCAGGAGATGGCAAGCACTTCATAAAGTCAACCACAAGGCGGAAGTTTCTATACATGCTCTAGTACCTCACTCTGGCCTCTGATATAAGAACTTCAGTTTAAAAACAAAGGAAAAGAAGTACTTGGATTTTTTACCTTGTGATTTTAAAGGAGCTACTGGTTTAATGAAATACTGTCTGTCGTTCTTTTCCAATTCTGAGTGTGCTCAGGGGTAATATGTAAGGGTAAGGAGTAGCCAGCAGATCCAGGCTGCCTACTCCAAAACCAAACCCGGAAACCTCCATTTAAGTCTGCTTAAATACTGGGGTTTCATGCAAGATTTTGAAAGAAAGCTCTGCCTACTAAAAAACGGTTTAAAAATCATTGATCTAGACTTTATGTAAAGGGTACTATGTAAAAGCTTTAAGTAGAGTGGGTAAAGGTGAAGATTCTGACACCAGAAAAGTGAACTGTGGGTCTATCAATTACTGACTGTGGCATCAAGCAAATTACTTAACATCTTCAAACCTCATTTACAAATTTTCTCATTTGTAAAATGGAAATAATAATAGTAACTAATCCAGAAGACTACGTGAGGACTATCTTACAGTTAGTACATAATATGCTTTGTACATGATGCAAAGTACTCAGGATAGTACCAGACACGCAATCAGGGCTCCATAAATGTTAGCTCCGAATACCCATAGCTAAGCACAAATAACCCTATGTGCATCAATATTAGCTATTCAGATACTGCAAAACCTGAGGATTCCAAATGATATTACTACTTAAAAAACCAAAGTTTAGAACAATTTCTGGTATGGGAGGCACCGCTGAACAGCATCTTCACCCATAAAGCATTTAATCACAAAAACACCAGTGAGAGGGCTGCATATTCATCTAAGAATTACCTCCAAGGAGGATAAATTTGGCTTAAGACATCAAAGAGTGGACTTACAGGAGAGTTGCCTTTCTCCTCTCAGTCAAGAAACAGGTACCCAGATCCCACCACTCAGTCCTTCCCTCCCTCAGCTAAGCTTCTCTGCTTTACTTCAGAATCAGGAAGTCCATGGAGAAAACTGATGATGATCAGGGGCTAGACAAATAGGCTGGTTCCTTTCCTATACCTCCTGCCTCGGTCAAAAGCCTGGCATTTCAGTGTTAAAATGATAAAAATTGGTAAGAACAGCCTCTTTGCTCCTCAAATCTGAAAGATCAGTTTTAGGAGGGCAGTGCCATGTATCATGGATTTAAGGCCAGCACTGTTTTCACCAAAATAGCCAGGTTGAAAAGTACTCTCATCTGTCACCACACATACTTACCATTCTGGAAGTATCTGTAAGAAGAGGAAGGGAGGAATTGTTTAAAAAAGATATTCTGCAATAGTAACCTTCTTATGGGGGTGAATGGCATCCAAAACTCCAGCTATAGTACTAGTCCCATGATGGGCATTTAATGCCGTGACGGGCATTAAAACCTGTGCTCACCCTCAAGTACTCCTGACAGCCGCCACTCACCTGGGTGACAGGCACAGTTCGGGAGTGTGAGCTATCGAAACAGTCTGGTGAAGTCTCGCAAGGCCCAGCAAACTTGTTTACATTCCTCAGCACTGGAAAAGAAAAGAAAGGTAGGTTGGTCCCGGCCTGTTAAGAAAAGTATAATACACTGAAAAGCAACCACAACTTTGAGGGACCCTGAGAATTGTCCCAGCTCCGCTCTTGACCCTACTTTTGATCTTTCTGTAACTCAGGGGTAAATATTAACTACTGTATATGGGAATAATTAAGCTATGTGGCCCTTAAAGAGTGGGCTTTGGAGAAAAAATTGCTTAGGTCTAAATCTTGGTTTCATTGTGTCTTTGAGCAAGTTACCCATCTGCCTCAGTTTCCGCATCCATTATCTACCCCAAGATGTTCTGAGGATTAAATCAGTTCCTGTATGTAAAGTGCTTAGGATAACAGAACGGGAACAAAATAGCATTTGACAAAGATAGGCTGCTACAACAATAAAACTTGCTGTGGGACTTCCTTGGTAGTCCAGTGGAAGACTGCACTTCCTCTGTAGGGGGGCAAAGTTTCGATCCCTGATCAGGGAACTAAGATCCCATTTGCTGTGCGGCCAAATAACAGTAACAATACTTGGTTAATGTCTTTGATAAATCTAAGAAAAGTCAGAACCCTCAAAGTAAAAAAGCAAGCATATTCATCTAAGGTGGGTCATTTTAACTCTATGAACTAACTTAGATACCCTGGTTTCCTCATTCTTTTCCAAAAGCAGATTTTGTTTTAAAGCCCAGTTCAGCAAGTAACTCTCAATCAGTCTAGTTGAACAGGCTGCTCAAGATTTCCTGCTGTGGGAGGAGAAGGGAGAGGAGAGAGGAAAGGGTTAAGGCATGAACAAAGGGAGGAGGAGGAAGCTGGTCTCTGTCTTCAGGCAAGCACAGAGGTGCCTAGGTGCTATGAATAGCCCAATATTCATTTGACCGTGTTTTTTCAAAAGGCTTCCTTTGTCTTAAGACTGTCACCAAAAAACCAGTGGATGCCAGCACCATTCTTTTCTGCCAGTCTTCATAATAGTTTTTGGTAAATGAACATGAGGCTCAGCTAAACAAAGCACATTCAATTAATAATATGCTCACCCTTATGTGGCACTCTCTTTGGCACTGAAAAAATCAGGGACCACAGTCTATAGCCTAGGATTCAATGTCAGAAGAAAGCTCTCTCCTTCCTGTAATGGTTAAAAGTCAGAGCAGGAATCACTAACCGTGATCCAGCATAAAAGAAGGTAATGAGAGCTATCACCTTAAGTGCCTGCATCTGAATTCCTCAGCTATTTACTACAGGGTCTGAAACATCACTAAGAACTTTTAGATTTCAGGACTTGATTAAACAGAAACTTTCTTCTGGTCTCCCTCCATCCTAAAAATGTAAGGAAATTAAAGAAGATCTTCTAGTTTTATGGAAATTCTGCCATATGCCCTGTGAATTTAACATATTTCAATAAAAGCGTAACATTACTCTATTTCCAAATCAACACTGACTCTAAGTAGGCAGCCTTGGTGAGTGAACCCCTATCACGCATGCTTCTGAAAGTCATGAAGGAGGAAGATATGTAACTCTAGAAAAGTCACTGTGTGGTGTGTTACTGATATAAGGGACTAAAACAACAGGAAAGAGATAATAATGTTAGAGACTCAAAATCTTTTGTGATCCTAAAGCCTTACATGTTCTTCAATTCTACCCTTCTTCAACCAGAGATCCTGGTTAACTATGGAAAAGAAATGACAACTCCATTCTTAGCCTCTTGCATGACACAGGAAAAAATACTGAAACCCAAATACAAGTACAGGAGAACTGTGGTGAGAAAGGGTGAAATGAGGTATGGTTACAGTCTCTCGAATCAGCTCAGCTTCTGCCCCCAATCCTGATAGCAACTGCTCTGCTGTCAAGAGTTTTAGTCAATGTTTAACTTAAGTGTCCTTGGTGATTAAGTCCAAAGAAATGGATTTAAAATAAATAAATACAATAAAAACTTCCTTAAAAACTGGAACTATTTTCTGTTTTCTGCCTCAGTCCTCCTGGGATTGTTTTAATTTACACCTATTCATTTATTTTCATTCATTCAAAATTGCCATTGTTTTTGTAGAATTTTCTGACTTCTATTCCCACCATCCTGATCCTTATCCTTTATTTACTTTTAAATAATCAAAGTAGAGCTGATTGAAAATGCAGGGTAATTTATCCCTCCCTCAACCCTTTCCCTTGGGTCATCAAAAGTTTGTTTTCTGTATCTGTCTGTCGTTGTTTTGTAAACATGTTCATCTGTATCATATTTTAGATTCCATATGTAAGTAAGGTCATAACATTATTTGTCTCTTTCTGACTTTCTTTACTCAGTATGATCATCTCTGGCTCCTTCCATGTTGCTGCAAATGGCATTATTTCATTCCTTTTCATGGCTGAGTAGAACTTCATTGTGTGTATACACCACATCTTCATCCACTCATCCGCTGACAGACATTTAGAGGTTGCTTCTGTGACCTGGCTACTGTAAACAGTGTTACTATGAACACTGGGGTGCACGTTATCTTTTCAAATTATAGTTTTCTCCAGATACATGCCCAGGAGACTTTCACCGTACCTTTGAGTAATTTCACGGTCACTATTCCTCAAGCCCCATAATCCCAGTAGTGTGCTGAGAAATGTAGCTCTTTTCATCTGATGTGCATAATGGAAAGTAATCAAGCTCTAACTACTGACTTCATTCAGCAGGAAGACACCCCCATACCGGCCTATTCTAGTGTCAGGGCTTCATATTCCTATCTTCTGACCTTGAGATCTTCATGCAAGTGACACTCACAGAGTAAGTACCAAGACAAGAGAAATGGGAAATGACGGCAAAATTTCTTCTGGACATGCTTAGTGGTATCTGGAAAGCAAGAATGATATTTCAGAATGAAAAACTCCAGTTTTCTTCAAGTTGGCCAACTAAAAATGCCAGGGCATTAATTACCAGTACATATGAGAAACAGGCTTGGACTTGCTGAAATGAAACTGAACCAGTTTACCCTCCCTGCTAGGATGGCAAACAAAGCAGCATGTTGAGGCAGGAGTAACAGGACCTTAAAACCAAAAGGGAGACTGAGTCATGTGTGGAACAGAAGGTTCAAGGGCAATACACACACGAGAGAAAGAGAATTACTAAGAGGAGGTGAGCAACTTCAAATCCTTTCTCTAGAACCTCAATATTACCTCTTACTTCTGTTCATTTCCCACCATATGTCACAGCCTACTAGAGGAGGAGCTGTAAAACTTGCTTAGCAGTAAGAAATCAAGCAGGCCAGGTTGATAATGTATCTTATTTTCCTGTATTACAGGACAAAGATCATGGATATTTTTGTTTAAAGCAATGCATTATTTGGGTTCATTTTCCTAGCCTCAAGATTTTCCTTACATTATGGAATATCCATGACTTTTATTTCAGACTTATGCTGTATTTCTATGCATCATGTATTAGCCTGGATGAGGAAATGTGAACTTGGAAGAGACTATTCCATGTGTGGGTGGCTGCCTTAGAGCTGAGGGAGACATGCTCTAGCTAGTTTTGCAAGTAAATAATGACATTCTGGCAGGCTCTTTTCCAAGGAGAAAATTAACATTCACTGATCACCTACTACGTGCCAGAGTATCTTTAAATTTCTACTTGGATTTCACCATAACCCTATGAGCTAGGTATCGCTAACCCTATTTTACAGATAAAAAAATCTGCAAAGTAACAGTAAGTGGCAAGATTCAAACCAACAGCTTTGACTTTAAGCCCAGACCTCCTTTGAAGGTTCTCCCCATGCTCTCATTCGCCCTAATCTAGGTCCAATACAATCCTGTCCTTCTAAACAATAACACTGGATAAAACAGAGAAAAACAGAAGCAGAGAGAAACAACTGTTATACTTCTTTCCCCTAAGACACCTTGTAGGTAGAAGACTACTTCTACTGGGAAGATTCATACTTTAAAAAAAAAAAAAAAGAGAGAGAGTTTTTTAAGGTTATTCCAATTAGTATATGACTATCTACTAGAGAGGAGAGCTCCTCCTTTGGCAAAATATGTCATGAAGGCAGTCACATGCTATTTTTAAGTCATGCATGTCACTTGATCTGTGGCCCAAAGTCAGTTATTTCTGGGACATGAAGTTAGGCCACTTTGTAAACTACAAAAAAGTAATACTCAAAGATCAGGGATTTTAACATTAACAAAATTATTGGAGACTCTGGGGAATAAGAAAGTAAACTATATTTCAGAGTAACAAGAAATCAATTCTCATTAAAAAAGATTAACATTTAGTTTTATCTCCTTTTAAAAAACTAGGTCTGGTTTTAATTGGAAAAGTATATATATTGTGCTCATGAAAAAAAAAATAGCACAGGTTAGGAAAATCCTATGTACATCTTTCCATAAATTTACTACTTATTATTTGTAATAAAGTAGCCTATGTGTGTGTATATAAATATAAAAAATAGAACAGCTTTTAAATGTACAAGTTGGTTCACTTACAACTGCATGAAAAAGAGTAAAATAAATTATAAAATGTGACTGAAAGAAATTAAAGACACCAATAAATGGAAAGACATCTTATGTTCACAGATTAGAAAACCCAATATTGTTAAGGTGTCAATGCTGTAATGAAGTGATCAACAGATACGATGCAATCCTAGTCAAAAATCCCAACAATTTTTTTTGTGGAAATAGAAAAACCTATAATCCATATGAACACAGTTCCCCATGCTGTGCTGGTATTCATGGTGGCCAGGCAGGTTACCTCAGTAATGTGTACACTGCTTCTTTGGCCTTTATTGTCGACTTAATACTATAAATTTTCTGTTTTGAGTTTTGTAACTTTGTAGTATTTCAGATAATGTCACGTTTGTACTACTTTGTTGTGTAGAGTAAAAGGATTATGTTGAATAAACCTAGGATTAGAGTCCAAAAAAGAAATCATATGAAATCTCAAGGGACTCCAAATAGCCAAAAACCTCTTGAAAACAAACAAACAAACAAGCAAAGTTGGAGATCTCAATATCCCAATTTCAAAACTTATTACAAAGCTATAATAATCAAAACAGTATGGGACTGAAATAAAGACAACCACTGGGATAGAATAGAGTCCAGAAATAAATCCCTTACATATAAATGATTTTCAATAAGGGTTCCAAGACCATTCAATGAAAAACGGACAGTGCAGGGAAAACTGCAAAAGAATGAAGTCAGACCCTTAACATACATCACATACAGAAATTACCTCAAAATGAACCAAAGACCTAAGTGTAAATCCCCAAACTATAAAACTCTCAGAAGAAAATGTCGGGGAAAAGCTTCCTGACATTATATGTGGTAATGAATTCTTGAATGTAACACCAAAAGTGCAGGCAACAAAAATAAAAACAGATATGGAGAAATTAGAACTTGTGCACCATTGACGGGAATGCAAAATGGTATAGCTGCTATGGAACAGTATGGCAGTTAAGCAAAAAAAAAAAAAAAAAAAACAGAATTGCCATATGATTCAGCAATTCCACTTCTGGGTATCCGTCCAGAAGAACCGAAAGTGGGGTCTTGAAGGAATATTCATACACTCATGTTTATAGCAGAATCATTCACAATAGCCAAGATGCAGAATCAACTAAATGTCCATCCAAGGATGAATGGATGAAGATACAACATATACATACAATGGAATGTTATTCAGCCTTTAAAAGGAAGGAAATTCTGATTCCTGCTATAAGGCTGGATGAACCTTGAGGACATTATGCTAAGTCAATCAAAAGGACAAAAACTATATGATTTCACTTTATGAGTAGTTAAACTTAGACAGGGAGGCCTGGCGTGCTGTGATTCATGGGGTCGCAAAGAGTCGGACACGACTGAGCAACTGAACTGAACTGAACTGAAACTTAGACAGTAGACCGATAATTATTAGGGGCTAGAGGATGGGGGGAAAGGGGAGTTGTTTAATAAATATACTTTCAGTTTTGCAAGATAAAAAAAATTTTGGGTTAATTCCACAACAGTGTGAATGCAGTACTACTACTGAATAATACTTTAAAATGGTTTTAAAAAATAGTTAAGACAGTAAATTTTGTATTTAATCAAAATTTTAAATTAAAAAAATCTTAAGTGCAAATTGGGTTATACGATAGTTTTTTCCCCTTATATAAAAGGAAAAAACTTATATATTTTTCTGTATCATCACATGTATTTTTTTCCTTCTTTTCCACTATTACAAGCCTTACTGCAATAACTCATTTTTGGACCTAAAATCATTACACAACTATATGAATATAAGCCACTGCCTAAAATTTAGTCAAAATTCTAAAGACTAGACAGAAAAAGAAATATCAGAGCAAGGTTAACACACAGTTACAAAATCCAATTTAAGTTGCTGTTGTTAATACTATCAAGAACCATAAAAGTCACATAATTTTGAGTCAGTGATTATTTCTTAAGGAATATAGTCAAAAGAAGTTAAGGGCTAGACATTCAATATTACTCATAATACTAAAAAAATGAAAATTAATAGAAGCACTGTAAGGAAATCAATCAATATCTTACAGCTATAAAACTGTAATTAGGAAGACTATGTAGCTATATTTAAAATGTTTATTATGTTTACAGTAAGAAAAAAAACCAACCCAACAAACCCATACATGTATACTTAACATTTTAACTAGGCTGTAAGCAAGTGGCTCATGGGACTAATGTGTCCCAGAGAGAGGTTTCGTTTGGCCTGCATTAAATTAGAATTTGCTTATCTTCTAAATTAGGCATGGCCAAAATTTCCCAATCAGTCTGCATCACTCCATAATATTTTACAACCACTGCTTCACTTAGTCAGACATCTGTATTCTTGACCCCTGAATATGGATAAGGGCTGGGAAGAACTTTAAAAAGATACAGATTTCCTGAAGGAGAGTGAGCTGTTCAAGGCACTGTTGTTCTGTTGCAAGACATAATGCTCCCACTTACCTATTAGGATACGTTTGATACATATGGACAATATTTCCCCACAGACTGGTTTCCAATAGCAATGTGTGCAATTCAAGAGTTAAGAAGACACACAATTTTAATTTACAAAGGTATACACACAAAAATATTACTGGGCGTATCTGTAACTGTGATGATATAAGAAACAAAGACATTCTTCCTACCCAGGCCAGCTGCTGTTTGTCACTCACCTAGTGACTTGTTTGTGGAAATCTGTAAGTTGTTTGTGTGTCACTGTGACGGCTCCCCCTGTTGTCTCCTTTGGCAAACCTTTCAAAGAATTCTCTAACCATCGACAAAAAGTCTGTACAGAGAAGAAGGATAAGCATTTTAAAAGGAGGCAGGGCTTACTCAATTGAGACCCTACAGGTAATAACAAAAACCCACAAGTTTTCCTTAGTAGCATTAGCACTCCAGACTTGGAAGTAAATAAAGGAGTTAACAGAAGTACTATTTTTGGCCTTCCAACCTACTGAGGGTTGGAACAGCCTATAAAGGCATGCCCAGGCTCCCTTCAAGGGGGCAGCAGACATCATTTCAGGTGGAGCCCTTCTACCTTGGAAGTAAAGTCTCTTCTGGATGAAGTTATTATTGTTTCTATCATTAAACTTATACAATATTTAAAATATCAGACTGCTGCCAAAAATCTCTTGAGCTTGGAGATCAAGGGCAACCCAAAGCAAAAGTTCAGGTACTAGAAAGAGCAGGGTCAAAAAGCATAACAAGTAAACATTTTAAAAAGTGTATATACAAATATGAATCCAGAATCTTAAGCACTGTAAGGTCATTTCTCTCAGTAGAAGTCACATCCAGTCAGTTCCTTTGTGATAACTGCCTAGTCTTTGGGTTAAGAAAATTCTTTCCTGTTGCTCTTTTTGTATTCTTTTTTGGCTCTAATTTTTCTTCATGTCTTTAAGTAGGATGTATGCTTTGGTCATAGTTTTTAGCTGTAAAAGAACTTTTTTATACCTAAATTTTTTACATTATGTGTTTTTCCACTATGTTAATTTATGATCACAATGGGGTTTCCTAGGGAGCATAGTGGAAAAGAATCTGCCTGCCAATGCAGGAGACACAAGAGATGCAGGTTCGAGCTCTTGGATCAGGAAGACCCCTTGGAGAAGGAAATGGCAACCCACTCCAGTATTCTTGCCTGGAGAATCCTATGGACACAGGCGCCTGTGGACTACAGTCCATGGGGTCGCAAAGAGTCGGACACAGACTGAGTGACTAAGCACATGATCACCACAGACTAGACCAAAAGTAATATTCCACTATACATGCTTGCAAGTACCACAGAATTCTCCAAGTGTTGCCTCCAAGGAAGACAACACACCACTCAGACAGAAACAAGCAGAGGCAAACAGGGAGAACGAACTCTTAACTGACAACATTTTGGCATCCAAAATGACCCATAAGTTAACCGTGGTATCCCCTGAAAAAAAAAAAGTGAGAAACTAAATTGTATGATGGGGAAACAGTGGAAACAGTGTCAGACTTTATTTTTTGGGGCTCCAAAATCACTGCAGATGATGATTGCAGTCATGAAATTAAAAGACGCTTACTCCTTGGAAGAAAAGTTATGAGCAACCTAGATAGTATATTCATAGTATATTCAAAAGCAGAGACATTACTTTGCCGACTAAGGTCTGTCTAGTCAAAGCTATGGTTTTTCCAGTAGTCATGTATGGATGTGAGAGTTGGACTGTGAAGAAGGCTGAGCGCCGAAGAACTGATGCTTTTGAACTGTGGTGTTGGAGAAGACTCTTGAGTCCCTGGACTGCAAAGAGATCCAACCAGTCCATTCTGAAGGAGATCAACCCTGGGATTTCTTTGGAAGGAATGATGCTAAAGCTGAAACTCCAGTACTTTGGCCACCTCATGCAAAGAGTTGACTCATTGGAAAAGACTTTGATGCTGGGAGGGGTTGGGGGCAGGAGAAAAAGGGGACGATAGAGAATGAGATGACTGTATAGCATCACTGACTCGATGGATGTGGGTCTGAGTGAACCCTGGGACTTGGTGATGGACAGGAAGGCCTGGCGTGCTACGATTCATGGGGTCACAAAGACTGAGCAACTGAACTGAACTGAATATAGGACAAAGGAGATGAGAATATCCAGTGTAGGAAAGACAGCCTTCTCAATAAACAGTGCTGGGATAGTTGAATTTTGCATGTAAAACAAAGAAACTAGACTCTTACCTTTCACCACTCACAAAAAGTAGCTCAAAACAGGTTAAAGACTAAACACAGACCTGAAATCATGAACCTCCTTGAAGAATACAAAGGCCTAAAGTACTGTGACATAGGTCTTGGTAATGATTTTTTGGCAACAACACCTAAAGCACAAGCAGCAAAATAAACACAGGAAACTACATCAAACTTAAAAGCCTCTGCACAGAAACCATCAACAAAGTAAAAAGAAAACCTAAGGAATGGGAAAAAACATACATTTGTAAGCCATATACCTGGTAAGAGGTTAGTATCTAAAATACATCAAGAACCAACCCACAGAAGTCTAGCAAAAAAAAACCCAGTTAAAAAATGGGCAAAGGACCTCAACAAACGTTTCTTGAAAGAAGATACATGAAAGGCCAACAGATATACAAAAAATGCTCAGTGTCACCAATCATAATGGGAATGCAAATTAAAACTATAAAGACATATCATCTTAAGGCCTGTTAGGAAGGTCATGATCAGAGAGATAAGAGATAACAAAGGCTTACAAATCCAACATTTTTTGTAAAGTTAAATGTATATAATAAGGTTTTTGTTACCTGGAAACCAAGTATATTTATTAAAAAGTAAAAGTACAGAAATTTTATTTCTATTATCAATGATGTTTGGAATAAACTTGTCACTCCGCAAAGGCTCAAAGAGTACTTTTTAGAAAAACAAAAATACTACTGTATTAGATTCTTACAGTGACACAGACATATTCTCTAGAATCCTTCTACTGGCTCCTTCATTTAACAATTAAACTTAGCAATGTGTCTAAATTATGTTCCAAGAGCATACAATAGGACTAGTTTCAAAGGTAGAGTCAGCCTCTCAAGAAACTGTCTAGGACTGAAAGTGGGTTCCTTATGCAAACAATCTTACCGGTCTGTCAACCTGCATGATCTCCCAGAGCACTTCAGCCACATCTGGTAGGGTATATGGGGGGAGGCAGAAGCAGCACGTGTGAAGCAGCTGGCTTACAAGCTGCTGTCCAAGCTGGTTCATCACCTGTCCAATCAGTTCTTTCCGTAATTCAAAGTCTTCTTCATGCTGTAAGAAAACAGGAACAACAGGAAAGTGCTAATTTCAACTTTCTGAAGAGCAAGTACTCTTTCCCCTTTAGTAATCTTCTTTCTCAGAAAAGAAAGTATATATAATAGCTGGACTCACAAGGTGCACTGTCTGTCACAAGGAAGAAAACATTAAGAATTTAGTTTCAAGGAAACGGGTAAGGGCTTCAGTTGAGATTAACCTTAACCCTTAGGTTTTTCATGAATAGAACACAGAAGAGAAACAATGGTTAGAAATTAAGGGTAGCGATGCTTTTAACCTTTTATTCTGGTAAAAAATAAAGTATTCCTATTCCCTTTTTAAAAAAGCAACTGAAAAAAGAAGACTTCTATCAAATATCTAATCTTCTCTATCAAAAAAATCTTACTTAAGAACTTCCCTGGGGATCCATGGTTAAGATCCTGCACTTTCATTGCTGGGGGTTTGGGTTTGATCCTTGGTCAAGGAAATAAGATCCCACATGCTGTGTGTGGCCACAAAAATAATAAATTTAAAAAAAAATCTTACTTATCCTTTCTCTGATTATGATTTATATACCCATTTAGATTTTCCTCCAATCCATCCAAATGGCTCCACTGTGGTCCCTCCTAGTCCAGAAATTCATCCCAACCTACTTCTTTCCAGAGAGTTTTCCCTCCTCTGATCTCAAAGCAATCACAACTTTTATCACTTATCTGACAATCAAATATTGCCTTGCTGCTGTTGTTTAGTTCTTTACAACTCTATTTCTCTCTTCAGTTAGACACCAAATGGCTTGGAAGCAGAGACAGTTGAGACTAGTTGATACAGCTTACAACACGTAGTATAGGTTGTCTTAAATCTACTAGTTGATATTTTGGTTAGTGAATGATCCACTATGGAATATAGCTAACAACACAGATCAAATGAGATGCTTCTTTTTCCTTAAGGAATGATATATGAGGTGATAATGAGCTACAAGTAGAAAAACTATTTAATACCTTGTTTATACTTACATCATTGGCTACCCCTGTATGGATGAGGTCTCGTAGGAACCTCATAACACTACAATTGGCATCTCGGTGGTCCAGGGTAGTAGAGGCAATGGCCCACTGTAAGATAGGGATGACAACTTGGCTTCTCAGCAAGGTAACAGGGCTACGCTGAATAAACCTGGTATGGAAAGATAGGCAAGGTAAAAATTACAAAATTAGGCCATAAAAATGTAGCCAGGTAAAAGGCAAAACTATGGAGACAGTAAAAAGATCAATGGTTGTTAGGGATTGACGGAGTGGAGGGTAAGAACATGAATAGGTAAAACATAGGGGATACTGATGGTACTAAAACTATTCTCTACGATACTGTCATGGTGGGTATATGTCATACATTTGTCCAAACCCATAGAAAGACCTTGGCTTCCCTGGTGGCTCAATGGTAAAGAATTGGCCTGCAATGTAGGAGACACAGATTTGATCCTTGGGTTGGAAAGACCCCCTGGAGAAGGGAATGGCAACTCACTCCAGTATTCTTGCCTGGAAAATCCCATGGACGGAGGAGCCTGGTGGGCTATGGTCCATGGGGTCACAAAGAGTCAGACACGACTTAGCGACTAAACAACAATAGGAAGACCACTACCAAGACAGAATCCTAATGTAAATAAGTACTTTAAAAATGATGTGTCAATGGAAGTTCATTAATTTTAATAAATAGGCCACTCTGGTGGGGGATGCTGATAGCAAGGCAGGCTGTGAGGGAAGGAGGGGGGAAGCTAAAGGTATATGGGAACTCTATACTTTCCAATTTTCTCAGATTCTCTAATGTTCATAGAAAATCTCCAAGAAAAAGTAAATTAACATTCCAAATTTATTTTACCAGGCAATCATTTGTGCAAAGAGAATCTCTTGAGATTAATTTTTCAAGAAACACACCAGAAAAACAGGTTGACAGCCCACCCAACAGTTTTCTCATACCAACTCAAAAAATAAATAAATAAAAAGGGTTTTCTAACTTGTCCAAAAACGAACCAAAAAAAGTGTTCATTACCAACTGATTTGGATCAAATTCCTGAGCTAGGGACTAAAAATGAATACAAATGTGTTACTAGTAAAAGGAATTTAAGCAACAAATAGGGTGGGCAGGCTAGGAGTAGAGATGGGAAGTACAGTATCAGATAATTTTTAAAGTACCTTAAAAGTCTAAAATATTTTTATTCTGAGATATGATTATATTTTAAGGATGCTAAGCTTCTCAAGAAAAAAGTTAAAGTCAAGCATGACATCATAGTAGCATAAAACATTAAAACCACACAGGATTCTAGAGACTGTCTAGTCAAATGTTCTTGCAAAACTCATTTTTATTGTCTTGGGTGTGTTCCCTCCTTTATGAAAGGAGCTCAGTTATTTCCCCTTGTGCTTATCCAACTCTTCTTCATTTACGGGAATACTCTGGTTCATGATTTAACTTTGGATTATGAATAATTACTCTACTACTTCTCTGACCTCATTTTATAGAGAAGGAAACAGGTAAGTGTTAGGTGACAAGACCAAGCAATAATGAGGATGACTGATAAAAGAAAAGGTTGCTTTTCAGAAGGACTGACCTCGTGGCTAGCCTGAATAGGTCATCCACTGTGTCAGGGTGATTCTGGAGTCCATTCTGCTGTTCTAAGAGCTGAAAGGTGGGGATGCACAGTGCCTAAAACAGAAATGATTTTAAAACAAATGCTTGTAAATAAATGCCAGGGGATTCAGACTTGCTAAATATCACAAGATACACAGAGAACAAAGGTAAAGCACAGATAAGAAAAAGACTGTGATGAGATTCAGATCAAGAAAGGGAAGACAAAAATCCTTCTCAGTTGACATAAACAGTATTCACATATGAGGTCTACATTTCAGAAAGGGTTTAGGGTACAGACTTCTGTTGATGAAACTGGACAGATGTCATCTCAAAGTTTTAGAAGTTTCTGGAAGTGATAACTGTGCTTATGTACTAGGTCGACTAAGGGAGTAGCTGAGATTTTAACAATAATAATTATGAAATGGCAATTCTAAAGGGAAAGACATCTTGGGAAAAGGAGCACCATGATTTAACTCCCTAATATATTTTCCCCTCTTTGACTAGGAGAGGGTAAAAGCAGTATATGAGAAGCCTTTTCCAATGCCTGCTATCTACCCTAAGGTGAGACCATCCCTGCTAAGTAAACTAGTTCACTGGCTGTTCAGGCAAGAAATTAAAAATACAATCATGCTTGAGCTAAGAGATCCTTTATTTTAAATCCACTTGCCCACCTTCCCACCTTCCCACAAAATCCTATCTCTAGAGAACATAAATTAGACAGTAATAACTGTAATGACCAGCACATTTGTGTAGTCAGTCTCTCTCATTCTTCCAAGCAGGCCTGTCCACAGAATAACTAGGAAGATCTACTTCCATATTAGGAAATCATTATGCTTGAGAAGCAAACCTGAAGAAGCAACAGAATTAAAGACATGGTGACAAACACACTGCTAGGCCTTCAGACCCTCCAAGAGAACACACCTGGAGCATGTCTAGTAGTCCCTGCCGACAGCCCTCTTCCATGCCATATTCATCCACAAGGATACTACCAAGGTACAGGAAACAGGAATGCTGATGTACCTGGTAAACATTTACCATCTGCCAAGGGAAAAACCAATTAGTTCAATTATTCATCTTTCAAAGAGTATCAGCTTAGGTAGCCGTCTGAGGGAAGAAATTCTGAGATAGATTGGTCTCTTCTCTTTAAGACAACATAATAAAGCTTGTTGACAACATTTTCTAAAATATAGGGCATAATAATTTTCAAGTACTCTATTTAGAGTTCTTTCAGGCCTTCGACCTTTCACCTTTTCAAAACAATGCTGTAGGAGAGTTGTATACTACTACAGACTCGAACTATTCATAAGTTATTATCCGAGGCTTGTTATATTTGCAATGCCCTAATAAAGTATACCTAAACTTTCTAACCAACAGGTTGCTCTTATATGCATTAAAGATGATTCTTTAAAAAAAAAAAAAAAATCACAGTAGGAACAAAGTATCAAATGCCCCTCATTTTAGAGGAGATGGAAGGCATTGTTTAAATTGGTTTATAAACTCTTTTATTTAATCTTTTGGGTAACGAACAGTGGTTCTAATCAAGATTATCTAGACCTCTGGAGAATAAAAATTTTAATACAATGTAAGTATTTAAATTATTTGTTTAGAATTTTTACCCTGCTATCCTCCAAAAGTTGGGCCACCGTACATTCACCTATTCAAAATGCCATCAAATGGGAATTCCCTGGTCATCCAGTGGTTAGGACTCAGTGCATTCATTGTTGGGGCCTGGAGTCCAATACCTGGTCGGGGAACTAAGATCTCGCAAGTCAAGAAGTGTGGCCAAAAAAAAACCCAAAAAACAAAAAAACAAAAAAAAGCCATAATAACACACACATTTTGATCTTATTACATAAATTCAATTCTTTGATCTTGGTGGGGTGGAAGGGCCCAGTAACTGGCTCTCATCAGCATACGGCATGAAAAGAACATGAGATGGAAGCTATGAATCTGTTTAGTGTTGTATACTCGAAATTGTATGCTGTTCTTACTGAATAAGTTACAGGCTGGGCCAGATATCAAAGGGTTTTAGGCTCTGCTGGCTTTATAATCTTGTGATCACTTAACTTTGCCACTGAAGCACAAAAATGGCCAATAAACAATACTTAAATGATTAAGCATGACTATCAGTAAAACTTTATTTACAAAAACAAGTGGCAAGCCTGCTGGCTGGAGTTTAGTGACCTCGAATTTGTAGGGTTTTTGTCTCATGTACAGACTTTTGAACATACTTTCTATATAAGATGCTACCCTATGCTGTTGGAATAAAGTTCAGTTAGTTCAGTCGCTCAGTCGTGTCCGACTCTTTGCGACCCCATGAATTGTAGCACGCCAGGCCTCCCTATCCATCACCATCTCCCGGAGTTCACTCAGACTCACGTCCATCGAGTCCGTGATGCCATCCAGCCATCTCATCCTCGGTCGTCCCCTTCTCCTCCTGCCCCCAATGCCCCTCCCAGCATCAGAGTCTTTTCCAATGAGTCAACTCTTCGTTGGAATAAAAGAGTAATATAAAAGTCATGACTGAAAGTGTTAGTCACTCAGTCCTGTTTGCCTGTGACCCCATAGACTGCAGCCTGCCAGGATCCTCAGTCTATGAGATTCTCCAGGCAAGAATACTGCACTGGGTAGCCCCTCCCTCCTCCAGGGGAACTTTCCAACTCAGGGATTGAACCCAGTCTCCGGCAATGCAGGGAGATTCTTTACCATCTGAAACACCAGGGAAGCCCAGAAGTCATGGGCATATCCTCCAATAGCAAAGGGGAATTAAACCACATTGTATACGACCCATAATGTATTGCACTGAAGAAGACACTGACCAGAACTGAACACAGTCTAAATGTAACACATACTGTTGTACTCTGCAGTAAAAAAATTCTGTTAACATATTTACCTTTACAAACTTCGATCAAATCTATAATTTAAGGAAGCGTGATCATTTAAGTGTCAACTGACACAGCAACAGGATGACCACGGTTCAGGATAAGAGCTTCCTTAAGAGTGAGGCAGAACTTAAGAACTTGAGGGGCACTCACTGTCAGGGTCGGTCCAATAGATGCCCTGCCCAGCTGGAGAAGGCCACTTCAGGTTGAGTGGGTGAGGTCTAGCCTGAAGCCCTGTAGTAGCTTTCCTCACAGATGAGTGCAAAATTTGAGAAGGTACTTGCTCAGAGTCCTGCAAATGCAAGATTGGCACTTTGCCTTGCCTTCATTAATTCTAGGTCATGGCAGCTCACTTGCCTACATCCAGTTCTGGCCCTGCTGTTAGGTTAACCCCAGCACAAATTACTTAGTGAATTAAGTCACTAGTCATAGGCTTCTCAAAAGAATATTCTAGATGACATGATCTCAGACAGCCATGTACAAGAGCCACACCACCATAATTACATACCAATCATGCTGATTGAAAGTCGAATTTATTTCCTGACAAATAAGACACTTATATGAACTAACTATGGTGAAGAAAAAAGAAAATCTCTTTAGGCCAGAAATAGCAAAGCTAGACTTGCCACATTTTCAGAAAGGAAATTAATATAAAATGCTCAATACATAAGAGCTGATTCATTAAAGTCATTCCCATTTATGAATTTTACACTAAGATGTGCTGCTATTTAGACTATCACTACACAGAACAGATTACAGGCTATTTGCCATAAAAATAACACACTTACCACAGGCACTACTTATCTTTCAAATATGTTTTAGTTTGCATTTAAGAAATATTGAAGTGTTTCATTTCATTAGCAAGAGCTTTTGTTCTAAAGCTATTTCAAAACTCTGTATCCTTTACATTTTCAAAACTCTGTATCCTTTACATTTTCCATCTTTCAGGGAACTCACCTGTGTGACTAGTGGCTGCAGCAGGGCTGCGGATCCTTTGCCTACACAGCGAACAGCAAAACGGAGGCACCTGCAACAACGCTCTACAATCCGATTATCAGCCCGGTGCTTATTTAGAGTCTCAGATAAAATTGGCCATATCTGAGTCAAAGTGAAAAGAGCACAAGGAAGAAAATAATGAACAACTAAGTGCTGAGAAAAATGCTCCCAAGTTGGTAACAACTGATTTGACTTTTAAATAGTTTGGGGAAATCTTTCTTTACAGGAACACACATGGCCTGATTCTGGTCAGTGGTGTGTGTATACGTGCTGAGGTTCAATCCACTATCCATCAATAAAAACAACCACGTCTTAAGGGAAACACAGTAATTCTTTACAACAGAAAAGAAGCATGATTAATTTTACTAAAAAGACAAAGATCTCTATTTTCCTAAACTCTGAACTTCTGATTTAGGATGGGAAGAAGTAGAACAAGTTAAAGGAAGAGATATCTGATACCAATGAACACTCAAGGATAACTGATGTTTCTCCCCTTAAGTCCGAAAAGCACTTCTCAAAACATGCCCGCTGATCCGCATGTTACTCTGAGTTTTCACAAAGGAAGTAGTGTTGATAAAGAGGAAGCTATGATGGTTAATCAGCTTTGTCAAAAACATTCTGCCAGTACTGACCAGGCCTCTCAACAACTCTAGGATTCACACAGTTAAATCTCTTCTTACTTTGGCCTTTCACAGTGTTTTCTTACTGCCTGTTTTCTTACCAAACCTAAAATAAAAAATGTTTAGTTGGATAGTTCCATTCATCTTTTCACTGATACTGAATCTTCCTACGAACCTAGAAGACAGTACCTTCTCACTTTAGTTACCTAGAATCTTATAAGAAAAAAGGAAGAAAGCCTTATTCCACAGGCATCGATTAGTACTTACTTCCTGTATGACTTTTTGGCACGGATGAGTCTGTCCATTTTCCACAACGGGATTGGTGTGTCTGGGGAAAGACAATGATCCAAATTAGTGAGAGAAGAGCAATTTCATCAAGGACACAGAGCCCTAATCCCTGTTAGTTTACTTAGTATCATTTTCACCAATTAAAGAAAACCAGATAGTCAACTCTGGGTACATGGGCTGCAGGTATGGGCCACTACAACTATCCTTTTCATTTTTTTTTTTCTTTTATAAACCTGACTATGTAGTTTTTTTCCAAATTAATAAATATATTCAAGTCATCTGAATCCACTACGAAAACTCAAGTACTGCTTCATTCCCAGCACTTAAAAGGTAAAAGCTTTTGAAACTCTGGTCTACCAAAGATGTTTCCCACAGTTCTAGTCTAAACTCAATGATACACAATGTGGGCCCACCCACAATACAATGAATTCAGCTATCTATCTAGTTCTAGAATCCACTAACTTGAAGGAAAGCAGGAAAAAACAAAAACTATGATTAACTACCAACCTCTTTAAGGGAAAACAATTGTTTAATTTTAAAAAGCTCAACAGCAACTCAATAAAAATATGCTGCCATAGTTGTTGTTTAGTTGCTCAGTCGTGTCCACCTTTCTTGCGACCCCATGGACTGCGTCCCTCTCGGCTCTTCTGTCCATGGGATTGCCCAGGCAAGAGTACTGGAGAGAGGAGCCATTCCCTTCTTGACCCAGGGATTGAATCCAAGTCTCCTACACTGCAGGTGGATTCTTTACTGCTGAGCCACCAGGGAAGCCCAATATAAAAAAATGTAATTTTTCTTTACATTAAGGCATTTCACCTTTTGCAGATTTTCTTTCATTTACTGTGAAATAAGACTGTTAATACGCTCTCAGAATGGTATGCAACAGGGGCTCCCCTAATTATACAAGAAAAGCATTATACCAACTCAAAAAAAGATACTTGTAGGCAAGAACAAGCTAAAACACCATCTCAGTTTCAACTTCTTCCACACAGCTTTTTACACAAATATTAATTGATATTCCAGATATAGCTATAGGACACATAAGTTATATTATGCAACTAAGAAAGACCACTCTCTGAATACTGTTGCTCTAATGCTTTTTTTCTTTTTTTAAAAAATATATTAGGCTCCTCTTAACATCAAAGAAAGTCTAATTTCACCTGGTCACGGAAGAGACTTCATTATTTGTTTGCCCCCATACACTATTACATAGCAATGATTATGAAAGTATGGTCTTGGAATACAATGCAATAGCACCTGGGAACTTATCAGAAATGCAAATTACTGGGTCCTATCAAGATCCAATCCATCAGACACTCTGGGAATGGGACCCAGCAATCTGCTGCCTTGGGAACTGAAGCACCACAGGTGATTCTGATGCACGTTGAAGTCTGAGAGGGCCTGCCGTGGTGGCTCAGATAGTAAAGAATCTGCCTGCAGTGTGGGAGATCCGGGTTTCATCCCTGGGTAGGGAAGATCTCCTGGAGAAGGAAATGGCTCCTCGCTCCAGTATTCTCGCCTGGAGAATTTCATGGACAGAGGAGCCTGGTGGGCTACAGTCTGTGGGGTCACAAAAGAGTCGGACCAACACTTTCACTTTTCAAAGTTTGAACATCACTGATTCAGAGACCAAAAGAATTAATGACATTTTAAAGTCTTTTGACAAAAGTTTACCAAAAATAAATTCTTAGAATTTGCCTTTGCAGTTTGTAATAGGAGTAAATTAGTCTTCTGACAGACGCAGTTTATAGGAAGTACTCAGAAACTGAGAAAAAAAAAAAACTTTCTTACTTCTATATAGTAGTCTCATTAGAGATTTTAACCCAGGGCAGGAACCTGGCATTTCCCTTCTTACCTAAATATGACTGCAAGGCGATCTAAGAATACAGTGGGATCTGAGGATATGCCGTTGCTGGGCTCCTGAGACAACAGCTGAAGAGACAGAAAGATATTAACACCCAGTGATTAAACATACAAACCTATAGCAAACATGGCAACATATGCCTCTGTCCATCAACCTCTGTCTCAATCTCTATTTCCTTAACCAGATTCCTGAAAGTTACTCAAAATGGTAAAAACTTTTAAATTCATATTAGCAAACTATTTTCCTCCATCTTACTGCATTCTGGCCAAGACTGAATATTAACTTTTACTATATGATCACTGTACAGTGGAAAACAGTGCAAAAGAGACACAGATGTATAGAACAGTCTTTTGGACTCTGTGGGAGAGGGCGAGGGTGGGATGATATAGGAGAATGGCATTGAAACATATGAATTATCATATGTGAAACGAATCGCCAGTCCAGGTTCTATGCATGATACAGGTGCTTGGGGCTGGTGCACTGGGATGACCCAGAGGGATGGGATGGGGAGGGAGATGGGAGGAAGGTTCAGGATGGGGAACACATTTACACCCATGGTAGATTCATGCTGATGTATGGCAAAACCAATACAATATTGTAATTAGTCTCCAATTTAAATAAATTTATATTAAAAAAAAAGGAAAACAGTATCATTTATTTTTTCCCATTTACTTTTATAATGATTAGGATATTATAGACATTCTTATTATAGTATAGATTATATGTATTATACTATATAATATATATTTATATAATAATTTTATAATATAAAGCTTCAAAATTATTATNTTTACACCAAAAGCAGATTCATGCTGATGTATGGCAAAACCAATACAATATTGTAATTAGCCTCCAATTTAAATAAATTTATCTTTAAAAAAAAAGGAAAACAGTATCATTTATTTTTTCCCATTTACTTTTATAATGATTAGGATATTATAGACATTCTTATTATAGTATAGATTATATGTATTATACTATATAATATATATTTATATAATAATTTTATAATATAAAGCTTCAAAATTAGTATATCTTTTTATTTTAAGAGGTAAGGCAAGTTGCTTCCTCTTCTTTCCTAAAACTTCTTAGACACTTCTACCAGTATATCATTAGAGATAAACTTCAGAGTCATTTCATCAAGTTCTAAAACTACCATTGGTATGCTCATTGCTATTGCATCATAAATGTAATTTGAGAAGAGCTGACATTTTCGCAACAGTCTTCAAGGAAACATGGTAGGTTATGGTTTCAGAAGTTAACTTGAATGGTGTTGTCTCCACTGTATCTTTTAAATGGTATTTCTGATACAGTGGAAATCTACTGATTTGGGAATACTTATTTCATGTATGTAGCTACTTTGATAAATTTATTAATTTTAATAACATCTCAGTTCATTCTCTTGACTTTTCTAGGTAGTTAAAAGACCACCTGCAAATAAAAAATTTTCTCTTTTCCTTTCTACCATATAAACACACAATATTTGTTTCACCTCTTAATTAGACTCACCTTTTTCAATGCCAAAACTTGAACAGAACATAGTTCACTAAGACATTCAGTAATCTTCTCCAAAGGTAATCTGGCTAGGACAAGTGCTGTCCCTGAAAGACAAAGGATGACACAAATGAAGAAAATAAAAGCCAAACGGAAGTAATTCATTGGTCTACATTACATGGCTTACAAAGGCTAACTGGTTCTATTCTTTTGAAAAGATCAGCACTTTTTAAAAAATTATAGTATTTTGCTATTTACGGTTGGACTTAGGAAGATCATACAGATTTTCACATTGACATTCACAACTGAAGTGAAGTGAAATCGCTCAGTTGTGTCTGATTCTTTGCGACCCCATGGACAGTAGCCTGCATCAGGCTCCTCCGTCCATAGGATTTTCTAGGCAAGAGTACTGGAGTGGTTTGCCATTTCCTTCTCCAGGGAATCTTACCGACCCAGGAATCGAACCCAGGTCTCCCACATTGATAGACAGACGCTTTACCGTCTGAGCCACCATGGGACCTACTTAATATTAAGTTATTTCTCCTCAGTAGCCTACTGGTTTAAAGACGTTAAAAATATGTCTCTCCACTTCCAATCCTTCAAAGACTTTAAAAATCTCCTTCACAAGGCCAATGCCAAAGCTAGTTTATATAGCATAGAACAATGGTTCTCAAATTCCCCAGAGGTCAAGGAGTGCCTTTATTTTTGATAAGTACTATCGGCAATTTTTATCATCAGAGAAGTCTGAGAAATAGGGACATTACTATTATTATCACTGGAAGAATGAGTTGAAGTTAGAGATTAACTCTAGTTCTACCATAACAGACCCTACGAGCTGGGTAAGACATTCTCTCAGACCATCAGTTTCTTTACCTGTAAAAATGAGCGCTTCGAACAGAACAGTAATAGTTAAGTTTGTCTTTATTTCACTTTTAAATAGTTGCAAAAATCTCCCCTTTCTCCTTTTCCCAAATAAAATCTTAACTTGGAACTCCAATAAAACAGATTAAAAAAGAAATAGAGGTAAGTTAAAGTGGGAACAGAAGGCTCAGATCCTTCCTATCCAGCTTCCCTTCTGTCACTGCTGCTGCTGCTAAGTCACTTCAGTCGTGTCTGACTCTGTGTGACCCCAAAGACGGCAGCCCACCAGGCTCCCCCATCCCTGGGATTCTCCAGGCAAGAATACTGGAGTGGGTTGCCATTTCCTTCTCCAATGCATGAAAGAGAAAAGTGAAAGTGAAGTCGCTCAGTCTGTCCTACTGTTAGCGACCCCATGGACTGCAGCCCACCAGGCTACTCCGTCCATTGGATTTTCCAGGCAAGAGTACTGGGGTGGGGTGCCATTGCCTTCCCCGTCCCTTCTGTCACAATCCCTACCAAATGCTGCAGGATCTCCCCAACATCCAAAGGATTACACATTATGCTATACCCTTTGACTATTATTTTTCATCTCCTAAAATTTTACTCAACAGAATAGTAATCAATTCAAACCTTCAAATTTGAATAAAATATTGAATGATTTTTCTTGTCTATAACCATGGATAAATTAGATTTTTCACTTAAAACTAGAGGGGGTAAAAACCTAACAAACACATTTTTTCCTTTTAATTTATCCCTACAGAAAAGAATGTTACTAAAAAGGTTTCTCCATCTAGAAGATACCACCAATATTAACCGGGATACCACATTTTATTACATTAGTTATCATGCTATCATCAAGGTTAAATTTCACTAGAAAATTACAAGATGGCAGCAATACCCACAGTTAGTAGTGAAGAAAACAGCCTCATTATCTATGCCTCTGAAGAGAAAAAACAAAAACCCATGCTTAAAAAAGAAAGTCTGTCTTAAAAATGCATAGTTACATTGGCTGGTAGGGAACCTGATCACAGAAGTGAGAAAGAATAGTCATCCAATCCAGACAAGGCTGTCTGCCACTCACAGAAACTTAAAAGATTCTGCCCAGGTCCTATCACACAATCTTTTATTTGATATACCAGCTGTAAGAACTTCACTACCTCACAGGACACACCAATCTGTTTGCAGAAAGCGTGGTTAGGAAGCATTTTCTTTCTAAAAGCCAGTAAACTGTCAATAATCAATTACTCATAAAATAAAACTGCTCCCTCTTTTATAGAATAATCCTTCAAATATTAAAAAATAGCCATTCGTCTAAGTCTTTTCCCCAAGTATTAATATCTCTGAATCTTCTATTATTTTGAATTTCATCATGATCCTGGCTTTTGCCTCTCAATCATTCAGTGTAAACTAATTAGTAGTGAATGATTAAAGACCATTAAGTGACCAGAACCCTTGGCTTTGAGTTACAGGACTGATCTAGGCAGACTACCTTTAAATTTCCATCTATCTCTTTGATATAGCAATGCTTATTTGGTCTCCCTTTTTATTCTTTCCTCCAATTCAAAAAGGAACTATGATTTAGTTCCAATATGTTAACTCCACTCAAAATCTAGGATCATGATATAAGTTCTATAAGCACTTTGAATTAGTTATGTAGCCTTAAAACATTCTAACAATGCATGCACAAATAATCACACATCCTCTCCTCCCAGAGTGACCTTCCTCATCATTGAGTAAATTGCAACTGAAAACAGGGATACAACTTGACACAAGATAATCCCCAGAAGTGGCTTAGAGACTTTTCTTTCTTAATATCTTAACTAAATACCTTTTAGCAAGCCCACAGCAGCTTCTGGAGATAACATGAAGGAATCAAGGGAACGGGCAATCTCCAGGAGTCCATTAAAGTGCTGAGCCATGTGGTCTCGGCAAACAGAGCAAATGTTATGAATTGCTTTCGCTGCAGCAGAAGCCAGAGGCTTTTCACACAGGCCTTTCATCAAATAGCCCAACACAGGGTCTAAGGAGAAAAGTCATACATAAAGATTACATATTTGAAACTTAAGGAAAACTTATAGGTTGTTAGAACAGAGCTTTATAGTCTCCTTTAAAGCAAAATAACCATTTTAAAAAAATGAAATATATTTAAAACCCCAAGGTATTTACATATAAAAATGGAGCTGATCTCAGTGACAGACAGTGTCAGAGAGCTCCGAGGCCTATCTATTTATCTTGCATTACTTACCTTGTGGACATGAACTGTTCTACTTATTGCTAGGGCTTCAAAAAGCACGGTTTGAAAACCACTGACTCAGTTTGAAACACTGGTGGATATAACCATCCAAGTATAAGAATACAGTTAAAGCAAGAAAGAAGATAAAACTCAGACAGTACCACAATACTCATAGATTAATCATTACTTGTAAAAAAAAAAACAATCACATACATTAATCAGGACAATGACAAGTTACCGAAAGCTGACACTTTTATACTTACTTCTTTATAGTTATAAAAACCACAGCAACGGATCCTTAGCACTTTGAGAAGAATTAATTAATTATGTCTTTAGTTCAGTTCAGTTCAGTCGTGTCCAACTCTTTGCGACCCCATGAATTGCAGCACGCCAGGCCTCCCTGTCTATCACCAATTCCCAGAATCTACTCAAACTCACGTCCACTGAGTCGGTGATGCCATCCAGCCATCTCATCCTCTGTCATCCCCTTTTCCTCCTGCCCCCAATCCCTCCCAGCATCAGAGTCTTTTCCAATGAGTCAGCTCTTCACATGAGGTGGCCAAAGTACTGGTGTTTCAGCTTCAGCATCATTCCTTCCAAAGAACACCCAGGACTGATCTCCTTTAGAATGGACTGGTTGAATCTCCTTGCAGTCCAAGGGATTCTCAAGAGTCTTCTCCAACACTACAGTTCAAAAGCATCAATTCTTCGTTGCTTAGCTTTCTTCACAGTCCAACTCTCACATCCATATATGACCACAGGAAAAACCATAGCCTTGACTAGATGGACCTTTGTTGACAAAGTAATGTCTCTGCTTTTCAATATGCTATTTAGGTTGGTCATAACTTTCCTTCCAAGGAGTATGCATCTTTTAATTTCATGGCTGCAATCACCATCTGCAGTGATTTTGGAGCCCCTCAACAATAAAGTCTGACACTGTTTCCCCATCTATTTGCCATGAAGTGATGGGACCGGATGCCATGATTTCGTTTTCTGAATGTTGAGCTTTAAGCCAACTTTTTCACTCTCCTCTTTCACTTTCATCAAGAGGCTTTTAGTTCCTCTTCACTTTCTGCCATAAGGGTGGTGTCATCTGCATGTATGAGTTTATTAATATTTCTCCAGCAAACTTGATTCCAGCTTGTGCTTCCTCCAGGCCTGCGTTTCTCATGATGTACTCTGCATAGAAGTTAAATAAGCAGGGTG
>SJYX01014875.1:171691-209372 GCA_006410675.1 Oreotragus oreotragus | reverse complement strand
TCACGGTTCATGTACTGCTGAAGCCTGGCTTGGAGAATTTTGAGCATTACTTTACTAGCGTGTGAGATGAGTGCAATTGTGCGGTAGTTTGAGTATTCTTTGGCATTGCCTTTCTTTGGGATTGGAATGAAAACTGACCTTTTCCAGTCCTGTGGCCACTGCTGAGTTTTCCAAATTTGCTGGCCTACTGAGTGCAGCACTTTCACAGCATCATCTTTCAGGATTTGAAAGAGCTCAACTGGAATTCCATCACCTCCGCTAGCTTTGTTCGTAGTGATGCTTTCTAAGGCCCACTTGACTTCACATTCCAGGATGTCTGGCTCTAGGTGAGTGATCACACCATTGTGATTATCTTGGTCGTGAAGATCTTTTTTGTATAGTTCTTCTGTGTATTCTTGCCACCTCTTCTTAATATCTTCTGCTTCCGTTAGATCCATACCATTTCTGTCCTTTATCGAGCCCATCTTTGCATGAAATGTTCCCTTGGTACCTCTCATTTTCTTGAAGAGATCTCTAGTCTTTTCCATTCTGTTGTTTTCCTCTATTTCTTTGCATTGATCGCTGAGGAAGGCTTTCTTATCTCTTCTTGCTATTCTTTGGAACTCTGCATTCAGATGCTTATATCTTTCCTTTTCTCCTTTGCTTTTTGCTTCTCTTCTTTTCACAGCTATTTGTAAGGCCTCCCCAACAACCATTTTGCTTTTTTGCATTTCTTTTCCATGGGGATGGTCTTGATCCCTGTCTCCTGTACAATGTCACAAACCTCCGTCCATAGTTCATCAGGTACTCTATCTATCAGATCTAGTCCTTAAATCTATTTCTCACTGCCATTGTATAATCATAAGGGATTTGATTTAGGTCATACCTGAATGGTCTAGTGGTTTTCCCTACTTTCTTCAATTTAGGTGCAAATTTGGCAATAAGTTCATGATCTGAGCCACAGTCAGCTCCTGGTCTTGTTTTTGCTGACTATAGAGCTTCTCCATCTTTGACTGCAAAGAATATAATCAGTCTGATTTCAGTGTTGACCATCTGGTGATGTCCATGTGTAGAGTCTTCATTATGTCCATTATGTCTTACTTGTTATCAATGTAAGTGTTCTAAGAAAACATTATAAAGGCAAATTTCTATACAGCAAATCTTAATTATCCTTTACCTTGCTTTGTCAAAGTTTTTCTATGAAAAAACCCTAAGAAAAATCATACATGTTTAAAGAGCACTTTTTGTGAACTATAGAGTAAAGTGAAGTCACTCAGTCATGTCCAACTCTTTGCGACCCCATGGACTGTAGCCTACCAGGCTCCTCTGTCCATGGGATTTTCCAGGCAATAGTACTGGAGTGGACTGCCATTTCATTCTCCAGGGCATCTTCCCAACCCAGGGATTGAACCCGGGTCTCCCACATTGTAGACAGACGCTTTACTGTCTGAGCCACCAGGGAAGTCCAAACTATAGAGTAACCTCATATCAAATCATAAAAGAAGTAATCTCTGAAAGCCCATTTAAAAGTTATTTCCATTTTTAGCCTAATGAGAAAAACAAGGCAGCAATCCAGCAGGAACCCTTGTTTTCCCACAACACACAGACTATTTAGCATGAGAATCAGAACTAAAATCTAAAACCTAGTCCAAGTAACTCCAATACTATTCAGTTCAGTTCAGTTGCTCATCGTGTCCAACTCTTTGTGACCCCATAAACTGTAGCATGCCAGGCTTCCCTGTCCAATACTATAGGGCTCAGTGATTCTCAAACTGAATATTTGTGATTTTGACTATTCTACAATAAGTACGAATATGCAGCACTATGTCTTCTAACTGAGGCACAAATTTAAACAATACACAAGGTGGTACTGAAAGATAAGTGTTAACAAACAGGTAAACTCACTTTGTTTCTTGTGGAAAAACTGTTCAGAAAAGAAAGCCAAATGATGTGGCAGATAAGTGAAGAAATTTAAGAAATAGAAAATAGGTATTTTGAAAAAAAATTTTAATGGTATGTTGAACTTGAAAGTGGCTTAGCTACAATGTAAGCCTACGTTCTGTATACAGATACAAGAGAACAGGAACACACAGCTCTCTCTTATTTTTGGACACGACAGGTCTTTGTTGCTGCGCTTGGGCTTGCCCTAGCTTTGGAGACTGGGGGCCACTCTCGAGCTGCAGCAGGCAGGCTTCTCGGTGCTGTGGCTTCTCTTGTTGTGGAGTACAGGCTCTAGGCGCATGGGCTTCAGTAGCTGCGGCACATGGGCTTAGCTGACCCATGGCATGTGGAATCTTCCTGGACTAGGGAATGAACCCATGTCCCCTGCATTGACGGGGGGTTCCTTATCCACTGCACCACCAAGGAAGCCCAACACAGCTCTTTAAAGAGTTTCAGGCGATAAAAGAGATCATGTGTAAAATAAAATGATGTCAAAAGGTAGTAGTAAAGATAAGCACAGGGCTTCCCTGGTGGCTCAGTGGTAAAGAATCTGCCTGCCAGTGCAGGAGAGGGTTCAGTCTGGGAAGATCCCACATGCTGCAAAGCAGAAGCCCACATGCTGCAACTACTAAAGCCTGTGCTCCACAACACAAGCCACTACAATGAGAAGCCCGCACACTGCAACTGAAGAACAGCCTCCGCTCATCGCAACTAGAGAAAGCCCGAGCAGCAACAAAGACCCAGCACAGTCAAAAATAAACGAGAGATAAGCACAGCACATCAAACTTTATCATATTCACAAATTTAAGGGTTCTTGAAATTCTCAGAATATGTCAGTCTTGAGTATCAGTGGGACTTTATATTAACCTAGATAAATTCTTTAGTCTCTTTGGACTCCACTTTCCTTATCTTGAAAATGAGGGAATTAGAAGAAATTATTTCTAAATTTACTTTCAATTCTAAAATTATTTTATATGATCTTTATTTTTTTCAGGACAGCCAGAGGTTATACAACTCAACACTCTTCCTCTTAGTTTGTACTTACTTAGTTTCAATAATAATTCTTAGTTTTTAAATAGTGCATGTATTTAACACTGAAATGCCCTCCCCTTTGCTCTAGTCTATTGGCAGCTTCTACAGGAGAGTCTGATTAGCTCAAGCCTATGCCAAAGCCTAACAAAGACAGAAATACTTATGCTGAAGCAGAGTACTAGTAGCAAACTGTCACCCTATCTAGAGATCTAATTTTCAAAGGTTCTTTCTCCAAAGTCTGTGATCAGATTACAAAATCCAACTGAGCAGTAACTCATGTATCTATTCTAGGTGTCTAGAAACAGTCTACTTATCAATAAAAGAGAAAGTAGGAAAACAAAACCAAAAATGAGAGGAACAAAGAAATCAGAAAAATCAGAAGCAGTAGCTACAGAGAGGAGTGTTCACACATACCAAGGAACTGAGGATTTCGATCGACCACTTCGCTCATCTCTCCAACCAACTCAATGCTGGTGTAGCGCACAGCTGTATGCACAGTCTCCGGGAGACGGACAACTCCTTCCAGGACCTCCACGAGTGTTGGATTGTTCTCCCTGAGTTTAGAAGGCAAGTACTCAGAGTTAACAATTTCAGAGGTGAGGTTATGGCCATAAAACAGGCTGCAATGACACAAATCATTGCTAAGGGTTTCTTTCTAAATAAGTAACCATCTGGATAAAAGTGCTTAAATCTGATATAAAAATTTTTAACCCTCAAAAGGGGTAAAAGACAGAAATGGAAGTTATCATTGTTTCAGTTGAGAAGCACACTGCTCCTTAATCTTCTGAATGTCACTGAAGTGTCTAGAGACACACATCTTGCTATCAAATAAGGCTCTTCAAACTGGACAGGTAGGCATTTACTGTGGACCAATGTCTTTTAGTGAATTCACTTTATTCCTATATCTGCAGCACCTAGAACAGCGCCTGGCACATAGTGGGCACTCAATAAATAAATATTACTGAATAACTGAATGATTACATAATTCTTATAGACCACTTCTTATTAGTTGTTATTCTCCAAAAGATTTCTTATGGCTGGATAATGGAAACCTTAAGAACAGGTAAGCATGGGGGGGCCAGCTCACTGACTAAAGAATCAAGAACAAAAGCCGCAGGAATAGATAAAGGTGCTCTGACTTAAAACATGAGAGAAAATTAAAGTTATCCAAATACTTTTCACGGCTCCATGAGTTTATTTTTTCCTTTTCCTTCTCTTTTTCTCACCCCTAAAGGATACTGGCTCAAGTTCTTTTTAACCAGAGGGGAGGATGCCCTCCAAATGACCAGAACATAATCCAGAAATGAAAGATGTTTAAATAAATCCTGGATTAGCCCAAGAACACTCCTTGATAGACTAAGTCTATTAAGCCCCTTATACATTAAAAAAACAAACAAAAACAAACCCACACCTGTAATCATGCAATTGGTGTGAAATGTGGATAAAGAAAAAACAAAATAAAATCTTCTCTCATTTATGCCTTGTTTCCTGAAGGCACTAAGCTAGTGTTGAGACTCTCTACCCATCCTTTCTCATACACAATCACAAATCAGTTAGATCATTAGCACAGTATCTTCAGACTGTTACTGAAGGTTCCAAAAGATACCAAAAAGGGTTTAAAAGCAAATAATATGATCAGTGATTCAGGACTAAAACTTCTTAATAGAGAAAAACAAACCAACTCTGATCTCCTTAAATATTTCCTTGATTAGAAAGTATACAAGATTTCATTGACTAGACCCTGAAAGCCAGCTAAGAAAGAAGCACTGTACATTTTATGAATACATGCCTTAACCATCTCTCCAACCAAAGCCCTGTACAGAGAGCTCAACTGCAATACAGGAAAACTTGACAGATTTCAGCATCAATTTATAAACTCACAGAACAAAGTAAATTCTGTTTTTAAGGATTCATGTTGAATAAATAGAATTTCTTCGCTAATCAAGGAGAAATCAAATTCTAATAATTTAAAAATTTCCAACAGCAATAACAAAAATAACTGCCCTTTAGATTTTGCTATTCTTTTAAGAGATATGATAACTATGCTGTGCCTCTCTGAAACTTACAAATGATTCTCCAAGACAGGAAAAAAGGAGAACAATATAATTAAATATTTGTAAGGATAACTTACCCAAGATCACAAAAGCAGGTGTAATCAAATTCTAATAATTTAAAAATTTCCAACAGCAATAACAAAAATAACTGCCCTTTAGATTTTGCTATTCTTTTAAGAGATATGATAACTATGCTGTGCCTCTCTGAAACTTACAAATGATTCTCCAAGACAGGAAAAAAGGAGAACAATATAATTAAATATTTGTAAGGATAACTTACCCAAGATCACAAAAGCAGGTGAGAGCCAAAAAAGTGCCTATTCAAATGCTTTTAAGCAAGTGCCAACAATTTAACAGTCTAATAAATTTTTGATTATATCAACTTTCACAAGGGAGCGTGGGTTGGGAAAATAAATCAGCATTCTTTTCCTAGCATCAAGAACAAAAGAATTTTAACTCTAGAAAATGTGGTTAAAACATGGATATCAGCAATGCATGCTACTCTGAACTAGTCTCTTAGAAGTCAGAAGACTAGACAGCATTATAGAAGAAGTTCTACGAGTTTCCAAACATATCCCACATGAGGAAAAATGGCGCCATTTTCCTTCCTCTGCTATTAAGAGTTCCCAGCAAAAGACTTATAGACACTCACGGATCAACACTCTTTGCTATAGCAGCCATGATAAAGAGAACCGCTTCTGTCACCTCCCAGGGTGGGTTGCCTTCTTTCAGAGTAGAATATAACTAGAGAAGAAGAGGTGGATTATGGGTCCATTAAAAGAAAAACAGAGCAGAGTTCCAAAATAAAACAAAAAACCTTAGTTAAAATAAATTCAGCCCCCTGTTTCTAAATTTAATTATCTCTCAGAGCCAGGGGAGAACAGTATTTTCATTTTTCAAATCTTCACTAACTCTAAATCAATACTAGTTTAATATTTGAAACAAATCCATTTAGATTCCCAAGAGTATATCAAGATTATCATCTGCCCCTACAAAATAGTATTATGGAAAAAACAAAACATATTACATGAGTGTCTTTTCTTGGTTCTGGTAACTGATAAATACATTAACACACTTAAAAATGATGTAAAACCTCCACATATGCATTGGCTTTACATTTATTATTTTAACTACCTGTCTGCATCAACATTAGTAGTACAGATTAAATTCCTAAAAAGTAGCTGTTCTGAAGCACCCATCACAATACCATGTCCAAGCAAGGGTGGGTGGGGAGAGACCAAGCAAAATACTCAGAGATGTCCTAAAACTTCCCAGGGTATAGCCATCAATGGAATGTGACTGGCTGTTAGTCTAAATAAGGCTTCTGTAATCAAATAACACACTGCTAGGTAAAATGAAATTAAACAATTCTCTTGTATGACTTCACAGAACCTTTAAATATACTATTTAGGTCATTTTCCAGTTTTAATTGACAGAACTATTTTTTTTTTCCAGAAAAGAACATCTCATGAGACAGGTGTTCCACAGTACACATCTTGGACAAGACTCACAATAAATGTACATTTGTAAACTGAGGTCTGGAGAACAAGTAATTTGTTCAAAGTCACAGAGCCAGTGAGAAAAAGAGTTGAAATCTGAGCACAAAGCATCTGCCTGTGATTTAGTGGGGATCTCACTTAAATCTGCTTTCTAAGAATCCCTAACCCTTTGTAATTAGGTCAAGAAACACACTTTGCTTAATATAAAGAAATACAGTTACAATTATATAAACACTTTCTAGATCAGATGACACCCCAAAATACACCAAATGCATGGGTTACCCATCTTCCAAATTAGGTCAGTTCAGTATAACTGATAAACCATCAAAATCAGTATTTCAGGATTCAGAGCATGATCCAGCAATATGAAAACCACCTGATATTATGCTAATGTTAAGTGGCATGGAATGGTGAGACTGTAACCTTATGACCTAAAATGTTACTCACTGATTGTTAGGAAAACCACAGGACATGATTCGTCTACTCTACTACAGTCATCTCTGGGATGAAACTGCAGAGAAATCTAACTATAACTGAACAAATGAAATGCCAAATAACTAAGACTGCCAGAAGTTGATACATAATTATTAAAAGCAGAAAAATTTGTCTGTTTTTCCTGGCTAGGTCCGAACTCCCTTTAAGTATCTTGGGGGCTTTAAGGTTTATCTATGATCTTCCATTTCAACGGTACAAGTGGAACAGCTCTCACTAGCAAGAATATAGCGTAAAACAATAACTGAACTATTCACTGCAATTGGCTCATAAGATACTACATAAACATAGCTACTATATGCCAGGCAGTGTGCTAGGCACGTGCATATCTACTGTCCCATTTAGCCGTCAAGGTTGAAGAAAAAGACGGAACACTTAGAGGAGACACAGAAGTGAACACAATTGAAATGACTGGTAAAGCTGATTGGAATCTTCAAATGGGCTTACCTGAGCAAAACACTCCATAGATCCAATCAAGAAAATCAAGTCCTTCACTAGGTCTGACACCCGCATGCGAAACTCCCCAAAGTCATCAGTCTCCTCAGGAACCCCCTCCTGAAATTTCAAGTCAGATAACATTTGTTTTAAACCCACTAAGGCTTTCACTAACTTTTAAAAGAATAAAAAACCCATGAAGCAGTTCAGTCCCAATGAATAAAAAGATAAATTGCATAAATCACAAAGATATTTTACCACAGAAAGTATCCTAAACATTAAGGTATGTCAAATCAATACAACCTATCCTCTACTTTTACTATGAGAAACTCTTTTTTGGCATGTCCAAGCTACATCCTGCCCTGCGTCTAGAAAAATCTAGAGTGGTGGAGGTGGAAAGTGTTCTAGAATATAAGTCTATCTATAATAGATAAGTCTAGCTTTTTATTACTGAAGAAGTCTCTGAAACTATGATTCAAGACCTACCAAAATCAACCATTACCACAACTAGACACACAACAGAATATTAGACTTTAAAAAGAATTTTATATAGGTGCATAGATACATAACACAGGTGTAATAAAATATTAATGGTAGGAGTTAGGCAGCAGCTCATCACTTCATGGGAAATAGATGGGCAAACAGTGGAAACAGTGTCTGACTTTATTTTTGGAGGCTCCAAAATCACTGCAGATGGTGACTGCAGCCATGAAATTAAAAGACACTCCTTGGAAGGAAAGTTCTGACAACCTAGATAGCATATTGAAAAGCAGAGACATTACTTTGCCAACAAAGGTCCGTCTAGTCAAGGCTATGGTTTTTCCTGTGGTCATGTATGGATGTGAGAGTTGGACTGTGAAGAAAGCTGAGTGCCAAAGAATTGATGCTTTTGAACTGTGGTGTTGGAGAAGACTCTTGAGAGTCCCTTGGACTGCAAGGAGATCCAACCAGTCCATTCTGAAGGAGATCAACCCTGGGTGTTCTTTGGAAGGAATGATGCTAAAGCTGAAACTCCAGTACTTTGGCCACCTCATGCGAAGAGTTGACTCATTGGAAAAGACTCTGATGCTGGGAGGGATTGGGGGCAGGAGGAGAAGGGGACGACCAAGGATGAGATGGCTGGATGACATCACCGACTCGATGGATGTGAGTTTGAGTGAATTCCGGGAGTTGGTAATAGACAGGGAGGCCTGGCGTGCTGCAATTCATTGGGTTGCAAAGAGTCGGACATGACTGAGTGACTGAACTGAACTGAATACAGATATTCATTATAAAATTATTTCACCGTTGCTGTATATTTAAATCTTTTCATTAAAAAATAGAGATCATTCACATTTCATGCTTCTGAAGTTTTTCTTACTATGACATCCTCCTGTGAGTACACTAATAAGGTTTACTAATTATGAGATGGTTACGGGTGTGTATAACAATCTTGGACCATGAGTTTTTGAGAAAAGCCCTTAGTATTACTGAGAATTGCTAATTTAATTCAACATTCTTAATTTAAGATGAAAAAAATTAAAGTCAAGGAATGAGGAAGAAATAATGGTTGACTCGGATGAGACAATGAATTATGAAGCATGGCACACCTACAAATGTATGGAATTACCTACAAGGGAAATGGTATCACAGAACTAGCAAAGAGATCAAGCAAACACAGCCGTTTAAACCAGAGTAGCCCTGTTTTTATTTACTTATGTTTCCAAGCACTATGGAGCTGAGGACAGGATTCCTCAGTTTAAAAAAAAAGTAGTGAAAACCACTGAACTAAATCATCACTAAGGTTCTGCGGAAATACAAAATACCATAACTCAGATGACAACATTAACAGTAAGAGCACAGTTTTCATGCCAGGTTTAATAGTAATAGGAAAAAAAAAATCCACTCCAATTTATAGGCTGAAGCATAGAGATACTAAACTACCCAAGCAAAATGATGAAATAAACACTATAAAATTTGAAATAACTAAGCAAAGAATGTGGTTGAAGCATTTTCCAATTAACTATTTTATAATATTTCTTGTATATTTTCTTCTAGCAAATAGATTATTTCTACATTTTATTTTAAATTATAAAATCAGCATAAGTAACATAAAGAAAAACTTGCACTTATGTTGTTCAGGGGAGAGTCATGTTATTTTCCATGTCCTCACACAAATATTTCATTTTTGTGTTTGGTTTTAATCCAACCACGTATTTTATACTATTAAAAATACACAGCATAAAATTTTACATTCTCATTTTTTTATTTAGGATACCAACTATTGCTATCTCAAGTTATTATTTTTAAAACATATTATTTCTATAGTTTATTTTGGTTTTATTTATTTTTATTTACTTTTTTGGCTGCATGGCACATGAGATCTTAGCTCTCCAACCTGTACCCCCTGCATTGGAAGTGCAAAGTCTTAACCACTGGGCTGCCAGGGAAATCAAGTAATTACTTTTAACTGCTGCATTATGATCCATCAAGTTGCTACATAATAATTTATGTAACTCTTCTATAATACTCTTTTGTAGGGAGGGTACAGGGCACAGCTTCCAGGATCTTAGCTCCCTAACCAGGGACTGAACTTGGGCCCCACAGCAGTGAAAGCACCAAGTCCTAACCACTGGCTCCCCGAGGAATTTCCTCTTCTATACTCTTGTACATGGATTTACCATATTTTACATTTACAGGTAATGCCTTGTACATAAAAATTTTTTTCTTCAGCAAAATTATTTAAGGTGAATTCCCAGAAGAATTACTGACTCAGCAGGACTGATTTCTTTCTACATAGGCATAGCACTCTTCATTAAACTGGTATTGACTTCCTCAGTGTAAGTGAGACTGACAGAAAACCTGCAGACTCCACTAGCTTTATTCTCTCTCTTTTCAGTTCCTTTTCAAGTTAGCACTGAAAAGAAGAGGAAATCAAGACATGATTAAATAGAGAAGAAAACTTACATGATCAGGTTCCAACTGGCAGTGGCGAGCCAAGGCATGAAGCAGCCTTTGAATGTAAGCTTTGAAGATGCCATGAATAACTTCATCATTCGTTTTGTACAAATGCTCCCCTAGTCGGTACCAAAAATTAAAGGAAATTTCTACTACCTATCAAAAGAAAGAGAAAACATGGTTTATTTGGACCAGAAAAGAAGGCAGTTATTCTTATCAGGGCTAATAGGAAAGAAACACTTGTAAACGAGTAGGAGTGGAGCCAGCTTAGCAGCCACTTTTTCTCTAACAGATTATTATCTTCCCAAATTATCTTTCCATGTTCGACCCAAAACTCAACATTTAGGACGACTGGCTTTACACTCTCTGTCTAGGCCTGAGATAATTTCTCCAGCAGTACACTGGATTCTAAATTTAGAGAAACAGATACAGAAGTCTCTTTAAAATTTAGTCTTTTTCCCTAAATTCTGAAACTATTTTTTTGAGATTAAAACAACTCTCAGCAGATAAACCTACAAATATCTGTACAAACCACAGCTTACCTTATATGTGGCACTATTTAAAGGAGAGATAATTATTAAATAGAACAATACTTCTGCCCAAAACTATTTTGAGTTTCAACAAAATCTAGATATTGTCATGAGAGTATGTTAAGCAAACACATATTATCTTCTATGTGATCAGAGAAAAAACATTGAGACTCACAAGAACTACTGGGCCCCTCCTTGAGAGGGGCCCTACCATCCTTTTCCCATCAAAGATCCAAAATGAAGCTATTTAAATAGAGTTAACCAAGCTTGGGAGTTCTTCTCACTTCTTATACTATTAAGAGGAGATAAAGCCTTTTGAATAAACAGAGTTTTGTTTTTGTTTTTTTTTCCTCTTAATCTAGTAAACTTAAAAGTGGCAGCATGTCTTAGAGATTTGGGGATGAAGAAGACTCTTTAAGTCCTTTGAATCCCACTCTCATTTCCATCCAAAATTTGGAGAAAATTTTTGGATTTTAAAACTTGGAGTACAGTTAATATTTGGTATATTTCTTAAGCTGCTGCTGCTGCTGCTGCTAAGTCGCTTCAGTCGTGTCCGACTCTGTGCGACCCCATAGACGGCAGCCCACCAGGCCCCCCCGTCCCTGGGATTCTCCAGGCAAGAACACTGGAGTGGGTTGCCATTTCCTTCTCCAATGCATGAAAGAGAAAAGTGAAAGTGAAGTCGCTCAGTCTGTCCGACTGTTAGCGACCCCATGGACTGCAGCCCACCAGGCTCCTCCGTCCACTGGATTTTCCAGGCAAGAGTACTGGGGTGGGGTGCCATTGCCTTCCCCGATTTCTTAAGCTATAAAACTCTAAATAATAACTAAAGCTAGAGAGGGGGCCTCATTGGAAAAGTAATAAGCTTTGTTTCTAACAGGTTCCTTCATGCTATGTACCAGTGAGCCCAACTAAAACCAAGTAGGAAAACAGAAAGGAATCAAAGCAGAAGCTGACATATAATTTTTATTTTTGATTCATAGCAGAGTAAACTCTTCATGACATTAATTGAAAATAAAACTATAATTTCCCACAAATAAAAAGCTGGAAAGGAGATAATAGAATGTAGACAATATGAAACATACAATTGAAAAATAATGGCATTAGCATAGTATAAACATTACCTCATATTGAGGGTGCCCTGCACAGATAAGAAGCAGTTCTAGAGTTCGTAGGTCCCCAAGGCCTTGGCCTGGCGTACAAACAATTTTTTCAAGAAAAGTTTCACAAAGTTCAGTGAAAATACGGCAGTAATTCAGAACTCTGTAAAGGAAAGAGGAATAAGAACACCAAGTCAGATATCTGTATATTATGTGTACATACAGATACAGTTAATGAAATAAAGAAACAATCCTTGGCCTAAGAGACATGTAGTGATTATTTGCTATGGTGTACCACAATCTCCTTAGCAAACATCTTTCCTTAAATCATATATTTTTAAACATATAAGCAAATGTAAGTCAGTCAATTCAAATTCTCAATTATTAAAACATCTGAAGAAAATTCCTATTAAATCACACTTGATACTTCAAAGGTCATCCCTAATTCTTAGAGCCTTATCCTCTGTAAGTGCTAAAACTTACTATTCTGCATGATCACCACATCACCCTCTGCATTTGATTTCCACTCCTGGTTCAGAGGTAAATAGCAGAGCATCTTAAGGATGCAATGTATATATTTACACAGGGTCATGAAGAATGGAGGTTGTTTTTTTTTTTAATCTAGCAAACTTAAGTAGCAGCATGTCTTAGAGATTTGGAGATGAAGAAGACTCTTTAAGTCTCTTCAATCTCATTCTCATTTCTTTCCATAATTTGGAGAAAATTTTTGGATGTTAAAACTTGAAGGTACGGTTAAGATTTGGTATGATTTTTAGCTGTAAACTCTAAAGAATAACTGAAGCTAGAGACAGGGCTTCAGTGGCAAAATATGGATGAACAGAAGGTGACTTAAAAGAATCCCAGGCTGTATGGACTACTGCCCTTAATAACTACTCACTTATCTAAATCTTCACGTGCCACAGCCATATGATAGGCTGTCTCCAATGTCAAGACTCCTTGAAAAAGTTGCATGGCTAATGCCAAGTTGGTTTCCACATTCTCAATGGCATAGAGAGCTGAGCACACGCAGTCTGAAGCAGCTTCGTGTAGGTTTGATGAGGTCTTATCCTGTTGCTGGGAGGTAGCAGGAATAGGGAAGTAAGATAATTAAGCTGTAATCCAATAGGATAGCAATTAAAACCTGTTTCTGAGCATGTACTTTATATATGAATAACAGCCTAATATTCATGGCCTTCAACAAGACAACATCCATCAATCTTCCTATTTCTGACTATTATTTCCCTATTTGCCAAGCAAATCTGCCGTTTGGTACCTCAATCATGGTTGGTCACGTGACTTCTAAAATTCATGTTTTCTCCCCTTTACTAGTCCCTCCTGGAATGCCTTGTGTTCCCTGCTCTATTTTCCATGGAAATTTTCTCCATCTTTTTTCTGATAGTCAAGTACTATTTAAAGTGAAAAGGTTCAACAAATATCAACGACTCAAACCTAACGCATTACTGCGATATTTCAGAATACTAAGGTTAAACAGTGGAGAAGGCAATGGCACCCCACTCCAGTACTCTTGCCTAGAAAATCCCATGGACACAGGAGCCTGGAAGGCTGCAGTCCATGGAGTCGCTGAGGGTCAGACACGACTGAGCGACTTCACTTTCACTTTTCACTTTCATGCACTGGAGAAGGAAATGGCAACCCACTCCAGTGTTCTTGCCTGGAGAATCCCAGGGACAGGGTAGCCTGGTGGGCTGCTGTCTATGGGGTCACACAGAGTCGGACACGACTGCAGTGACTTAGCACAGCAAGGTTAAACAGAGGTTCTGAAAGCTTCTGGGGAAAAGAGAAGGTAACTTAGAAAGGAGCAAAAATCAAGTGATTCATCTCATTAGTAATGATAGTTGTCAGTATATAGGAAAACAAGGCCTTGGAAATTTTGAAGAAAAAGAATATTGAATTTGGAACTCTATATCTAAGCTAAATCATTAAGAATGAAATAAAAATATTTCTCAAGAATGCATGAAAAAACTCAGTATTTATTTCCCACATATCCTTCTGAGGAAAGTATCTGAGATGGGTCCAAAAAAAAAAAAAATGAGAATCCCAGGGACAGGGTAGCCTGGTGGGCTGCTGTCTATGGGGTCACACAGAGTCGGACACGACTGCAGTGACTTAGCACAGCAAGGTTAAACAGAGGTTCTGAAAGCTTCTGGGGAAAAGAGAAGGTAACTTAGAAAGGAGCAAAAATCAAGTGATTCATCTCATTAGTAATGATAGTTGTCAGTATGTAGGAAAACAAGGCCTTGGAAATTTTGAAGAAAAAGAATATTGAATTTGGAACTCTATATCTAAGCTAAATCATTAAGAATGAAATAAAAATATTTCTCAAGAATGCATGAAAAAACTCAGTATTTATTTCCCACATATCCTTCTGAGGAAAGTATCTGAGATGGGTCCAAAAAAAAAAAAAAAAAGGTTAAGTCAATCCATAGCAGAGTAAAGAAAAGTCCCAGGATGACAACTGGGCACAACTGATACAAACTAGAGCATATTAGAAGGTTCAAGGAGGGAGGCTTCTAGGGGTTCTATTAAACAGTCCAGAGATTGGATAAATTTAGTAAAGGCATACTGGTCGTTTGTGAATAATAAAAAACAAGGACATTTAGAATCTCCAAGGTGGTAGAAAGCTATAAAAGCAGGGTTGGAAAAGCACAAAGACAAAATTATTCATTAGGTTATTCTTTGAGTGGTGGTGAACTCAAAAATATTCGTTTACTACAATGTTTCAAAAGTTAAATAAATGTTCAAATTTACTCTTTTGTATATATCAATTATTATTTTTAAAATATATTTTTTTAAGAACTATAAGAGAAAAAGCTATATAATAAGGTCCTGGCCTAAGCATTTGTTTAGTTACTAAGTCATGTCCAACCCTCTTGTTGACCCCATGGACTGTAGTCTGCCAGGGTCCTCTGTCCATGTGATTTCTCAGGTAAGAATATTGCAATGAGTTGCCATTTCCTTCTCCAGGGAACCTCCCTGACCCATGGATCAAACTGACGTCTCCTGCACTGCAAGCAGATTTTTTACAATTGAACCACCAGGGAGGCCCTAGCATAAAGCAATGTTTAGTTTTATGTGGCATGACTCCAAACCACTGAAAGAATATAAGAATGAGAATATATTTAACCCTGACTCTAGAAACATTCTTAAGTAACAGAAGACTGGTCATGACCCTGGATCAATAGAGAAAACAATAGCAGTATATCTGGCACATTACTTAGTTTGTTGTTCACCCCAGTCTCAGTTCTCAAGAGTCATCACTGAAGTTTGAAGTGTATTTTAGACTGTCCTCCATTCATATGTTATCATATTTATATATATATATATTTTTAAAGTGGGACCTGAATTTTTTAATACTGACTACTCTTTCACACAACCTGGTGAGATGAAAATCAGAATTACTATCATTAAGGTATGGCATCAACAGACATGGAGACAAAGATAATGATTAGCAAAACAATTACTAGCAACTTAATTTTCTTGAATTTTAGCTTCTGATGCAAGAATGACAGCAAAAATACACTAAAAACATATATAATTATCTAAAATGTCTCCTTGAAGAATCCATTTTCCTTCTCTTTCTTAAATCCAGTGATATCAATTAATATCATGACAGCATGTTCTAAATAGTTTACCAGCATACACCCAGAATGGAAATACAGAATTTCTATCCTAATATGTGTTAATGGAAGGAAAACCATCAGGGAGAAAGAGACAAAGTCACACCCACCTCCAAAGACCTGTTTAACAGTTGTGCTTGAGATATTTTTGTTCTAAAAACTAGTCTTATTCTAAGCACTCCTGTCAACCAAGACAGAGGAATGTACTACTAGGCATTATTAATTTTAAAGTTTAAGAAAGAAATGTACCAGTATATAAAAAGACACGACTTTTAATCTCAAAAACCCAAAATTCATCTTATACATACCCTTATGTTTAACTATCTCAACTATGAAGATAATATTCTGATCTGTAATTGTCTCAACCACCCAATGGTCATTATTAGAAACACACAACTTAATACTTTAAAAATAACGAAAAAGATGCCAATGGTACTTTTATTACTTGAATTTTAATATGTAAATCACTGATCTATATATAAAACTGCTTTTCTCTTAAACCTAGCTACATTCTATTCTAAGCACTGAAAATAATATCTTAATGTGATATTCGGCAACAAGGAAGGGACAGTGCTGCTTTCTCGCCATACACGTCCTACTCACACTGCAAAACACCGAAAACACTCTTATATTCCATAAGGGCAGTTACTGTAAGTGACTATGTGCCAGAAATAAACAGAAGTCATTTCATAAATGAAGCCATTACTTACCAAAACCTCAAAAAGGAGTGCTAGTAACTTATTGTTAGCCATGAAGTTACTGTCCAAAACTCCTAAGTTAAACCAACTTCCCAAACAGCGAAAGACCTTCATAAGCATTTTCTCATCTGTTCCTGCTTTTTCTACACAAGTCATCTGAAAAGAAGAAAAAATAAATAAATAAATAAGAAGAAGAAAAAAATTATAAAAACAATACCAATTTTTACATTTAAAACATTGTTAAAAAATGAAATATTTTTACAATCACTTTATAGATATGATACTCAGAAGGACAGCAATAACAGCCTAACAGTTAAAAGCGCTTTTTACTTGCCAGAAACTGTCTTGTTGCTCTTAATTCATTTAATCTCCAGTAAAATTGTACAAGGATGTATATACTATTATTATCTTTATTATCTCCACTTTCTAACCTGAGAAGCTGAGCTACACAGAGGTAGAGACTGATTCAAAGATACATATGTTTCAGAAACAACTGTATTTCTTAGATTCCACTTTTGTATTAATATAATCTTATCAAGAGAATTGTCTTTAGCACTCATCATCTCAGCCCCTTCATGTTTCACAGCCTTGTCATGGCGAAGGGGTTTGCATAACTCAATGAAACTATAAGCCATGCTGTACAGCACCACTCAAGGTGGACAGACAGCTACTAATAGGTCCAGGAAGACAGAACTGGCTGGGCCAGAGCAAACACTCAGCTATAGCTGTGTCTGGGGAGGAAAGTAAAGTCTGATGCTATAAAGGAACCTGGAATGTTAGGTCCATGAATCAAGGTAAACTGGACACTGTCAAGCAGCAGATGGCAAGAGTGAACATCGACATCTTAGAAATCAGTGAACTAAAAGGGACTCAAATGAGAGAATTTAATTCAGATGACCATCATATCCTACTATGGACAAGAATCTGTTAGAAGAAATAGAGTAACCCTCACAGTCAACAAAGAATCCAAAATGCAATACCTGGGTGCAATCTTAAAAACAACAATATGATCTCAGTTTGTTTCCAAGGTAAATTATTCAACATCAGAGTAATCCAAGTCTATGCCCCAACCATTAATGCTGAAGAAGTTAACCAATTCGTTGAAGACCTACAGCATCTCCTAGCACACACACACACACACACACACACACACACACACACACAGTGATGTCCTTTTCATCACAGGGGATTGCAATGCAAAAGGAAGAAGTCAAGAGATATCCAGAGTAACAGGCAAGTTTCTCTTTGAAGCACAAAATGAAACAGAACAAAGGCTAACAGAGTTTTATCAAGAGAATATGGTGGTTATAGAACATCCTTTTCCATCAACCCAAGAGATGACTCTACACATGGACATTACCAGATGGTCAATACTGAAATCAGATTGATTATGTTCTTTGCAGTCAAAGATGGAGACAGTCTATACAGTCAGTAAAAACAATACCTAAAAAGCTGACTGTGGTGAGATCATGAGCTCCTTATTGAAAAATTTAGGCTTAAACTGAAGTAAGTAGAGAAAACCACTAGGCCATTCAGGTATGACCTAAATCAAATCCCCTTATATTATACAGTGGAAATGATGAATAGATTAAAGGGATTAGATCTGGTAGATAGAGTGCTTGAAGAACTATGGATGGAGGTTCGTAACACTGTACAGGAGGCAATGACAAAAACCACCCAAAGAAAAAGAAATACAAGAAGGCAAAGCGGTTGTCAGAGGAGGCTCTACAAACAGCTGAGCAAGAAGAGAAGCCAAAGGCAAGGGAAAAGGAAAAAATATACCCAACTGAATGCAGAGTTCCAGAGACTAGCAAGAGGAGACAAGAAGGCCTTCTTAAATGAATGATGCAAAGAAATAGAAAAAAACAACAGAATGGGAAAGACTAGAGATTTCGTCAAGAAAATTAGAGATATCAAGGGAACATTTCATGTGTATTCATGGCAAGAATACACAGAAGAACTATACAAAAAGGACTTAATGACCCAGATAATCATGATAGTGTGGTCACTCACCTAGAGCCAGATATCCTGGAATATAAAGTCATGTGGGCCTTAGGAAGGATTACAACAAACAAACCTAGTGGAGGTGATGGAATTCTAGCTGAGCTATTAAAAATCCTAAAAGATGATCCTGTTAAAAAAGTGTTGTACTCAGAATGTCAGTAAATTTGGAAAACTCAGCAGTGGCCACAGAACTAGAGAAGGTCAGTTTTCATCCCAATCCCAAAGAAGGGCAATGCCAAAGAATGTTCAAACTATCATACAATTGCATTCATTTCACATGCTAGCAAGGTTATGTCAAAATCGTTCAAGACAGGCTTCAGCAGTACAGGAACCAAGAACTTCCAGATGTACAAGCTGGGTTTAGAAAAGGTAAATCAAACTGCCAACATCCACTGGAACACTGAGAAAGCAAGGGAGTTCCAGAAAAACATCTATTTCGGCTTTATGGACTGTGCTAAAGCCTTTGACTCTGTGGATCACAATGAACTGTGGAAAACTGAAAGAGATGGGAGTTCCACTACATAACCCGTTTCCTGAGAAACCTGTATATGGGTCAAAAAGCAACAGTTAGAACTGGACACTGAACAACTACTGGTTCAAAATTGGGAAAGGAGTATGACAAGGCTATATATTGTCACGCTGTTTATTTAACTTATATGCAGAGTACATCATTTGAAATGCTGGGCTGGATGAGTCACAAGTTGGAATCAAGATTGCCAGGAGAAATATCAACAACCTCAGATATGCAGATGATACCACCCTAATGATAGAAAGTGAAGAGGAACTAAAGAGCCTCTTAATGAGGGTGAAACAGGAGAGTGAAAAAGCTGGCTTGAAATTCAACATTCAAAACACTAAGATCATGGCATCTGGTCCCATCACTTCATGGCAAACCTAAGGGGATAAAGTGGAAGGAGTGACAGATTTTCTTTTCTTGGGCTCCAAAATCACTGCAGATGGTGACTACCACCAGGAAATTAAAAGACGCTTGCTCCTTGGAAGGAAAGGTATGACAAACCTAGACAGTATATTAGAAAAGCAGAGACATCACTTTGCCAACAACAGTCAACGCTATGGTTTTTCTGGTAGTCATGTATGGATGTGAAAGTTGGATCATAAAGAAGGCTGAGTGTCAAAGAATTGATGCTTTCAAATTGTGCTGGAAAAGACTCTCCAGTGTCCCTTGGACTGCAAGAAGATCAAACCAGTCAATCCTGAAGGAAATCAACCCTGAATATTCACTGGAAGAACTGAAGCTGAAGCTCCAATACTTTGGCCACCTGATGTGAACAGCTGACTCACTGGAAAAGACCCTGATGCTGGGAAAGGTTGAGGCTAAAAGAGAAAGGGGGAGCAGAAGATGAGATAGGTTAGACAGCATCACTGACTCAATGGACGTGAATTTGAGCAAACTCCAGGAAAGAGGGGAGGACAGAGAAGCCTGGTATGCTCTAGTCCATGGGTTTGCAAAGAGTCAGACACGACTTAGTGACTGAATAAGAACAAATAATAATTGATCTTGAATTACCAAAATGGAGAATAAATGAAGGGAGAAAAATGTTAGAGTCCAGGCTCAATTCAAGAGCAAGAAGAATAATATTTTTAAAAATTTTAAAGTTAAATACAATATTTAGGAATACGTCCATTTGAATGGACCACAAAGTGTAATACTGACAAGATAAAAAGATAGAATAAAAACATTAAAGAGAACATGGGGGAACTAAATGAAAAAAGTTCTAAGAAGTCTTTAGTATCTGCTATCACAGCCAAGTACATATTTTTCTTGGTAATTGTGGACTAATTTCATCCTCTAAGTTCTAAAACATGACAAAAGACACGAGAGACTTATAGAGCTTATTAAGTCCCCCAAGGATATATCAATATTTTTCAGATATCATGATGATATCATCTGTCATCAATTATGATGAAGTGCTAAATCAAGTCCAAGTAGCTAAATGCACTTGATCATCATGGCATAAATAACTATAAGGACTACAGTGGCTGCTGAATTTTTTTTAGTCATTTGAGTGCTTACAAAATTACAAGCTTGGGTCTGTTAACCCAGCTCAAGTCACAGTCTAAGAACTAGCAAACTTCCATGACAGCTCTAAATGAAGCTCTTATAATATTGCTAAACTCATATACAAAATTTAATTGTATGGCTTGCTGAATTACAAACAACAGTTGAATTTACAGTCCTACCAAGTTTCTCATGTCAAAGTTCTGAAATTGACAGGTAAACAGCAGACTTCTGAAGTTTGGAATGGGGACACCCAGTTGGACCCTAATGAAACTGGTAATCCAAGTCACTTTGAGTCTCCCTTACCAACAGAAGTAGCCTCTGCCCTCCAGTGTCTGAGACAAGCCTTCCTCAGCTTCAAAGCCCTGTAATAACCCTATTGGAGACAGACGCCTTGAAAGAAGATGCCCAATCTTCAACACCTTCCACAAACATCCCCAATAACACTCATAAACTAGGGTCAAATCTCAGAATGTTCTAGGGGAACAGGAGGAAACAACTTATACACCAATAGAACTGTGAAACTTTACTTATATGTGTCTGAAGAAACCTAGGAAACACGCGGAAAGGTGTTAGACTGAGGAAGGCTGGACTATAACACTAGATTGAGCCAAACATTGACACAAGCATACTTCTTTAAATAAGAGTCTTCATTTAGTGAGTGTATGGAGTCTCTGGGAAGTACCAATAGGAACATCATAGTGCAAATATCTAGAATTTTGGAACAAATCTATGCACTCTTCTGCAGGTTTGAAAATCAGCTTCTGGCTTGCTATAAAACCTGGGCAGGCCTATCCATAGGACATCAGGTGATCATGTGGCCTGAGCTTCCCACCATGAACTAAGTATTGTCTGAACTACCTAGTCTTAAGATTGGGCATGCGTACAGAGACTTGTCATCAGATGAAAATGATATAAAGAGGTTGAGTATAGGAAGATTTGGAGGCTACAAAAATGTTACATGAGTATAGATGGCTCAGATTCTCTGGCACCACTTATTCTTGCATTGATTCATCCCCTTCAGTCCATGCCTGTGGCCTCCTGGGATGTCCTTACAAACGGATAACTGAAGAAGAAAACATTCAAGTCTGGATTACAGATTGATCTGCATGTGCTGGTACCACCTGAAGGCAGACAGCTACAGCATTATAGGCCCACTCCGGGGCCACAGTAAGGGCCAATGCTGAAGGAAAACCCTCCTAGTGGCCATAACTTCAAGCAGTATGTATAGCTGTCCACCATGTCTGCAGTGAGATGACCAGAAATTCGGACTGCCACTTATTCATGGACCCCTGTCAATCATTTGGATGGATGATCAGGGATTTGGTAAAAACAAGATTGGAAGACTGGTGACAAGCAAGTCTGAGAAAGAGGTATATGAATGACATATAAACGGGCACAGATTTCTGCACGATGTGAATACCCACCAGAGCATCACTATAATGGAATTTCCCAATGACAGATAGACAAAATGACCAACTCTAACAATGTCAGCCTCTTTCCCTAGCCATCCAGTGCTTGCTCAATAGGCTCATAAACAACATGGCCAGAGTAGTAGGGATGGAGGCTAAACATCTATTAACATGGATTTCCACTTTACCAAGGCTTAACAGGTAAACACTACTGATGAGTGTCTGTCAACAGCAGAGACAAACACTGACTCCCCAGTGGCACCACCTGCCGTGGGGACCAGGTTCACTGATTATATTGGCTTCTATCATGGAAGAAGCAGAGACTTGTTCTCATAGGAATGACCCAAATTCTGGCTGTAGAACTGTCTTCCCTGCTTGAAATACTTCTGTCAGCATTATCATTCATAGATTCAAAGAATACCACATCTAACCATGATGCTATCATATCAAATCAAGAAACTCATATCAGAGTAAAGAAAGTACAGTAATGGGCAACTCTGGGCTCTATTAGTTTGGAGATCTGGGTCCCAAAGAAGGTATGTTTCCACCAGGAAACTCAAAAATAATTCCAGTGAATTGGAACAGAAGACTACCACCTGGACAATGGGAGCTTCTTATGCCACTGAACTAACAGGAAAAGGAGTTACTTTACAGACTAGAGTGATGAATCACAATTACCAGTGAAATACTGTATTGCTTCTATATAATCAAAGTAAGGAGTTCTAGGTCTGGAACCCAGAGGATTTTCTAGGGAGTCTCTTTGTTACTTCCATGCCCAAAAGGTTAATGGAAAACTACAGAAACAACAATCCACAAGGCAGGATGACTGAGGGCTCAGACTTTTTGCGAATGAAGACTTGGGTAACTTCAGAGTAAAGAATCCCAAGCAGTGAAGTTTCTGGTCTGGGCAGGTGTCCATTCAGGCTGCTATTAACAGAGTAATACAGAACAGGTGGCTTATAAAACAATGGAAATCTTTCTTACAGTTCTGGAGACTGTTAGTCCAAGATCAAGGCACCAGTCTCTGCTGAGGACCTGCTCCTTGTTTCATAAACAACTGTCTTTTTACTGTGTCTTCACATGGCATAAACGGGAAAGGAGCTGTCTGGGGTCTCTTTTACATGGGCACTAATCCCATTCATGAGGGCTCCACTGTCATGACCTAAGCACCTCCGAAAGGCCACATCTCCAATACCATCACCTTGGGGATTCGTTTTCAATATATGAATTTCGAGGCAGGGGCACACACAAATATTCAACCTATAGCAGCAGAGAAAACATGAAATGAGTTGTGGAAGAAAAAAGCCATATATACCAATTACAGCTTTGTAATCAATATAAGTGAGGACTGTAGTAGTTCCATATTTTCTATCTGCTTGTTACACCACTGCACTGGTGTTTAAATATGTGTAAAAGAGCACCTATGGGAGCTAAGTTAAAAGGCAAGACTGTGGCCTGCTGCAGAGCTATTACCTCTCAGCTCCAAATTCATCCTTTTAGAACTACTCTGTGAAAATGGATCTGGGCCCTTTAAATATTTTTGTCCTGTGTCAGCTGGCACTAACTTTTTGTCAGAAGGTCACTAGAGAGAAAGTGCAGAAGGAAAAGGGTTTTGCTTCCTGATTCTAGTGTGTTCACTAAGAAGCCTTCTAAAGAACATGCAGCTTCTTCAGCCCCAGACTCATAGCTTCTCTGGTGTCCAGCTCTTGCAGTACATTGGCCAGCACTTTCTCCAGCACCAACTCTCATCCTCATCAACAGTTTTTCAGCAAACTGCTCCTGGCTCCTAAGGAATGTACACTCCTCTTTAGCAACAGATTCAGCGCACTTAGCTTCTCCAGTGCCTACAGTGCACAGTGGCCAGTAGCTTCCGCTGGCATTCCAACACCCAGCTGATTTTGTTGCAGAGTGCCTCTGGTGAGATACCTTCCCTAACAACTTTCTTGGCCTTCCTAGAAAGCAGATGTTTAGCAAGTTTGAGAGGAGAGATTTTCAGTGGCATGCAGCACCACAATAACTTCTTAACTATGAACAAACCATCACCAACAGGGTTTGAATCTCAGTCCTGGAAGAAGGGTGAACTCTACCTTCCCTAGAAACTCTATCTTAGCCTTGACCTTAATGACTGCTCCTTGTATCTCTTTTTATTTCTACATCCTTTAGAGCTCTCTTTACCTCTTACTAGACAATCCCTTGTTACCACAGATGCCTATTATAGTTAAACATTCTTTATATTGAACAGTCCCAATAAATTAATAGGTGGTTTCTCTCTCCTGACTGGACCCAAACTGATACTAAAAGGAACCAAGGGTTCTAGATCTGGAGCAAAGCAGTAACTAGATGAATACTAGTTATCTTTTTCTGTGAGGAAATAAAGATGTGCTCCAGTGGCCAAAGTCGTAACATTTAAAGCATCAAAAGAATAACTTAAGCAAAGACCCTGAATCAATGAAACTCATGGGCCCATAATACACCATAAAGAGAAAGTCAAGGGGAAAAAGTAACATTTAAGTCATCTTTAAAACAAAATCCTTATAAAGAAAACAGAATAGTTAAAGATTAAAGATTCATCCTGCCTGTCTAGTGGGAACTCAGAAGAATGTTAATATACATGTAGAAAGAAAGAATTAGCAAAACTTTAGTTTGCAAACCATGATGAAATTATTAAGGCAAGGATTATAAACTTAGAATTTAACATTCATACAAACTGCAATATATTGTAAGGGGAGAAACAAACTTTAAACATGGAAGAATCAAAATGTCATCATTCTAATCTAGTCAATCCTAGCATAGCATCACTAACAGAAGGTCAACCAAAAAGTAGATCTTCTGATAAACTGCAGCATGAAATATCTAAGTTGTTTTCTAGCTAAAAATATTTAACCTTTTAAAACTAACCCATCAAAGTCTTTCAGTCTTTCTTACCAGGTTCCTGGGAAAGAATTAAGTCCTGCAGAAAACTATTTGAGTGTCTATTTTCTCAATCATCCTATGAATGGTATATAAGAGAAACTATAGATACCTTAGGGCATTTAAGGCTTAATTCTCTTGAGGAATTCCTACTGAGTAGGGCTGCTCTAGATGTAAATTCCAATTAGAGGAATTAGAGAAAACAGAAAAACAAACTAAATGACACAAAGACAATCCAGGAGGTAAGAAGATGCTTTATAAAACAACTAGTCCAGTCTCAACAAATCTGTCATTTTGAAAAAAGAAGAAGAGAAAGTGTAATCATAACAACTCAATACAAGGCATGGTTCTAAACTAGTTATTGATATGAAAAAATGCTACAAATACTATGTTAGGACCAACTCAGGAAATGTGAATATGGTCTCGGTATTTATTAGATGATATAAAAATTTACTGAAATGGAAAGATGAAGCTGGGGGACTGGAAAAGCACGCTCCAGAAGGGTGGGTGAAGCATATTTTCANTAAACTAGTTATTGATATGAAAAAATGCTACAAATACTATGTTAGGACCAACTCAGGAAATGTGAATATGGTCTCGGTATTTATTAGATGATATAAAAATTTACTGAAATGGAAAGATGAAGCTGGGGGACTGGAAAAGCACGCTCCAGAAGGGTGGGTGAAGCATATTTTCAAAATCTGTATACATGTTCACAGAGGATACATACTAAAGGATTAACAGCGTGATAGATGGTTTGAATGTAAATTGATTATATTTTCTAACTTTCTATTACACGACTTCTTTAAAATAAATGGTTAATTGAAAACATATTTAACTTAAAAAAATAATTTTCCAATGAACTTCTAATGAACACAATTTTAAACAAAACTTTGTTTTTCAAATGAAAAGTTCTATGATGATAAAATACTGAAATACATTCCTGAAAAATAATTTTTCCACAGAAGGGTCAGATAGTAAATATTTTAGGCTTTGCAGACCATATGGTCTCTGTGAAAACTACTCAATTCTGCTGTGTTAGCCCAAAATTATGGCCACAGACAACATGTAACTGAACAGGCATGACTGTGTCCCAGTAAAACTTCATCTACAAACAGCCCATGAACCATAAATTTACCTACCCTGGTTGAGGACATTAAAATTTCCACTTAATCAAAAAGGATGCAAGCACATTTAACTCTTTTTTATTAACGAACAGTATATTCTATAATTATGATATTATTCAAAGGTCAAGTAAAGTCCTGTACCACCACCCTATCAAAAACTCTCAATTTACCCCTTAGAGAGGATCCTTTCCTTAAGTAAATTTATATGCAGTTCCTGGAGCACAGTCCTTACTCAAGAGCCTACAGGTGGAAGCAGGAAGGAGGAGAACAAGGGATATGTAATCAGAAGACCTGAGTTCAAATTCTGAATCAGCAGTTGTGTAATTCTAAAACCTGTTTCTCATTCATAAAATGGAGATAATACCACCCTGACAGCATTACTTAGAAGCTCAAAAAGTATAGTTTCTGAAGTATTTTTTAACTGTAAAGTGTTATATAAACGCCATAGTATTATCATTGCCAAATTTTGCTAAGAAAGCTATTTTACAATAGTGCTACTGAATTACAAAATAACCACCAAAGCTTTTTGCACATGGGCAACAACTCAGTATTTCAAACATACCAATAGAGATACTACTGTACTAGAATAGAAGGCCAAATCTTCTATAATTTCTGTACGCCGATTAGCTCCAATTCGTAAGGAACGACTATGTACTTCTTCAGGTAATACTGTAAGGATCTCCAGCAGAAAAGGTAGAGAAGTTACATCATTGCTATATCTAGGTAAGAAAAGAGGAGAGCTATAAGTTATTTAGAGTCAAAAAATACACAATCACATAAGATAAAAACACCCATCAGAATAACCCATGAGAACAAAGTAGAATTCTCACTACAGTTAAACATGAACATGAAGTCGCTCAGTCGTGCCTGACCTTTTGCGAGTCCCCATGGACTGTAGCCTCCCAGGCTCCTCTGTCCATGGGATTCTCCAGGCAAGAGTACTGGAGTGGATTGCCATTTCCTTCTCCAAGAGATCTTCCCAACCCAGGGATCGAACCCAGGTCTCCCGCATTGTAGACAGACGCTTTACCATCTGAGCCACCAGGGAAGTCAAAGGGGAGAAAAACCCGATACACTCTTTTGGAAAGACATCTAGAAATCAAACTTTCAACTTGCACAATAATTTATGACCCAGCAATTCCACTTGCAGAAACTTATCTTTCAGAAAAATCTCACACACACATGGAGATGTATATGCACAAGTATTTTTTTTAATAATAGCAAAAACACTGGGAAAATGTAAAGGTCCTTCATATTAGGATAAAAAAGGTTACAGACATCATACAATGGAGAATATATAGACATTATAATGAGTATCTATGTCATAACATAAGATGTCCACAATTAAGTGAAAAAAGTATATGAAACATATTATTACATGTAAAATACATGTTTATGCATACTAATACATGTATGCACCTCTTTATTTTAAAATGCTTAAAGGGAAGTCTAGAGGGCTATACAGTCAGTCACTAATAGTGGTTACTTATAAAATATATGAATAGGAAAAGACAAAAGTATTTGCTTTTTACTTTGAAAGCTTCCATACTGCTAGAATTTTTTCAAGGAGCATGCATAATATTATCAATAAGTTTCTTAAAACAAAAAATAAACTATCTACATAAAGGTTTTAATGACACTATAGTTGGTAGTAAAAAGGACATGCACTTTGTTTAAAAATAATTTCCTAACCAAATGCCAAAATGCAAGCAAATATCAAGATTATCTTGCCAAGATCATGAGGAAATGCTTTATTCAAAGCAGCAAGCTCCATATATCTAAAAATAATACTGTCCTTTTTATAGACATGAAATGAATCCCAATTAGTAAGAATAAACATTCTGACTATATTTTTATAAAGACCATAGATATGACAGTTAGTGGGAGTGATCCACTAGACAACAAAAGGTTTTGTTGTAGTTAATTCAAGAAGAGTGTGGGTGGGTGTGTGTGGGTGTGTAAACTATATGAGTCCTTAATGTTCCACATGACATACTTCTGGAGTATTTAAATTTTAAATCATTTTCTTATACTGTAACAAAGGTTAATAGTAAATAATTATATGCCAAAGTTTGGGGATGCTCAGTCCCTTTAGTCATGTCTGACTTTTTGCAACCCCACGGACTACAGCCCACCAGTTCCTTTTCCAGGGGATTATCCTGGCAAGAATACTGGAAAGCTGGGGGAAATAATCCAAATGTCCAGCTTTTGCTAACAGATTTCTCTATGTAGGTTAATGGTAATTCCAAATACCAGCATATAGTCAAAACAAGCTACTTACTTTTCCACCAATGTCTGTACACATCCCTTCCAGGAAGGCATCTGTAGGGCAAGGTCTGCTATTGCTAAAGCCAGCTGAGTAAAAAGAGAGATTAAATAAATGAATTAGACAGGTGAACAGAAATAGAGTTACCAACAATATTAACTGGAAAGCAAAGAAACTAAATCTCTTCCAAACAATATGACAACTTAGACTGCGATACCACTCTTCTCACCCCACAACATGTTGAAAAATGTAAAACCAAATTAAAACATAACAAAATGAAGTCAGAAAGAACAGGCTGTAGATGTTCCTCAGACTAATCAATACTTACTTTTATTTGGCAATATCATAGAACTTCATGGACTTATAAAATATACTTGGTCAAAAAGCCAAAGCTGCTGACAGTCAGCCCTTTGACTCACTCGGTCATAGAGTGCCATATCCCTTTTTCTTTCATTCCTTATCTTGAAGTCTTATGCAAAAGCCTCCTTCCTCTTCAAGAGCACTTCTATGCCAGGCAGAGAACACACGTGAGTATGTATTCACTGAAGTGCTGCCCACTTTTCCTTCGTAATGTATTTCCCTATCTAAGGTGGAAAGGCCAGATGCTCTAGTTTACTATTTCTTCATGAGACTTTTTAAGAGCTAATCAGTCCAGAAAGGATTTTTTAAAAAGGCAACTATGCAGACCTCTGACCCAGGATAGTACTTTATCATCTACAAAGTAATAAGAGTGTGTGTGTATGCGCACACACACACACGACGTGACTGTGAAAACCTGAACACCTCCCTCAATCTTGTTATTTAAGTCAGTCCAATATCAAATGAATTCTAAGATAAATACAAAGATTTAAAATTTTCACGTTCTATTCACTTCTAAGAATACAGCAATGAGTCTTTAAAAAGTTAACATCACTTTTCATGGCCTAGCACTGCTAATCAAAACTAACCTGATAATTCCAAATGGCCTTGCAAATTTTCGTAATGAGAAGCATAGGATTTACCTGCGTTACAATAACAGGTGACAAGTCTTTCAAGTTCTGGATATGAGTTAGTAATGAGTCCCGTAAAGAGGCATGAGAGTCTGTGGGGAGCTCATAAAATGAGGTCTGAATCTTCATTTTCATGGTTTGTGCAGCAAAATAGCATGATTCTACATCTTGCCGGATCTGTAACAACTGGTCTGAAATCTCCCATGCATGAACCTAAAAGTGACAGAAAAAAAAGTCATAATAACTACTTTTCTAAACAACCTTAATGCCACGCAACCTCAATACACATACAAACTTACTTAGACTAAAGTATAATGAAAGAAAAAATCTGAAAGATAAATTACCAACCAATTCAGTCAAAACTTCAAACTACTGCATATTTTTATAGGCCGAGCTCAACAAAAGTACTACCTAAAATCTTCTGATTCTAGGAAGGTGTGAAAGTTATCAATTGAAAAAAGAGATCTAAGCCTTGCTGATTAGAATTATTGATTGTGTAGAGGGGGACAGTATAAAGAAAAATGTCTCAAAGTTTCTAATAAAACGAAAATGTCATTGTATAGCTCCCAATGCTAATCTATAAGTTGGATATTTCTTCTCTTATCCATTTAAAATAAGTAAGCTTTTGTTCACTCTGAGAATTGTATTTGGAAGCTATCATTTCATATTTAAATAGGCCTACATTTCAATATTTAGTTGCTAACTAAAACAGCAGAAAACCTATCTCACATACTTAATTTTCTTATGTTTTTATATCTGCCAAAGTGCTATATATGCTACTAAAATCATTTTCACAGGAGCATCTATGGAAATAATAAATACAACAAAAGCACAGAATTTGGTCTCTGTAAATCTGGTCTCTTTACAAGTTTTAAAAACTTGTAAGACTTTCAAAAGTTTTATTTTGAAAGATACTCTGGGAACAAACTCATTCAGTATAAAGTAGGCAACTAATGAACAACTGATAAACTATACCAAACTGCCTCTTCATGGGAGCAGGCTAAAATGGGCTGGTAATAACAGACTGAAAAATTTTTTTCAATCTCAATTCAGTAACAGAGCCAACTACAGAGAGAGATCACATAGATTTATCTACTTAATTTCTTATTCACAAGTAATACACAACGATTCTTCAAGATCTTTCCAAAGATAAATGGAAAGGCAAAGAAATGGCCTATATAAGTTCCCAAAGTAAACTGAAAAGAGACTCGAAAACTCACAATATTTAGGACATAAAATTTAGCTTTAATCAAGTAATAAGTTGATGAATACCAAGCATGAAACATTAACTTCCTTCTTGATAAAATGTATTTAATAATTTTTTGTACTTTTTATCCCTATCATGTCACAAAAAATCTTCCAAGCCACGTAGTTTTTAGCCATTCATTATCTAACCAATAACCTAAGCATATCTGTGATTTAATATGCCATCAAAATATATCTTGCTCACATTGATATTTTTAAAAATAGCCAATAGCAAGCCTTAGAATAACCATAAGTGCCCTCATGAAAACAAGAGCAATTAAAGAGCAAAACCAAAACACTATAGACATTTACAACAAAACTAGGTATTATCTAGTTATCTCCAAGAACCCCAACATAAGTGGATGGAGACATGCCAGTGACATCTATCTGTAAGACCTGTTTCAACCTTAGTAAAAACAGAAGCAGAGAGAAACAAGGTATCTAATGGATCTAAGAGGCGAGAACACCAAAAGTGTCAACAGGCAGTCACTAGAAAACAAAGAAACCATCTGAAGACTGCAGCTGAAAACAGAAAAGGTTTTGCCCAACCCAAAAGCAAGTGAGTAAAACAGGCCTATGTAAGGTCTAAGGAGACGGAACCATCTAGCCTCTATCAATTTTTGAAACTGAAGTCAGGGCTAGGCCCCAAATGAGGAGAAACTGCTGTGAAAAGAATATTATACAGAACAGTACAACAGAGACAAAGGGGAAAAAGAGGGAACAAAGCTAGGAAATCTTAGAAATCAAACCACCATATCTGTAAATACTATCTGAAAACAACAGAAAAGGAAGCTCTATGAAGTTGGAGATACTACTCCCTTAGCTATGTCTCCTTCTAAAAGTTAAAAAAAAAAAAAAAACAGCACCTTATATTCCAGGTGGGGGCCCACCTGCTCCCTGACTGCAGCTTCGGTCACTCAGGCGAGGCTGCAGGAAAACCCCTCTCCCAGGCCCCGTCTACACCAGTGCTCAGAAAACCATGAGCCAAGAACATGATGGTGGATGCTAAGTTTTGTGTGTGGCCTGTGGAATTCCTTTGGAGACAAAATTAAACTAAATGTGCTGCCCTGTATGGTCAGCCTGCCCCCTCACACACCCTCCNAAAAAAAAAAAAAAAAAAAAAACACACTCTAATTTCACAGAAAAGAAACCACTGAGTTCAAATGCCATATATATAGCAATGGGTGGGGGTGAGAGTGGGGCAGGGATGACAATGAGCAGAACAGCACCACTACAAGGAAAGCAGGCCAAAAAAATATTTTAAAAACTAAAGGACATAGGTGCCAAAAAAGCTCTTAATGGCCTAAACTACAAAACCTGGGAGTAACAAATTATGATACTATTGGATAATTCAAAAATAAAACAAAATCCATGAGTACATACTGATGTGAATAACAACTAAATAAATGAGGAGAGGTTATTTGCAGGATATAAGGCTTTTTTTTTTTTTTTAAACAGAAGAATGCTAGTTAATAAAAGGAGGAGAATAGAAAATCACCATTAGAACACCTCAGAAATAATTGCTACAAGCAAGATTCATGGATAAATGATAAAATACAACAAGCTATCTCCCCAAAATATTCATTGGTTACTGTGGTGGTTTTAAATTCTTTGAAGTGAAAGTCATCCAGTTGTGTCTGACTCTTTGCAATCCCATGGAATTCTCCAGGCCAGAATACTGGGGTGGGTAGCCTTTCTCTTCTCCAGTGGATCTTCACCAACCCAGGGATCGAACCCAGGTCTCCTGCATTACACGCAGATTCTTTACCAGCTGAGCCACAAGGGAAGCCCTTAAATTCTTGAACATTTACTATTTAGAAAACTGAGACTACTCTGCTAGAGAGACTGGAAAGAGGCCTAAGACTACAAGCAAAGCAAATGAAGCCCAACTGAGTCAAGTCTTCCAGCCACTGCCACCAGAGTGTCAAGCATGTAACTGAAGTCCTCTCAGAGCCTGCAGAAGAGTCCATCCACCAAATGGAGCCTCAAGGAGAAGAATCATTCACAGAGCCCTGCTTGAACTTCCTCACGTTCATGACCTACAAAGGTATGCTGCTGCTGCTGCTAAGTCACTTCAGTCGTGTCTGACTCTGTGCAACCCCATAGACGGCAGCTCACCAGGCTCCCCCATCCCTGGGATTCTCCAGGCAAGAACACTGGAGTGGGTTGCCATTTCCTTCTCCAATGCATGAAAGTGAAAAATGAAAGTGAAGTCGCTCAGTCGAGTCCGACCCTCAGTGACCCCATGGACTGCAGCCTTCCAGGCTCCTCCGTCCATGGGATTTTCCAGGCAAGAGTACTGGAGTAGGGTGTCATTGCCTGCTCCACAAAGGTATGCAAAGGTATGAGATACAATGAAATGGTTTCTGGTTTAAGTCACAAAGTCCTGGGAGTTCAGGATAATTTGTTTCACAGTAGTAGATCATGAAGACAGACAATCAGACATGATGTGCTTCCTGTTGAAAGAGCGGATCACCACAAGGACAGAGGAGCAAACCTGCTCCTCATTAAGCCTCAGGATCCAGGTGGCAATCTGCAGGAAACACACAGGAGAGTAGAACTGCATCCTAACTACGTAATAAACAAAATCAAGATTGTAGGGAAACTCAAGAGGTCAAATGACCCAGATTCCTCTACAGAAAAGGGAGAGAAAGAAGACTGAGTCACTCAAAACATCTACCTTAATTCAACAAGTTATACATATGCTTTGTGTGGTATTCCTATATCTGTGTTTAAGAAACAGAACAAAACTCAGTACTGCTTATTAGATTAAAGTAGTATGAAGTCTTTCTCTCTAGTGAAACCTGTCAACCCATCAGGTTAGAACCCTTGCGGAAAAGTGCATTGATGGTGCAGTGTCATGCTGTGCTTTAATCTGAATGGCAGAAACTAGCAAAAAATATCAATCATATCTTTCTTATTAATATTTATCTGTATTTCTGTATAAATTTTATCTGTATTTCTGACACATACCCTTATGTCCTTAAAAATAAGAGATCTCAAAAATGAAGGGCAGAACCAAAAGACAAAACAAAACAGCTATGCCCCTCTGCAGAACTGTTAACTTGGGTGTACGGATGCAAAGATTTATTTTTCAAGCACTGTTGATGATATCTGAATATTATTTAACATGTCCTTTGGAACTGTCTTTAAGAATAAATATGAATTTGCAGCCCTAATATAAGGTATCCCCAAGGTATACATTTAAAAAATGAAGATGCAGATGTTATCATAAAATCTTTTTTGTAAAAATTTAAATTACATTTTTTTTGGAAAGCATAGTGAAGCTTTTTAATATATAGGAGTTAGTTTCATGCGTTACATGCTCCCTAAACAATCTGAAGCTGTAACGTTCATAGCACTAATCAAGTATCTCAACACTGGTTTTACCATACTAGCTGGCTTTACACCAATTTTCCAAACAAAAACAAATAGAAAAAAATGAATTAAATATCAAACGAACTAGTTTGAAGACATCAGAACTACCAAAACATCTAGAAAATGAGCTACAGATTCCAGAGACAAGAAAGACAGGAGTTCAGCCTAATATTTGGCTCTACCTCTACCCTCAAGGCATTTACGTATTTGAAATGGAAGACAAGAGGCTTAAGAGTTTTGGGGAATCTCACAAGAATGGGGAGATAAAAAATGGAATTCAGAGCTCACCAAGGAAGAGGACTGGTAAACTGTCCAGATTTCCAGTTGGGGCCAGTACAGGAAATAGGAAATGTACCTCAAAAAGGCTAAAATTTCTCCAGGATAAACCAAATGTTAGGCCACAAAATTAGTCTTAATAAATGTAAAAAGGGAACTTCCTCGATGGTCCAGTGTTTAAGAATTCATCTGCCAGTGCAGGGGATATAGGCTTGATCCCTGGTCTGGGGTTCCACATGCTGCCAGGCAACTAAGCCTGTGCACCACAACTCCTGAGTCTGCGCTCTAGAGCCAGCAAGTTGCAGCTACTGAGCCCTCACGCCACAAGGAAAGATGTGTATGATGCAACGAAGATCCCATGTGTGGCAACTAAGACGCCACACAACCAAATAAATAAATAAAGCAAAATGAAATGAAAATGGAAATTAACAAAAGAAAACTGGAAAATTCACAAATATAAAAAAACTAAATATCAATTATTAAACTACTAATGGGTCAAAGAAGGGAAATTAAGAAGACATCTTGACAAATGAAAATGGAAATATAACATACCAAAACTTAACATCCAAGATGGAGTGAAAGTGAAAGTGAAGTCGCTCAGTCGTGTCTGACTCTTTGCGACCCTGTGGACTGTGGCCCACCAGGCTCCTCTGTCCATGGAGTGAAAACAGTGCTAAAAGGGAAATTCATAGCTATACATATACACTTAAATGAAAATAATATATCTCAAATCAACAACCTAATTTTACATCTTTAAGAACTAGAAAAAAAGGGAAAAAAAAAAAAAACTAAGCCCAAAGCTAGAATAGGAAAGGAAATAATAAAGATTAGAACAAAGACAAATAGAATAGAACATAGAAAAACCATGATTTGATTCTTGAAAAAGATTAACAAAACTGACAAACCTTTGAAACTATTAGTCACTTAGTCAAGTCCAACTCTTTGCGACCCCATGGACTGTAGCCTGCCAGGCTCCTCTGTCCATGGAATTTTACAGGCAAGAATATTGGAGTGGGTAGCCATTCCAGGGGATCATTCCAGGGGATCATTCCGATCAAGAGATGGAATCCAGGTCTGCTGCATTACAGATGAATTTGTTACTGTCTAAGCCACCTGGGAAGACCTTTAGCTAGATTTTAAAAGGAAATGAAACGAAGGTAAAGACATTACTAGTAATTTTACAGGAATAAAAGAGATTATAAGAAATACTATGAACTGTACACTAACAAGCTGGATAATCCAGATGAAATGGACAAACTCCTAGAAATATACAATGTACCAAAACTGAATCAAGAAGAAACAGAAAATCTGTATAGACTATATTACTATAATGAGTGAACAGACTGAATCAGTAATCTAAACTTTCCAACAAAGAAAAGCCCAGATGACTTTATTGGTGAATTCTATCAAATATTTAAAGAAGAATTAACACCAACCCTTCTCAGATTCATTCCGAAAACTGAAAAAGCGAGGAAACATTTCTCAATTCTATGAGGTCATCATTACCCTGATACCAAAGCCAGACAAAGATACTAAAAGGAGAAGAGAAAAAAAAAAAAAAACCTTACAAATCTACAATACCCCTCAGGAATACTGATGTAAAAAAAGAAAAAACTTAAAATAAATAGTAGCAAACTGAATTCAACAGTATATTAAAGAAGGAAACTGTCACAACATAATAAAGACTACATATGAAAAACCCACAATGAACATCATTTTGATGTTCAAAGACTGACAACTTTTCAAAACTCTTTAAAAAAAAAAACTAAAAAACTCAGGGACAAAAAGAAGATGCCCACTTCTATTCAGCACAGTACTGGAAGTTCTTAGCCAGAGGTATTAGGCAAGAAAAAGAAACAAAAGTCATTCCAATTGGACAACAAGAGGTAAAATGATCATTTCTAACAAAAGACATGATCTTTTTAATATTCAAGATTCCCCACAAACCTATTAAAAATAATAAAGAAATTCACCAAAGTTGCAAAATACAAACTCAACACCCCTAAATCAGTTGTTTTTAATACTGACAATAAATAAGCTGCAGAGGAAATTATGAAAACAATCACATACACAAGAGCTTCCAAAAAGAACAAAATATTCAGAAGTAAAGCAAGTTGTTACACTGAAAACTACAAATTACTTGTGAAAGAAATTAAAGAAGACACATTAATAAATGAAGACATTCTAAGTTCAAGGATGAGACTTCTACAGTTGTTGAAACTAGCCAAAGTTCCCTACAGATTCAACGCAGCAGTAGCAGTATTAAATCATTCAGTCGTGTCTGACCCTTTGCAACCCCACTAACTTTAGCCCACCAGGCTCCTTTGTCCAGGCAGGAATACTGGACTGGATTGCCATTTCCTTCTCCAGAGGATCTTCCTGGACCCAGGGATCGAACCCAGGTCTCCTGCACTGTAGGCAGATTCTTTACCATCTGAGCTACAGGGAAGATTCAATGCAATCCCTATCAAAATCTAAGGGCTTTTTAGACTGAAGGAATCTGGTCCTATGATAAAATCCTGTCAGAAAATAAAGAAATTACCTCAGGAGAAAAACATCACTGATTATCTCAACTTTTCATATTCAGTATTTATCAAATAAAAGCAAAAGATGGGGTTGGGGGTAGAAACATACAATAGAAAATAACTTATCCAAAAAAAAAAAAAAGAAAGAAAATAACTTATCCAGATAACGGAATTACCAAATGAGAACTAAAATAAATGTGATGCCTTGATCAAAATGATAAAATTTAGCATCACCAGTAATGGGATGAACAGATTTTAAGTGTGTCAATGTGATTCACTTTCACTGCTGAAAACAACAATTTTTCATTCATACAGGTTTCTTCCAAAACGGCTTAAGCTAAACACTATCATGAGAAAACAATGAGACAAAATAGTGAGTGGGTTATATTAAGAACAAAGATAAAATGGGCCTGAATTTGTTTTTTAATATCACTATCATTTAAAAAAAAAAAAAAAAACCAGAAGTTAAAGTGATGTAACAACTAAAAACAATGTATTATCCTTGAGTGGATCCTGTATTAGGGAAAATAAAATGTTTAAAAAGCAAGGAATCTGTCAAACAACTGGGAAAATTGAATATGGATTATATATTTGATAACATAATTGTAGATCAATGTTTAATTTCTTTAATGTGACAATGATTTTAGTTTAGTAGAATGTCTTTTTCTTACAAACAATATGCAAAAGTGTTTAGGGAGACAGCTTTATAAAATCTGCAATTTACTTCTGAAAGATTCCAAAAGGGAAAAAAGAAACAGAGAAAAAGCAAATGGGAACAGGCAGTTTGAGGAGAGAGCTTATTATGAATCAGTGTTCACAATACAATTCTTTCAAGTTAAGAATTTTCAAAATAAACAGTTGGGAAAAATTAAGTAGCTGGTTAATATATTCAAGAAATTAGACATTTGGAATTTCCATTAAGAAATGGAATCTATTTAAAAAAAAAGAATCAAAGGGAAATAGTAGAATTTAAAAATATGTTAGTACCCAAATGAAAGGGTTAAACTGCAAATTAGACAACAGAAAAAAAGATTACTATGCTAGAAAATAGGTCAATAGAAAAATAAGACCTGAAGTACAAATTCAAAAAAGGATAGAAGGTAAAGAGGGGGAAGAATTTAAGTGACATATGGGATATAAGTGAAAAAATCTAACAAACATATAACTGAAACCTCAGGAGAAAAGTGGGGGGGG